>CM054949.1:4596597-4715516 GCA_029168755.2 Tillandsia fasciculata
CGATGCTTCCGATGTGGGCAGCCGGCCACATCGACCTACTGCCCCTGTCGGGTTTTTGAGTAGCACCTTCTTCACAGTGGGCCCCCGTTACCCATCCGCAGCAGAGGTCACGCCGAGGCCTCAGCGCATAGACGCAGCAGGCAGCGGTAAGGCAGCCTCAGTCATACATTAGGTGCATTATTCCCTGCGAGGGCCTCACACTCAGGCGCTTGTACCTGAGTTTTGGGCCGCTGTTTCAGTGTGGACAGCCCGGCATGCGAGTTACGTGTCCTTCGGAGATAACCGTGGCACCATGACTTCGGCGTTTGTCCCCCACCACTATTCACCATCTCGACCGGAGCTGCACCCGAAGACCTTCAAGTAATCAAGTTTCTCCCCCACCCTTCTGGGAGAGAAACAGCCGTTTCGATCAGTCACATGACTTAGACTGGAGGAGTATTCTACTATAGCTGACCGAGAAGCAGGTATGATTTACTTTCTGGCATAAGGACTCGTACCCTCTTTAATATAGAGCTCTCTTTTATTTGTAAGACGTGCATCATTGCATGGGTTAGATAGGACTCTCACCTTGTGCACGAAAGGTGTAGATTCTCCGATTGAACTCCCCACATGAAGAGTGCTGTTTGTGTCCCGCCCGTTTAGATCGAGTCCTGGATTATGCCAGCAGACCTGTTGGTCTTGAGACAGCTGAAGGACTTCGATGTGGTCCTCGGGACGGACTGGCTGGCTCGGTATTTTGCTACTATTGATTGTGCCGCAAGGACCGTCACTTTTAGAGAGCCAGGCCAGAGATTGTTAGTAATACGCGGGGATGTCAGAGCTTTCTTTGCCTCTATAGTCTCGACTTTCCAAGCGAGCGAGAGGATCCGTTTAAGAATGTGTAGCCTTGTTGCTAGTGTTGTTGAGGGCCTACGGCGGCGCGGTACTCGGGGATATCCCTATTGTCCGCGAGTTTCCGGATGTTTTTCCACCTGAGCTGACTAGGTATGCCGCCAGATAGGGAGATTGAGTTCGTGTTGACGTGGTTTCCAGGAACTGCGCCAATCTCAAAGGCTCCTTACCGGATGGCACCGCTGAGTTGCGAGAGCTTAAGGCGCAACTCCAGGATTTGATGATAAGGCTTTATTAGGCCGAGTGTGTCGCCTTGGGGAGCGCCGGTGCTATTCGTGAAAAAGAATATGGGTCACTTCGACTATGTGTGGATATAGGGAATTAAATAAAGTGACCATCAAGAACAAGTACCCTTTGCCGCGCATCGATGATCTTTTTGATCAGCTGCAAGGGTCTTGTGTCTTTTCCAAGATAGATTTACTGTCCGGTTACCACCAGTTGAAGGTGAAGGCCGAAGATATCCCGAAGACGGCATTTAGGTCACGGTACGGGCATTATGAATTTACAGTTATGCCTTTTGGACTAACTAATGCCCCTGCCGCATTCATGGATTTAATGAACCGGATTTTCTGACCATACTTAGATCGATTCGTAGTAGTGTTTCATTGATGATATCTTGATTTACTCCCGAAGTGATATTGAGCATGAGGAGCACCTAAGGATCGTGCTGCAACTTCTGCGAGAGAAGAAGTTGTTTGCAAACTGGCAAAGTGCGATTTTGGCTTCGGGAGGTAGTCTTCTTGGCCATGTGATTTCCTGCACAGGTGTGGCATGGACCCAGCAAAGATTGAGGCAGTCTGTGATTGGCCCCGACCAACGACGGTTTCTGATTACGTAGCTTTATGGGACATTAGCTGGTTATTACCGTCGGTTTGTGGAAAGCTTTGCGAAGCTCTCCACACCCCTCACTCGCTTGACGCGTAAGGAGAGTGAAGTTTATCTGGAGTGAGGACTGTCAAAGAAGCCTGTTGCGGAGCTGAATTTGAGGCAGCGTAGGTGGTTAGAGGTATTAAGGATATATGAGATTACTCTACCACCCATGGGTAAGGCTAATGTAGTCGCTGACTCCCATTGTTACAGGGCGGTGGTCAAAGTTTGTCTGTTATTGATCACAGACCAGACAAAACCGAGCGCTATTAGAGGATAGAACGGCTCGAGTAGAGGTTGTGTCCCCTGGGTCTCTCTGCTAGACTGACATCTTTAGTCTTGCAGCCCACTCTGCTGGTACGGATCAAGGAGAAACATAGTGAGGACCCCCACTTGACCAGGATTAGAGATCAAATTCCGAATAGATCAGTAGGGACTTTACGTTGGATGCCTCGGAGTACTAAGGTACAGGAACCGAGCATGTGTGCCAATAGATGCGGAGATCAGAGAGCAGATATTGCGAGAGGCCCATTATACACCTTATACCCTACATCCTGGTGGGACTAAGATGTATAAGGACCTCAAGGCACACTTCTGGTGGAATGGCATGAGAGGGGATATTTGGGAGATTTGTGGCTCAGTGTTTAACTTGTCAGCAAGTGAAAGCTGAGCATCGAGTGCCAGCTGGCAAGTTACAAAGTCTCCAATTCCCCAGTGGAAATGGGACCACATTACGATGGATTTTGTGGTCGGACTTCCGAGGGCACAGGGAGGAGCAGACGCTATCTGGGTAGTCGTGGATCGACTTACCAAGTCGGCGCACTTTCTGCCCATGCAGACTACTTGGTCCACTTGAGCGACTAGCCCAGTATATCTAGATGAGATAGTAAGACTTACATGGAGTACCAGCCTCCATTGTATCGGATAGAGACCCGAGGTTTGTTTCGCATTTCTGGAAGAGTTTGCAAACAGCCTTGGGGACTGAACTCAGGTTCAGTACAGCTTTTCATCCGCAGACTGATGGGCAGTCTGAGCGGACGATACAAATCCTGGAGGACATGTTGAGGGCTTGCGTCCTGGATTTCGGCGGAGGGTGGATTCGACATTTATCTTTGCTGAGTTCGCGTACAACAATAGCTTTCAAGCGAGCATTCAGATGGCTCCGTTTGAAGCATTGTATGGACGCAAGTGTCGATCACCACTTTATTGGAGTGATATGGGCGAAAGGCGGACCTTGGGACCAGATGTCTTGATAGGCAGGCAGAAGAGAAGGTCCGAGTGATCCGGCAGCATCTTCAGACCGCCCAGAGCCGACAGAGCAGTTACGCCAATGTTCGGCGACGAGACTTAGAGTTTCAAGTTGGAGATCATGTATTCCTAAAAGTCTCGCCGTCCAAGGAATAGGAATTCGGCATCGTGGAAAACTTATCCCCCGATATATTGGACCCTTTGAAGTATTGGAGCGTATCGGGCCAGTTGCCTACCGACTTGCACTTCCTCCGAGGCTTGCTGGTGTCCATGATGTATTTCATGAGGAAGTACGTCTTCGACCCATCGCACGTCATCGACTTCACACCGCTTGAGATTAGCAAGGATTTGAAGTATGAAGAGCGCCCACTGCGAATTCTGGATCGAGAGGTGAGAGAATTGCGCAGTAGGGCCATTCCCTATGTAAAAATTCAATAGAGCAATCATGACGAGCGCGAGGCTACATGGGAGCTCGAGTCGGAGATGAGGGACGCCCACCCCTACTTATTTGAGACATTGGACTAAGAATTGTTGTTGAGTCTCGTTTCGAGGACGAAACTCTTTTTAGTGGGGGAGGATGTGATGATCCGGACTTCCGCAGGAACTGTGCAACATTAGACAGTGACTGCGGGGAGCTTGTACAGTGCATCGGAGCTTGTAGAATCGAAATCGGATATTTAAAATAGACTTGGCGCGAAAATCGGGGCAAACGGGAATTTTTGGGAGCTTTCAGCAAAATTTCGGATGAGAATTTGGCGAAACGGACAGCGGATTTGGACTCAGCGCGCGAAAACGATCGAAACGGTATATTTACTTATTTTTTTTGGCACCTGGTTACTGTTCACGCCGGAACAGTAACTCCGGCCGCCGGAATTACTGTTCCGGCAACCGGCGAGCGGCGGCGGGCGGCGGCACACGGCGGCGGGCAGCGGCGCAGCGGCGGGGCAGCGGCGGAGCGCGGAGGAGCGCGGCGCGGGCAGGAGGCTCGGGTGCGCGGTCCATGGGCCAGGCGTGCACCGGGTGCACCGAATTCTTCCCTTGCCACGTGGCAGCTCCTGATTGGCTGGCCGGCTTCTAGAAGCACTTGGGGAAGGTGACACGTGGCAGCACCCCATTGGCCGACATCTTCCGGAAGACCCGGAGCGCGGACCGGCCGTGCACCATGTGGGACACGTGGCGAAATCTGATTGGCCCTTGCACCGCTGTTTCCTGTTTTGTGGACACGTGGCGCGTTTTGGTTGGCCCGTTTTGGTGTTTCCTGTTCGGATCCGATCCTGTGTGGAGCCCCAGCCCATTATAAATAGCATTCCCTCACCCCTCTCTTTCCCCACCTCGTTTTGCGGGCCATAGAGAGAGAACCAGAGAAAGTGTCCTCTACGAAAAATTTTCCTCTCTCTCTCCTCTCTCTCTCTCTACAATCTCAGAATTTTAGGAGTTACAGATAGAGAGTTATCTGCGACGCGGCGCACTGTGACGATTTTCTTTTTAGGCCCATTTCCCGTCGCAGTTCAGTCGAAAAATCCCTGCGGTCTAACCAGGTGGAATTTTTGGACGATTTTTGCGGCAGCACGACCGTAAGAGGTAGGGATTCGATTTCTGTGTTGATCATTTTGCTCCGTTTCGTACTTTTGGCACGATTCCCAAGTCCTCTTTGACCCCCCTTTTTACTGTGATGGTTTTTGGACAGCACTGACTTCTCCGATTTTTATCTTGACGTAGGAGCGTCAGATCGAGGGGTTTTAAGAGTCGATTTTGATCTACTCTTCGCAAGGAATGCAACCGTGATTTTTCTGGGATTTTAGGAGCTCATTTTAGAGGTGAAAAATTCCTCTTTTCCCGTGCTGTTTGAAAAACAGCAAATATTGTGCTTTTTGAGATTTGTATTTTTACCGGGAGCGTTGATTTGCAGGATTTGAGGACTGTGGACAACCAGGAGACTACCTGGGGTGTTGTTTGAGCTATTCGAGGTGGGCGGTTGTTGCTTACCTCATTTTTGACAAGCTCACTGGGATTACTAGAAATCCCCTAAAATTGACAATTGATGAGAACCATTGGGACGAACTAATATGACAATTGATGAGAACTATGGAACAAACTAATATGACAATTGATGAGAATTATTGGGATAAACTAATATGACATTTGGGACGAACTAACGTGACAATTGATTGGACGAACTCTCCTAAAAATTAATATAACCCCACAGATGATATGATGACTTGTATTGGGACTCTGTGATCGAGACAAAGGCTATAATCTCGCATGCAAATGACTTTTATTCAGTAAATCAATCTCTTTAAATCTTTGACATTATTTAACCGCTTGCATGCATGACTGAACATCTAGTGAGGCCACTATTTACTGCTACACTATCATATTGAGATTTGAACATGTTTCATTATTGTCCTTTGCATCCAGATGCTTGTTGCTCAAGTATGAGCAGGGTTTGGGGTAGTGTAGTCGAGATTGCATTAGATTGTGGATTTGTGGGGTACTGCGGTGACCGCGGACAGTAGGCGGTCGACCAGATGTTTATCCTTGCATCAGATTGGGGTTGAGTCTGGTTTATTTTTGCATCAACTGGGAATGGGGTTTTCTGTAGTGGACGGAGTTTCCCACTTTGATCATAGTCATGATCCAGTCCTGCTATATTGTGATACTTGTGAGACATGCGCTACGGAGATACTGTGATACTGATGACAGAGATACTTGTGATACTGATGACAGAGATACTTAACTCGTGTGGGTCGCTCCCCTCGAGTGCCACTCCGGAGGAAGGCTTTCTTTCTTCGGACCCAGCCTTGTGTGCCGGTCTGATACTTATTTTGGGATGCGAGCCGTGCGGGCCGATCCCGCGGTTTCGAGCCTTGTGTGCAGATTCCGCTGAGCAGGCAACACCAGTTGTTACTGGTATCCAGATTGGGTTTATTTGGACAGATACTGTTTCTGATGCATGCATACAGTTTTGACAGCATAGTAGTGGTAGTTTACCTGTTTCAGCATCTTATGTATTTTACCACTTCCCCTTCCCTTTTGCCTCTAGTAGTCCTAGTGGGTGCGTCAGAGTTGAGGTTTTACCCACTAGGGAAGGCTGCTGGTTTATCTAGTAGTTCTCACCCCCATTGTTATTTTCTGTCTCTTTCTTCTCCTTATTTTTACAGCGTCATCTGTGGGAGCTGCAGGGCCGTCAGCGGCAAATCGAGGTAAGAAGATAGCGGACTAGCTAGATCGTCTGCCCCGACCATGAGAGTAGCTGGACTTATATTGTACCCCCTTTTATCTCAGACAGTAGTACTTTTATTTTGGGTCTGGCTTCCGCCAGCTGGTTGTACTATTTGGTGAGCTGGGAGATTATTGTATTTTTACAGCTTGTACCTTATCAGTCTGGGATTATTATGTTTAGTTCAGCTCTGCTTTATGCTCTTTTATTATTATATTATATCTGAGCAGGTTACCATCGCTTCGTGTACGCGGAAAGTTCCGTGTGCACGGCGGATCTGTAGACGGACCCGGGGTCTGGTTTACACCCCGGGGCGTGACAAGACGGAAATGTGCTTTTACAACTTTTTCATCTACAGATCGCAAGGAACGCGCTCGTATTTTTCTCGGATTTTTCAGAGATTTATTTCGAGGTGAAAATCCGTTTCCCTGTGTATAGTGCTACAGTTTTTTATGCAGATTTTGTTTGAGTGTACCACCTTGCCGAATTTATATCTTGACTTACCGAACTCAGATTTGGGCGTGCAAGCAGCCGTTTCGAAGGTATCGACGCGAGGATCGCTGTGATATTTTTCTGGGAATTTTCTGGGCATTTTCAGCAGGTGAAAATTAATCATCTTTGGGACTGAAATTGCATGTGGTTGTATGAGCAGTTTTGGGAGCTTATGTGTATTTGTAAACTTTGTATTGTGCCCAGGAGAGTTGCGGGTGTTGCTGGACTCTTTGGAGTAGGAGATTTGGAGTTATCTGGTATTTTCAGCTGTTGGGATTTGGACAGTTAGCACTTCAGGTGGGTGGTTGTTGTACTCCTCTCCTTTGGTATGCCCACTAGGAACATCAGAGTGTCCCAATGTTAATGATGCTAAGCTTATTGTTGGTAGCCTTGCATGCACTAGAAATTTAATTAATTGATAATTAATCCATGAGGATGATACTTTTGGCATAATGTTGATAGCATGATCACTCTTTTTAGTCGCTTAATTATTCTGGACAGCATGTTTAGGGGCAGGATAGCAATTGATGATTTTAAATTAATGATCATTCAAATGAGACTGTCACCTTGGCTTTTGTTGCTTAAAATTGATTAATTTTGTATAATAGACTAAAATACTGGGACAATTGCATGTTTAAACTGGTCACTTAGCTAAGTCACTTTTTACTGCTACACTATCTTTTGGGACTTGACTTAGGAGAAACCATACTTTTATTCTTTTTCTTTCTCCTATTATTTAGACTTGAGGGATAGCTTGCTCGGGTTCGAGCGGGGGTTGGATAGTGTAGTCAGGTGCTGGGGATTTGGGACAGGCTGGGCTTTATGACAGGGTATTGCGGCAACCACAGATTTTGGGTGGTTGACCGGGTTGTACTATTGCATCAGATTGGGTGATGGGGATCAGGCTATCTTTTGTGGAGGGTTTTTCCCACTTGATTGAGTCATGATCTAGTCCTGCTATATCAGGTTACTTGTGGTTACTTACTTTTCTCGTGTGGGTCGCTCCCACGAGTGCCACTCCGGAGTGCGCGGCAGACAGACTTTGAGTCCTTGAGACTCCTTTGCTTCGGTGTTATGCGTAGGCTGGCATACCCGTCGCGGCAGAGCAGGCAGTGCCAGTGTCCACTGGCGGTCGGATTGGGTCGTTTTAACAGGCTTCTAGATACTGATGCATACTTTTTCCATCCTTGTTGGTTTGTCATGTAGAGGCATATTAGGGGTAGCATTTTATCAGTTGTCACACTTGGCTTCACCCCCTTTCTTGTCCTTTCCCTTTTGCCTCTGATTACCTGGTGGGCATGTCTGAGCTGAGGCTTTACCCACTAGGGGAGGCTACTGTTTATAGTAGTACTTACCCCCATTGTCTTTCTTTGTTTCTTTTTTCCCCCTATTTTGCAGAGTCCTCTGCGGGAGTTGCTGGGCCGTCAGCAGCTGATCGAGGTAAGAGGATTGCGGACTAGATAGTGAGCCACCCGAGGGATGTAGCTGGAGTTTTTGGTGTATCCGATTTTCTCAGACAGCTTTTTTACTATTTCTTTTTGGGTCTGGCTTTTGCCAGGTATTTGTATATTTGTGGTGAGCTGGGAGAGATGTTTGTATTTATTTTCACAGTTGTACTTTATTTACTTCCAGCTTCTGACTGAGATACAGTAGTTTTAGTTCAGCTCTGATTTTCATGCTTTTTTATTATCTCTTATATTTGAGCAGATTACCGGCGCTTCGTGTATGAGGAAAATACCGCATGCACGGCGGATCTGTGGACGGGCCCGGGTTCTGGTTTACACCCGGGGCGTGACAGGCTGGGTGCAAGAGTTTTGGATCTAGGGTTTAAACAAACCACCCTAATGCCATACATATATACACTATGTAACAAAATGCACTTTAACCCTCCAAACAAATTTATTTAATGCTGGGTCCTTCGCAGCAGTTTAGTTTCGCACTAAGGTCCCTCTCCATGAAGTTGCACAGAATTCAGAGCATAAACTGTAGGGTCTTATGTGCAAAATACTGTATTTTCTGCCTTTTTCATGCTTTTCGAGGCATTAGAGTCGCCAACCGGAAAAATGGACTTCGCCGCGACGTCCGGCTCGACGAAACCTATCAGGTAGCAATTTTTGTTCGTCGACTAAAAGTCCAGATAATATGCAGATCCATCTTATACTACAATATTTACAGTTTGGCACATTTTTCGAGGTTCTAGGGTGGTCAAACGTAAATTTCGATTGCGCCGTTGCGCTCAGATCAATGAGACCGTTAAAATCGACTATTTGGATCGTTGGATTCGGACTCCGAACAATCAATTGGCCAATATTGGCCGGAAATCCAATAAAAATATAAGGTTATTATTCACTTAAAGTCATGGACTATTCAACTATATCAATTTATACAGTCGTCGAAAAATCACTGAAACCTTTTTTTACAAGATTTCTTTATTGAATCCGAATTTAAATTTCTCGAATATTACATAGCTTGTAATTGTTATAAATGAAGATAGATTTGTAATTCCTTCTCTTTTTGACAAAGTGGTTGGTCAGGCTTACATTTTTTAAATCTCAATTGATTCTCGAATATCAAAAATAAATGGGCAATCATTTAAAATTATCAAAATTTGTCCGACCAATTTGAATACAAAAGAAAAAAAAAATATGCAAAAAAAAGATGTCAAAGACATTGAAGGAGAAGAAAATGATTCTCAAAAATCTCATAATGTTTTGGCTGATGAAACAATTGTACGTAGATCCAATAATAGAATTAGAGTGAGCAAAATTATTAAGCACAATTATTATTTCTAAACATTCCAAATCCTTTTTGCTAATACACCTCGGATACATTATTTTTATTTATATTTGTTAATATTTTTTAAATTTTATAGAAATTATGAATCGATTCTAGAAAAGCAAAATAGACAAAAAGAAAAAGAGTCTTTTAGGTAATGAAAACTCTTTTATTAATTTCTAATCACTTGATATCGATTTAAAAAAAAAATTCTCATGAACCATTTTTTTTAAAAAAAAAAATTTGTAGTTTCATCGAAGACAGTACAACAAATGATGAAGAATAACTATCTATATAATATATAAATTGGTGGTTGGTGTCAGATCGTTAGCGCTAATTATTGATCCCAAAAGCTCAAATTGTTAGAAATACATAACCAATTCACTTAAAGCGTACATATATAGCATCCACAGGTTTCGACCAGATTTAACTTATTTGGACGTTAAGTTTATTGTTGGGCCTGTTGTCGTTAGGTCTATTGTGAACCGCAGCCCCACTCAACTTATTAAACTCACCCAATTCAACTTATTAATCTTCTGAACTTATTGCCACGAAATATAATATTAAATCTATTTTAACTCATAAATAAATAACCAAAAATTAGGTCACATCACAACAAAAAAAAATGTCTCAATGAGACAAGTCCCCACTTAAGGCAACAACCAATAAAACTTGCCACATATATATTTTATAAAAATTTTGGACGCATCTATCTTATCGTTAAATTTTATACATTAAAGATAAATTTGTATGCTACAATAAATTATTTAAATATTTTATATTATATATATTATATTATATTATATTTTACAATACTAATTATTATATATTATAATTATCAATCATCTAATATACTTTGTGGCATATGAAATATTAGTATACATTAAGTACAAGCAAAAAAATTTTCTCTTTTTTGAAATTATGACTTATGAGTGCACTATATTGAGCATTCTCTACACCGGGTATATATAAGTACAAATATTGAAAAATAAAAAAATATTAGTTTTTATAATGTATAAAAGCAGTTTTTTTTTTGTGTTTGTTAGTTATAATTTTTTCCAATCTTAAAATTTTAATAATTATATATGATTGATTAAAATACTATCTATCTATCACAAAACGTGGGCCTAAAGTAGTTTGACATAAACTTTTGATCTTGAAACTATATGTTATTTACATATATTTAGTTTATGCTTTATTTTGGTTGTCCGAACTATCACTGAATATATATTTTTTTTTAGCTTTTTGGTCTTTTAAACATCTCAATTTTTTTATGGTTTGGTCTATTTTGTATAAACTTTTTTAAAAAGACGCATTTCTCTTAATGATCGATTAAAATGCACAATAACAATTCTAGTGGTTGTTCTGCCTTACTTTTGATATTGAAATTATAAATAGTGTGTATATATTTATATTTTATTATTTTTTATTTTTGCAAGCCCCTTTGTACTTACTATTATTTATTTTCTTTTGTGGATTCGTACTTTTCTCTTCTTACAACCTTTCTGCTAGATTTTATATATATTAGTTTTAGACATATTTTGAATCGATAATTTATTTAGAATTTTCAATTAAAAGAGCTAAATATGTTGTACTAAAGTATTTATTTTATAATAGTGCTTTTTCTTCTGGTGCATTTCTTTGCATTTGTTAAAAAATATATTTAAAAAATAAAAATGTATATATTTTTTTACAAATTATCTATAAAAAAAAATTTCCCCAGCTTTATAGCACACTAAAGCCTATCTTTTTTTATTTTAACAATTGCCTGAAAACATAATAAAAATCAAATGTCTGTTTTTTTATTTGTGAAAAAGGAAAAAATAACAGTACGCTTTTTGTGTGTGTGTGTGTGTGTGTTTTGAAGCCTTACATTTTTTTTCTTTTTTTTTGGTGTTTAATTAGTAATTTTGCTGCAGGAGAAGGACCATTAACTATTCAATAAAACATAGAACCATAACACACACGAAGTCAGCCATATAATCTGTCCTGGGTGACTCCTCGGTTTCCCCCTAATAAATTTCGCTGACGTGGCCTTTTTTCTATTGGTCCTCTTATGCGTTTTCCTAATCTGTCCTGGGTGACTCCTCGGTTTCCCCATAATTCTGAACCGGTGTGTTGACTGTTTGTGATTCCTCGGTTCCTGCTCTCCGTGCCTGACCTACTTTCGAATCGGTGCTCGCTGTTGCTGTAAGAATTCGAATTTTTGTAAATAGATAAATGAATGAAAATAATATAAGCCAAGTTGAATTTTGGATCATAAAAGCACGAATCGCCAAAATGCCCCTTTTCTGCAGTATAAATTGCACACAAATAGGGTCAGAAATATCGCCTTTCAACCCGAGCCTGATCTCGAAGATCCGAGACCACGAGTGCGACCGTCACGACGAATTGATCGAAAACCATATTAAGCATGTTCAGATCCGACGGTTGGATCTTTCAGAAATCAGCGATGAAGCGGGCGGGACCCGCGACTTAAGTCGCAAGTACAAGTGAACAGTAAACCCTATTTTCGAATTCCCTAAGTGCTAACTTTGGCCAATTCGCCATCCGGAAACCAGTTATAGCACTTCAAATAGTCAATTTGAACGGTTTCATCGTTCTGGACGCAATGGCGCTGACGGAAATTCCGTTTGACGACTCTAGGGTCTCGAAAAAGCGCGAAAAACGGTATTGGGAACAGTATTTTATGGACCGCGATTTTATCCGGATGCTTTCTCGAAAAACAAAGATCGCTACCTTATATATTTCAACGTGCCGGACGTCGTGGCGAAGTCCGTTTTTCGATTTGACGATCGAAACGCCTCGAAAAGCGTGAAATACGGTAGAAAACATGATAAATTGCGCAAAAACCCCACATTTTGTGCCTCGGGTTGAATGCCACTGCTATGTGAGGGACCTAATAGTGATTGTGAGCTGCTGAGAGGGTTTGGATTCTGAATACAATAAGATGGAGGGTCAAAATGCAAAGTTGCACTATATATATATTATATATGTGTGTGTGTGTGTGTGTGTGTGTGTGTGTGTGTGTGTGTGTGTGTGTGTGTGTGTGTGTGTGTGTGTTCGGATTAGGGTTTCTCTAAATCCCTAAGCCCCCAGCCTCTGCCCAAGCCGCCTACTCCAACAACCTTCCCCTCTCCGCCGCACTCCTCGCAAGCCGCGCACCGCCCGCCGCCACCCCGTCGCCGGTGAAGAAAGGCATCAAGAAACCCACATTCTTCTCGGGTTGAGGATGTGGGTGGTGCGTTGGAGAGGTTGGATTGGTCCAAAACTCAACTGAGGTGTCCCTCTGCATGGCCGCGACCGAGCCCAGCGTTCCCCGACGTCGGACTCCGCCTGGCACCGCCGTGGAGAGCCTTCTTCTCCATTGTTGCTCCGGCGAGGTAAGAAGTTGAAACCGTTTATTTTTATTTGGCACTTGGACCCTTGTAGACTCTTCCTGACACTGAGAGGATCATCCTCATGTCGTCCCAGCCGTCGCCGTCCATCCGGTTGCCGGCGGGAGCGAGGTATTGCCGGAATACCAAGTTTTGGCCGAGCTTCATCACGGGTTCCATCCGGCCGTTCAAACTTTGATCAAGACCGTCGATCTTATTCCTCTGGGCGACTGCAGGCTTCCCCCAAAGTCTGGGGTTGATCGGATAGAGATCCACGCCGCAAACCAGAGCCCTAGAAACGGGTTTTATTGCACTTCGCCGGAACTCCTCCGCCCCGCGCCGCCGCTCGACCCCGTCGCCGGCCACCGCTGCAGGAAGCACCGTGGCATCGAGGAGGGTGTCTTGGTCCAAGTTGCGGAGGCCCGTTCATCGCCGGCCGGATTCCGCCATTAAAGGACTCATATTCCGGCGAACTCGTTTTCCGGCGATCCCCGGGGCTCCGTCAAGTGGGGAAACGACGCAGGTATGTTCATTTGGTGTAAATATGTCGACCTATAAGGTTGCATGCAAACTTGAACGTGGGGATTTTATACTTTGTAGTTGCACCCTCTTTGCGGTCCGTACTCCTCCTCCGGCCGCCGCCGCAGCTTCCCGGCTCCGGCCAACTGTTCAGGTGAGTTGTCCACACCTTATTTAAGGTTCCCACCAAGTTTGTTTAGTTGTAAAACCTCTGCAAATAAAGTTGGTTCATCTTCTTGTAAACTTGGGCTTTTGTGGTGTTTTCCGGCCAACCGCCGCCTCCGGCCGCCGACGATGGGTCAGACCTGGACCAAACATTTTCTGGGAGTATCTTCTAACTTGTGCTACACTGTATAGGGTTTTGGCACCAGGTTTTGCCAAGTTTACCTCAATCCGAGCCTTGTGTTGGTGAGGTGTTGCTCCGGCGATCTTCCCGGCCACTCTCCGGCAGCTCTAAGGTGAGCCCTAGACTCTGTAGATTTCAGTGAACATGATGCTCATGCTAATGTCTGGTTTGGTTGGGTTGTTTGGTGATTTTAGCAAGGTAACCTATTGTGAGCTTAGGTTTTATGGGCCAACTTTGTAAATAGGCCTCGTGTAAGCCCAAGCCCGTGAGCACGAGCTTCGTCTCGTCATTTTGGACACGCTGAAACTTATGGTGCTGTCTTTGGCTTCCCGGTTTGGAAGATTGAGGCGTTTTAATGTTCAAGAGAGTGTAATTATGCAAATATAAAATATTTTATGAACCAACTTGCAAATATAACACCCTGACTGTCTTTAGACAGTACTTACGTACCATCTAGCCATTTTGTTAGAGTTCTGTAGGTTCTTGTTGAGTGGGAATCGGATACCGTTCCGTAAATTGGCAAAATTGCCGGTTTTACGGTTTACAGCGCGAGTTTCGCGTTCTAGTTTGGATTCTGGTCGTCAATTGTCGCCTCTGGTTATCCCCGACACTGACCTGGCTGGTTCGGTGTTTTTGGTATTTCGTCGGAAGACTCCGAAGCCGAATTGGCTTTCTGGGAGTTACAAAAGCGGTTATGGCAACGTCTAGACACCGAAAATTTACGGTTTTGCCCCTGTCTGCCCGAACAGCGAGGTGATGATGTTTAGAGCCACTAGGTGTGGTTTGGCAGTGGTTGGATGTATATAGACTGTCGGCGGGTCAGTTTCAGTGTTTCGGGAATTTTTCAGAAATTCTGGTAAAAGCCTAGCTTCGGCTAAATTCCCCGTGTTAACGTCATATTATTATAGTGTCGACGGGATGGGTATGAGTGAGTCTGTCTCTGATTCCAGTTTCTGTTCAGGTCCCAGTTGTTCAGCACCAGCCTCCCAGTAGCTGTGCAGGAGTTCGAGGATCTGCCTACATCCAAGTGGGTTACTTTCGATCCGGGCTTTAGCTTTTTGACCCTCTGGTTGCTTTAGTCCAGTCGGACACCTGTTTTTGACTAGCCTGCTGATTATACCGATACGACCTATGATTACTGCATATATATCACATGATCTCCTGATAGACATTGATTCTTTTAGACTCATCATATATACCTGCTGATTTTATCTAGATTAGCCCTGATGATTGTATTGACATGCCCTATGATTAGTCCTGATAGATCTTGATCTACGTGAGACATATCATATGTACCTGTTTATTAGTCTTTATATTTCAGTACATAGATTTGCATGATCTGGTTATACATGTTGATTCCTGTCAGCCGATATATTGTTGATATTCCGATATGCATGATTGATCCTGATCGATAGATGTTGACTGATGATTCCCTGTTGGGATCTCGGCACGTTGCCGACTACCCGGTCACTAGACCGTGAGATTGATCATTACGACTTGCCACGCATCGCTGTACTTCACGAACATGGCCGGGGTCGCTCCCCGTGGAGCTTGTTCTTTACCGGTAAAGTGGTCTAGAGGAAGGACCCGTGAGCCCCAGATAGCACTTAGGGGTGCGGGGTTATGTCAGTGTGATAGGTGCAAGATAGTGGTATGAGCCTGAGGTCCTCATGACCAATAATGACATTGATTGGGTACTTGACATTCTTGTGATTGATGCATAGATTTTATATTTTCATGTTCTAGCATACTTTTCAGTACCTACCCCTGCTCTGTTATATTTGATTGATTCGGGTATTTTCCGTACCTGTATATGCACAGTAGTACGATCATGATAGATTCGCTTATTATCTCTTGTGGATTTCGTTTACAGGATTTTTAGATTTGTCAGTTATAGCTTGATTAGCATCATTTATAGTACTCATTATGTACAGTCACTTGATTAGGCTTCATGCCAGTTTATTTCACATACCAGCTTTTGATTGATGCCTGCCTATACAGTTACTCAGCATACTTATTTCAGTACCGGTTATTACTTGATTATTCATATTCAGCTTCACCCCTTGATCTCTTACTATCCGCAGATTTTAGTACCCAGTAGGTACGATTAGCTATTTCTCGGCTCGTCGTGCCCACTGGGATACATGTACAGTGTATCTCACACCCCCTGGGTGACCATTTTTCAGGTCTGTCGGGTGGTGAGATGTCGGGACGATCCAGTGAGCCTGTCATGATAGAGCTGTCCCCCTGATGACATAGATTGATGATTGAGATCCCCGATTATCTGTAGTTGACTTTCATTTATGTTATTTCAGCTTCCAGTTTATTTAGATACTTCAGATTGATGATAGTATAATATTTCGAATTATTCCTGATGATTAGTATGGTTTACTTGAGATATCTATTACTCTCTGATTGATGATTGGATTAGCCTAGCCGTGCATGTATAAGGGAGTCTCTGCTCTTGAGATAGAGGGTCTCCTATATGTGTGGCGGTCTGTTGCGCCCAGTTTGCGAACTCTGATTTCAAAAAAAAAAAAATTTAGACCGGATTTTTAAAACTCGGGGCGTGACAGTTGGGCTACTCCTCGGTCCCCCCCCTCCCTTCCTCCCTCCCTCCCTCCCTCTCTGTTCCTGACCTAACTCCGAACCGGTGCTGCTTCCCCCGCTGACGCCTCGGTGCTTCTCTCGCCCCCCTCTCTCGTCTCTCTCTCTCTCTCTCTCGTCTCTCTCTCTCTCTCTCTCTCTCTCTCTCTCTCTCTCGGGAACCGATGGTTGCTAGGGTTCCTCTCTCGGCGACCTACCGATTGCCTCACCTTTTCTCTTGGGGATTCCACTGCGTTTGCCGTCCGGTTGCTTCATCGCTCAACCGTTCTCTTCCGGATTGTGCTCCCTGCTGCGCTACTCCTCGGTTCCCCCCCTCGCGTTCTTTCTCCTCGGTTTGCTCCGAACCTCCTCCCCGTGGGTCTCTCTCTCTGTCTCTTCCTGAGAAGCGATGGCTTCTAGGCTTTCATCTCTCGGTGAGTCTTGGATTCGCTCATCCGTTCTCTTGCGGTCTCTCTCTCTGTCTCTTTCTGTGTTTGGTTGGTCGTACGATTGTGTTTGCTGTCTGGTTGGCTCATCCGTTCTGTTGGTGGTGATTCGAATGCTTTCACCGTGGATCTGTTGGGAATGTGGCGGTTGGGTTGTGTTCCACGTGCTGGTTGCCCGTTTGCCTGTTGGTACCCTCTCTCTCTCTCTCTCTCTTTTATTCGTCCTTCAGCGAAAATTTTAACTTTAAATTTTTCACTAATTATAAAAATGCTGTCTGTTTTTCTCTGATTTGCCGTCGGATTGTCTTCGCCGTCTCGGACGGTTCTTATTTGGTGATTCGATCGCCTGGTGATTCGAATGCCTTCGCCGTGGATCTGTTGAGGTTGTGTTTCACGTGCTGGTTGCCTGTTGGTATCCTCTCTGTCTCTCTTTTCTTCGTCCTTCGGCGAGAATTGTAACTTTAAATTTTTCACTAATTGTAAAAATGTTTTGTCTGTTTTTTTCTCATTTGCCGTCTGATTGTCTTCGTCGTCTCGGATCAATCGGAGGCTGGGGTTGGTTCTATGTGGCTACTGCAATTATGTTGCCAATGAATGCGGCCGTCGAGTTGTGTTTCGCGCGCAAGTTGCCTCTCGGCCTGTTGGGATTCTCTGTCTTTCTCCTTCCCCCTCCGACGGTTCTTTTTTGTTCCTCTATCTTATCTTTGAATTTTTTTTATTTATTATTTATTTACTTTTATTTGGTACAATAATTTTAATTTTAGGATTCCTTAATCTTATCTTTCGAATTTTTTTTTTATTATTTATTTACTTTTATTTGGTACAGTAATTTTAATTTTAGGATATTAATAGTTGAGAAGTTTAATTTTAAATTAAAATTTTAGTTTACACTTAAAATTGTTAATAGTTCAGAAGTTTAATTTTTTAGATTTAAATACGACTTTATACTTAAAATTTTCCATTTATTATAAATATTATTTATTAAAAAATCTTGAAATTTGTGCTTTATTTTATTATCTATACAAAATCTGTGCTTTATTTTATTAAGTAAAGTCTTTTATTTTATTATTAAACAATTTATATTTGTGCCTATCTATTCTTTTCATGTTCTGATTGCTTTCACTATGTTGTTTTCTATAATCCGATTTTCGGGCCTGTTGAGGCCTCTCTCAGTGGTGTTTACCTGTTGACCTGTTGGGATCCTCTGGCCGTCAGGTTGTATTTCTTGTTGGGATCCTCTCTCTATGGCTTCGGGATCAATCTGGGTTCTTCTTTCTCTCTCTGTCTTATCTTTGAGATTACCGTAGATTATACATATATTTTTTCCTCGAAAGGAACCACCAAATATATATTTGTATAGATTTGTGCCTTTCTGTTTCCTTTCCTTTGTTATCTAACTGTTCTTCTTTCTATTTGAAAAGTGAAATTTTAAAGTGAAATTTGAGTTTTGGACCGTTTTGTTAGATTAATATAAGATAAGATTTTGGGGATATAACATTTAAATATATATACTTTGATTTCAGTGATGTCCTTTTTCTATAAAATATGATAAAAATATAAAAATATGAGATTTATAATTTTATTTAAATATGTGGTTTGTATTATTTTATATCATATTTCCTACGAAAATTTTCATATATTTTAGTACAGATTTTCACATAAAAATATAAAAATATGATATATAATTTTAGTTAAATATATAATTTGTATTATTTTATTTCACACAATTTTTACCAATATAAATAAAAGATATTTTAGTACAGATTTTAAAATAAAAAATAAAAAATATTATATATCATTGTAGTTAAATATATAATTTATATTATTTTATATCAGTTAATCTTTAGCAATATAAATAAAAGATACTCACAAGATTCCCAATCTTTAGCAATATATATATAAATAAAAGATATTTTAGTACAGATTTTAAAATAAAAAAAATTAATATATATAATTTTAGTTAATATAAGATAAGATTTTGGAGATATAACATTTAAATATATATAATAATTTGATTTCAGTGATGTCATTTTTCTATAAAATATGATCAGTACAGATATTAAAATAAAAATATAAAAATATGAGATTTATAGATCAGTACAGATATTAAAATAAAAATATAAAAATATGAGATCTATAATTTTGTTTAAATATGTGATTTGTATTATTTTATATCAGATTTTCTACCAAAATTTTCATATATTTTAGTACAGATTTTCACATAAAAATATAAAAATATGATATATAATTTTAGTTAAATATATAATTTGTATTATTTTATATCACACAATCTTTACCGATAATATAAATAAAAAATATTTTAGTACAAATTTTAAAATAAAAAATTAAAAATATTATATATAATTGTAGTTAAATATATGATTTATATTATTTTATATCAGTTAATCTTTAGCAATATAAATAAAAGATACTGACAAGAGATATGTTTCTGTTTGTGACATATTATGTGACCTGATTTTCTGTAATGATTATATCATTCAAAATTATTATAATTATTTTTTTATTATATATATATATATATATATATTTGTTAAAAAGAAAAGATTGTTAATTTAATAACATTTTTAATTCAATTAGTTAAAGTTAATTGCATTAAAATAAATGATTTTTTTTTTAAAAGTGGCAATTAAACAGGAAAATAATTGAGAGCTCAAATGTAGAGGGGTCTCCATGCATTTTTGCACATCCTAATAATTCATCTCCCGAGCCGGGTGCATGCGGAGGTGCGGACGTGGCAGAAAATCAACCGTCCGATTAGCCCTCCAGAAATCTCGACCGTCGAACGGAGATCGATTCCTCTCCTTTTCCCTCCTCGAGATTCCCTGCACCCGGTCTATCCGGTTTATTCGAAATTTAGCTGTTATTTGATGAACTATGAAATTAACATATTTTTACTAGGGGTGCACGGTGCACCGGGTGCATGCAATAGTTTCTCTCCCTATATGGCGTTTAGCGGAGCTATATTATTTCGTTCCAAATAGCACGAGCCGTGGTGTTGGTTGGGGAAGCGCTTCAAACCACAGCACTTCGATCGCTCTCTCCTCCCCCAAATCGATCGATCGATCGATCGCTGCGTTTCTCCTGCGATTGCTTCGAATCAGCAGGCGATCTGTGATCCCCCGTTGAGGCATTCGATCGAACGGGAATGCGCAGGTGAGGTGGAGACGTGTGGGTTTTAGTAGGGTTTTGAGGTGGTGAGGAACTTTTGGAGGAGATGGGGAGGGTGAAGAGGAACAAGGAGGAGATCGCGGAGGATTACTGCTTTGCTTGCAAGGATGGGGGCCATCTCCGTGTTTGCGACTTCAAGTGAGTTCAAATTTGAATTTTCTTTGCTTTTAACTTCCAAAAAGATCAGTAGATTGTTCATTGGATTAGAAAATATTATTATATGTTTATACATGCATGATTTGCTGAGGTTTTGTTGTTCCTGGTGTGAATGTTATGTTGGAGAATTCATAAGCCTGAGTTTGTGAATCTGAGCTGCAAACGCGATTGATTTGATGCTTTTGGGCATTTTTTTGGCTCGCAGTAAGTAGCGCCTTTAGAGAAGCATTAGCTCCACTATATTGAAATATATTGTGTAAAGTTTCTTTTGCAGCAGAATTAGAAGCTCAGAATCGTTTTCTGCTGCCTGCTGCAGTAGAAGTTACTGATTTTCTCATTGCTGAATGCCCTGCTAATTACATTTTTGCAAAGTAACTATCTCGATAAAAAGTTTGTCGCGAACAAATTTTCTTCAGAAAGAACTTAGTAAACTAAACCGTATCATTCGCTTGCATTTAGCTTTTTGTATGTTCCTCATAAGCATTCCTATGAGTAGCTGAATGCGCCAATTGGTTTATCATGGCGCATTTATTTTGCAAAGAAGTCCCTATGTGAAGGACTGTTGTTGCTGAAAGCAGAAGCAAAAGTGGAGCCAAATAAGCCCTTATAGTCCGAAAAAAATAAAACTTAAAAGTGCTTTGGATATCTATTCCTTTTATACTAAAAAATGGTGGTGGAAACCTCATTTGGAGAAGCATCCGGCAGGAATGTTCGTCCGATAACCATTTATGTCAAGGAAGTTTTCTTAACTGTTCTGGAATCAGTAATTGATTGCCAATAGTATCTCTAGATGGAAACGATTTCAGGTAAGAACCTTACATGAAAAAGGTAATTGTAAGGCTAGCAAGAATCTTTTACTGATGGTATCGTAAGTCTCGAAATTTGAAATCCAAAACTCAGCAATTTTTAGACGAATCTGCGATTGCTGATTACAACTACGACTGGTTATCATACTTCGTGGACCAACCTTGTGTTATGAATAGCCTTTCCTACTTAGTAACTCGGTACTAAGTTATTTTCAAGATGCCTAACATGTCAAAAAAAAAAAAAAAAAAAAGGTAAAGATGCCTAAGTGGGTCACCTAACAAATCGAGTTGCTTCTTAAGTAAAAAGAAAAAATGATTTGGGATGTATAATGTGTAGCAAAGTTAGTTCAAATATGTGGTTGGTGATTGCTTTGGATACCTATTGGGTGGGATTGATGTGGGGAAGTTCTTTAGGATATGAAGTATGTGAATTTTTGTGATTCATCTGTTATCGTCTTCTTACGGCTTGGGTAACGTTTTTTTTATTTCTAATATAATAAGCTCTTATTTTCATTCTCCAGGAGCTGTCTGAAAGCTTACCATCCTCAATGCGTGGGAAAGGAATCATCTTTCCTTGAAACAGATGAACAATGGAACTGTGGTAAACACTAAGGACTTGTATATATTTTTATCATATGCATATAACTGCAGTAAATGAACTGATATATCTTTCCTCAACTTGGAAATGCACAAGCACATGATTTCAAGCACTCACTCTGATCTTGCTATGCACATTCTTGAATCATGAACCACCCCAAACGTCTCAATCCCCTGATTGGGTTAACTTGGTCAATAAGCCTTGATTAAGTTAGATATTCATCCATATATCTATTATCTTTGTACTAATAGATTGTACATGGAACAAATGATGTTACACATCAGGTCAATTAGGTGAATTAGATTCAACATTAAATCAGAATCATATATATTTTGGTGAGTCAATATGAGTTTTAATTAGATCAGGTTTGGTCATGTTGAGCTTTCTCAACCCTAACCCAATTTTAACTTTTCAAATGTTAAAGTCATCATGCTCAATGCAAATAACAAGTTAAGATGCACGGTTCAACCATGTTGCAGCCTCTATATTAGTGCTTCCTGAAGATTTATCTGCCTTGCATCAACTCGGACAATTTTTCATTACTTATGTCAGTGAAGGATTTTACCATTCAGAGTTTGACAACATTTTCTTTACCTAAACAGATTTCAGTATCATATATCTGATTTGGTTGTATGTTGCTTTGTGTCCTTTAACCTCTGGACTTCTGTCACACCCCGAGTTTCAAAACAGCGGTAGATTTTTTTTTTTTTTCATCAGAGTACATATTGAAACCCGTGACGTAGACAGACCGCCACATACACAGGAAACCCTCTGTCCACTGGGATAGAGTCTCCCCTGTACATGCTCGGCTATACAAATACAATACTGAATCAGAGGCGACGTAAAGAACAACTGAAAGTAACTAATACATGTCCAATATACATCACATAATCCACATCTCTAAAAATATAATACAGACTAAGCAGTGAATATGAAATACTGGAAATCTGTAGTCGATAACACGGTCGACTCTACCGTGACAGCTCACTGGATCGTCCCAATCTCTCAACACCCGACTGACCTGAAAAATAGTCACCCAGGGGGTGTGAGATACACTCTACATGTATCCCAGTGGGCACTACGGGCCGAGAAATAGCAAGTCGTACTTACCAGATACAATAATAAGCGGATAGTAAGAGCAAGAAATACTGAAGCTGAAAGGTAAGATGCAGATATAAAATCTAAGCATGCTGTAACTGGCAAATCAGACAAGCAAGAGCTAATCATGCTATAGAGCAGAGCTAGTATGATAATAAATAATATCAATGCTGTAAACTGAAAGTGCTGAATAATAATAACTGTAAGTACCCAATTAGTGCTGTCATCGGTCACGAGGACCTAGACCAATGCCAAAGCTGGCACGTTCGGCTGACATATAACCCGGCACCGTCGGTGCACTCAGGGGCACACGTGTCGCCACTCTCGTCCACTATGTGCAGCCTGGGGCTCACGGTAAAGAACGCGTTGTGGGGGATCAATCCCACGGCGTACGTGAAATGAGCAGCTAGTGCTATGGCGATACCACTTCACCGGTAAAGAACGCGTTGTGGGGGATCAATCCCACGGCGTACGTGAAATGAGTAGCTAGTGCTATGGCGATCATAAGGCTGATGCTCAAGCTGAACAGTCGGCAATGAGCCAGATAATCCCTGTCGGGATGCTGAAAGCTGTAATAATCACGGATGCTGAAAGCTGTAATAATCTCGGATACTGTATAAACGAATCTGAACAACAGGAGCTGAATATTTGAGCTGTAACTGAAACTGAAACTGAATAGCAGGACTGTACTCCTATTCTATCATGCAACATAGAACAGGAAATGCTACTATAACCAGGCTGATAATCAAATAAACATGGCGTATGTCAAGCTGTATATATATATAGATATACTAAATGCTGAACATGAAATCATATCGGGAACTGAACTGCAAGATCGATGCTACATAACAATGCACAATAAATGCTGGAATGAGAGTAAATAGAAAGGCTCAAGCATAGGCTCAGGGCTACACAAAAACAGGGGTCCGACCTACCACGGCACCACATAGGGCCAACCTGATAAAGCCCGGACCGAAGATAAACCCACCTCAATGTAGGTGATCACGGTGGCTGCTGGATGGCTCGCAAGCTGGCGGCTGACTGCTGGGACCTGAATGATATACACAGGTCAGAAAATAAACTCTCATACCCAACCACTGACTCACTGTGTGTACAAGCTATACGGAAAACTTCGCTGAAGTCCCGGGATTTTGCCGGAATTTTTCGGAAATCCGATTCCCGCTCAACGAAAGCCATTGGATTTCCAACGAAGGGTTTAGAGATCATGGGCGTACAGCCAAAACAGCCCATGAGGCTACAATTGCAATTAGACCCCTAGGGTTTCTCAAAATTGCATAACTCAAGTTTTTGCAATTACTTCACAACCACACATCTCCAAACTGAACCGAGTGCACCTGTAGGTGGGCCTCGACATACTGAATGCCATGCTCACCATTTGGGAGCAGCGCGGAACCCGATAACAACTTCGGGTCAACATATACTTTGCAATTAGGCTCAAGTTGCCAATTTTCATACTTATGCTTGACCAAACCCAAATTTAGGGTGAGCATCATGCTCAGTGGGTTGAATAAACTCAGAGGCTCACCCTAAGGGTGCAGCCTAGTTGCTGGAACAGCTTAAGGATTAACTAATACCCAAACAAGGTTCAATACACAAGATCTCCACATCCCTACAGTCCAAGTTTGGTCTGAGGTGAGCATCAAGCTCAGGGGATGTCCTGGATGCTTGGGCTCACTCTAGTGCAGTCTTGCTCATGCTGGATCAACAGATCCAAGCCCCTTGCTCTCGAATGGCTTAGCTTGGCTCCACACATTGATCCACACAGTCAAACATGCAACTGAAGTGAGCATCAAGCTCATGGGATCATGTGGAGTTATCTGGTGCCTTTCTGGATGCACAACAGAGGCCAAAACAATATTCTGGTTCTTTGAGGCATTTCAACAAACACCTGGTAGGCATCTTTGTTAATACACAAGCTTCAAGTTCCCCAAGCTGCATCTTTGCATGACTGGAACCTGGGGCCTTCCAACATGGATGGAATTGTTCTATATGGCAGCAGAAACATTTCCATTCAGTTTGGGCCATCATGCTCACTCGGGTTGCCGAGAAATAAGAATAAGAAAATGAGGAAAATTAAGCTTCAAATACAAAAATGGTATTTTTCTATTTCTGGGTTCTGGGCCTCAAGCAATAGCACCAACAGGTGCATCTCATCCCCGCAAACCCATCTGGACCCGTGCCCGGCAACAGGACACGGCGGCGACGGCGGTGGAGCAAGTTCGGGCCAAGCTTGAGCTTCAACAATGGCAACTTTGTAACTAAAGGCTTTGAGGTGCAAAGGACAGCACCAACAGCTTCCTAACAAGCTTTTAGGAAGGTCTGGGCTTGACCCCGCCGTCGGAGGTCGCCGGATGGCCGGCCGCCATTAACGTGCTCGAACTCGAGCCATCCATGGCAGCCACATTTTCGGGCTGCATGGATGCCATGCAAAGGCATGGACGGACTCCCCTCGGTCCCAAGAACATTTCTGGGCTTGTGGCCGGCGGTGGGAAGCGTCGCCGGCGCCGGAGCAAGAAGCTCGGTTGAGTGTGATTTTTCCCCGAAACTAGGGCATTATGGTACGGTGTCCACAGTGCACCAAAACACTCCAAATTTGGAGGAGAGCAAGAGTAGAACAAGATTAAGAAGACCATCATTTTACTTTTCGTCCAAAACCGTCGGGAGCAAAGAAAGCTTGAGGCGGAGCTCTTGGCGGTGCAACTTGGCCGCCCGCCAACCGGAAGCTTTCCCATTTCATGGGTGGGCTCTAAAGACTCCTTGGACCACAAGGATGTCACTTCCAAAGGTATTGGGCCAAAGAAACGAGAGGAAATGAAGAACTCACCTCGTCGGAGTTGGAGAAGATGGGTAGACGCCGGTTTGCACCTCCCCGCGTCGCGCGGCCATGGCAGGATTCCGGATCACCACAACTCGACTCCTGGAGGTAGAAGATGACTTCTGAGGGGTCTGGGCACAAGCCCAAGGACTTTGGTGCAACTCTCTCACTCTCACACCCGAGTTCAAAAGTTTTCTTGAAGTATTTTGCTTTTCCGGTGACCCTCGGCGACGGCAACCAGCGCAAATCTTCAGGAAAGGAGCAGAGGAGACTAAAGATCTCTCCAGAACTGTCTGGGTGCAAGGAAACTCCGAATTGCTGGTTCCTCTCCAAGCTACTTCGATTGCATTCAAGTGGATACCTTCCTCACCTTCCTCCGAGCCACACAAATGGAGAGAGCGGTTCTGGAAGCTTGGCATCGTGGCAGAGGTGGTGGGGGTCGTGGACAAGCAGTTGCAACTGCCCCCAAACCCACAACATTAGAGTATAGTGTAATTTAGTATATTTTTCCACTTTCTTTGCATTTAGCCCCTCTAAACCTTGTTCATTACAATCCAGTCCGCAACTGTAGGTCATTTATGCATAGAAGTCCTTCTCCAAATAACCTCATTGCATTTGACACATAAAATATTGGGACTCCTTGCAAAATACTGCAAATTTTTACGTATTTCACGCTTTTCGAGACGACTGAGTCGTCAAACGAAAAAACGGACACCACTACGACGTCCGGCTCGACGAAATCCATTAAGTAGTGATTTTGGTTTGTTGCATTCGATCCTCTATAATTTTAAAATCCATAAAATACTGTAAATTATACAATTCGGCACGCTTTACGATGCTTTAGGCTAGTCAAACGGAAATTTCGTTAGCGCCACTGCGCTCAGAACGTCGATGCCATTCAAATCGACTACCTGGATCGCTAGATTCGGACTCCAGATAGTGAATTGGCCAACGTTCGCTCGGTGGGGAATTAAATCAGGGGTTACTATTCACGACTTAAGTCGTGGGCCCCACCAGCTTCTTCTCTGATTTCAGGACGATCTGACCGTCGGATCGAAAATCTTTCTATACCATTTTCGATCGATTCGACGAGACGGTCGCACTGGTGATTTCAAATTTTCGAGATTAAACTCGGATCTGAAAGGCAGAAATAGTGCTCCGAAAACTGTGCAATTTGCACACCGGTATCCAACCATTTAGGTTTAACTTTGCATTTTCTCATTCACATTCCCATTTGAATTCTTCAATTTCAAATTTAAATTTCTTGGGTACTACAACTTCATTTTGATTCAAGATTCTGTTTTTCCAGTCATTTAAGTTGATATATATTCATATTTAGTATATTCAACTTGATAAGCTTATTAACAGGTTGGCACTCATGTTTTATCTGCAAAAGGAGTTCGTTTGTGCAATGTTTCTGTTGTCCGACCTCTGTGTGCCGCAAATGCATCAGAGAAGTTGAGTTTGTGCAAGCTAAGAAAAAGACAAAGGGCTTCTGTAATAATTGTTTAAGGCTGACAATCTTGATAGAGAAAAATGTTGATGTTGATTCTGATGGGGTACTGTATCAAAGAATCCTTCTTATACCTTTTCCTTGATTTCTATAATTATATTAATGGCTTCTATCAATTGTCAATAAATTATGCATGATCTTTTGCTAATCAAAGACTTCTGTAATGCATATCCACCAATACATTAATTTTGCTAGTCCGGCCATGCTGCATCGTACTTTGGCTTCATAATTAATCCGAGGATGTTATCAACATGAGTAGATTGACTACATGCATATTAGATGTCTCTTTTGCATCATTTAGGTAGTATATT
Organism: Tillandsia fasciculata; assembly: GCA_029168755.2. NCBI lineage: Eukaryota > Viridiplantae > Streptophyta > Magnoliopsida > Poales > Bromeliaceae > Tillandsia > Tillandsia fasciculata. The sequence goes on from CM054949.1 coordinate 4,623,872, forward strand.
GACTATACAAGATGTAAGGGAAAGGTGACACGTAAGTTGCTATTCAGTAAAGGAGATAACTTTTCAAATCATCAAGATTTTCTTTTAATTTTCCAAATTCTGGATTTGCTTTTCTTCATATATTGTGATTGCCCTTAATTTTGCCCTTTTCAGGGTAAAGTTGACCGTGGATCTGTTGGGAATGTGGCGGTTGGGTTGTGTTCCACGTGCTGGTTGCCCGTTTGCCTGTTGGTACCCTCTCTGTCTCTCTCTTTTGTTCGTCCTTCGGCAAAAATTTTAACTTTAAATTTTTCACTAATTATAAAAATGTTGTCTGTTTTTCTCTGATTTGCCGTCTGATTGTCTTCGCCGTCTCGGACGGTTCTTATTTGGTGATTCGATCGCCTGGTGATTCGAATGCCTTCGCCGTGGATCTGTTGGGGTTGTGTTTCACGTGCTGGTTGCCTGTTTGCATGTTAGTATCCTCCCCGTCTCTCTTTTCTTCGTCCTTCGGCGAGAATTGTAATTTTAAATTTTTCACTAATTGTAAAAATATTTTGTCTGTTTTTCTCTCATTTGCCGTCTGATTGTCTTCGTCGTCTCGGATCAATCGGAGGCTAGGGTTGGTTCTATGTGGCTGCTGCAATTATGTTGCCAATGAATGCGGCCGTCGAGTTGTGTTTCGGGCGCAAGTTGCCTGTCGGCCTGTTGGGATTCTCTGTCTTTCTCCTTCCCCCTCAGACGGTTCTTTTTTGTTGCTCTATCTTATCTTTGGAATTTTTTATTTATTATTTATTTACTTTTATTTGGTACAGTAATTTTAATTTTAGGATTCCTCAATCTTATCTTTCGAATTTTTTATTTATTATTTATTTACTTTTATTTGGTACAGTAATTTTAATTTTAGGATATTAATAGTTGAGAAGTTTAATTTTAAATTAAAATTTTAGTTTACACTTAAAATCGTTAATAGTTCAGAAGTTTAATTTTTTAGATTTAAATATGACTTTATACTTAAAAATTTTCCATTTATTATAAATATTATTTATTAAAAAATCTTGAAATTTGTGCTTTATTTTATTATCTATACAAAATCTGTACTTTATTTTATTAAGTAAAGTCTTTTATTTTATTATTAAACAATTTATATTTGTGCCCATCTACTCTCTTCATGTTCTGATTGCTTTTACTATGTTGTTTTCTATAATCCGATTTTCGGGCCTGTTGAGGCCTCTCTCAGTGGTGTTTACCTGTTGACCTGTTGGGATCCTCTGGCCGTCAGGTTGTATTTCATGTTGGGATTCTCTCTCTATGGCTTCGGGATCAATCTGGGTTCTTCTTTCTCTCTCTGTCTTATCTTTGAGATTACCGTAGATTATACATATATTTTTTTCTCGAAAGGAATCACCAAATATATATTTGTATAGATTTGTGCATTTCTGTTTCCTTTCCTTTGTTATCTAACTGTTCTTCTTTCTATTTGAAAAGTGAAATTTTAAAGTGAAATTTGAGTTTTGGATAGTTTTGTTAGATTAATATAAGAAAAGATTTTGGAGATATAACATTTAAATATATATAATTTGATTTCAGTGATGTCCTTTTTCTATAAAATATGATCAGTACAGATATTAAAATAAAAATATAAAAATATGAGATCTATAATTTTATTTAAATATGTGGTTTGTATTATTTTATATCAAATTTCCTACCAAAATTTTCATATATTTTAGTACAGATTTTAACATAAAAATATAAAAATATGATATATAATTTTAGTTAAATATATAATTTGTATTATTTTATATCACACAATTTTTACCAATATAAATAAAAGATATTTTAGTACAGATTTTAAAATAAAAAATTAAAAATATTATATATAATTGTAGTTAAATATATGATTTATATTATTTTATATCAGTTAATCTTATATTAATCAACAAAAACCACTGCAGGCAAAAGGGAGTAGTAGGATGAAGATAATCTGGCTACTGGATGAACCCGGGCAGCTATCCCAATGGAGGGGTCAGAACATCAGATGATGGAGGGGCTGTAAGGGGTGAGATGAGAGGGTGATGGTTTACCACTGCATTACATTCTTGGATAGCATTCTGTATCTTCAAGCGCTCAGCAAGCAAAGCATTTTTCTCACAAGTGGTGGAACACTCATTTAGGAAGTTATACTCCCAAACCAATTTGTTATACTGGTTTGAGAAGGTTGTGTAGCTTGTAGTAAGCTGGTCGCACAGATTCTTATAAAATAACGCGTCATCGTAGTTGATATCCTTAACATGTTAGTCTAATTCTTGGACAAGCCTCTTAACAGCCTTGCGTGAAGCCTCTTCTTCAGCAGCAGCAGGCGTGGAAGTTGGACCACTCCAACAGCGTATGACTTCAACTATTGATTCATCTCGCTTAACATGGAGATCTACATAAGCCAATAATTTTTCGTCCGTGTCAGCCGACACGACACAGTGTGGCACATCCACGTGCGAACGCTCACATACCTCACGTAGCAATCCAGTGTAGGAAAGCTCTATGCTTGTCATAGTGTGGACTGCAAAATAGTGCAGCAGGGGAGGACAAAAAGAGGAAGGTAATTGGCTTAGGACAGACATAGGGAACTCACTAAGGAATAATTAAAAGAAGGAAGCAACAACCACTAAAAAGGACCACTCATATTTGTATACTTTCTCGAAAAAAGTACGAAAATAATTTGAAAACATAAAAACAGGAGAAGTGTAGTAACCAGCGAGTAACCAGGATCCAAGGCAACATATCAGACGCTAGTAGTTGGTTGCACATCAACAGGCCGTCCAAAACCACCGACAATCCTGCGGTGGTTGGTTGCCTATCAACAGCCATCCAAACCACCAACAATACTACAGGGGACGGTCACTGGTCAATGGACCATCTAAAGCACCACCATTACTATCCAACGTCATAATAAAAAACCGAGAGTGAAAATAAAAGGAAATGCAAAAAACCTGCGAGAAGCAACAGCCCGACGCCATTACTGCCCAACATCATAATAAAAAATCGAGAGTAAAATTAAAAGGAAATGCAAGAAACCTGTGAGAAGCAACGAGAAGCACCAATCCGAAAACAATTACGGTACATTGAAAACACATCGGCTAACGAAGGAAACATGAATAGTAAAAAGAAAACTCATCGGCAAGCCAAAATACTTCAATGCGAAGAACTAAAATGGAAAAGAAAAGAACATCATAACAGAGATATTGAATACCAACATACCTTGTAACTAAATAGTGAGTAAAACCAGAGTGGAACACACTAATGCAACAGGACAGAAGCAACAGAACACCTACCAAACACTAAAACAATAAGGAAAAAAATTCTAACTATCTTATTTATGGAGTGAGAATGATATTCTTCATATTTACTTACCTTTCTTACTTTAAATATTTGATTTCATTTTGTAGTACTATGGTATAATGCAATAAAAGAATTCCTATTTATAGAAATCTTAGGAAGAGAATGAGAGAGTACGTATAATAGCAAATCTGACAGGTATGATAGCAAATCTGACAAAATCTGGCGAAATGGATCAAGTACAGGGACAAAATCTACAAATGTCATATGCAAAATCACTTTTTTTTTTTTGGAAAAATTAATAAATCTTAGGATCAAAATCTAGAAATGTCAGGCACAGAAAAAAAAGAGCATTTATGATATCATTTGTGGAAATCGATGAAATCAAATTAAATATTGAAATATTAAATTTATAGATATCTTGAAAATAAATGTCAGGCACAGAAAAAGAGAACATTTATGATATCATTTGTGGAAATCGATGAAATCAAATTAAATATTCAAATATTATATTTATAGATATCTTGGAAATCGATGAAATCAAATATTATAGCTATAATATTTAATTTGATTTCATCGATTTCCAAGATATCTATAAATATAATATTTGAATATTTAATTTGATTTCATCGATTTCCACAAATGATATCATAAATGTTCTCTTTTTCTGTGCCTGACATTTATTTTCAAGATATCTATAAATTTAATATTTCAATATTTAATTTGATTTCATCGATTTCCACAAATGATATCATAAATGCTCTTTTTTTTCTGTGCCTGACATTTCTAGATTTTGATCCTAAGATTTATTGATTTTTCCAAAAAAAAAAAGTGATTTTGCATATGACATTTGTAGATTTTGTTCCTGTACTTGATCCATTTCGCCAGATTTTGTCAGATTTGCTATCATACCTGTCAGATTTGCTATTATACGTACTCTCTCATTCTCTTCCTAAGATTTCTATAAATAGGAATTCTTTCATTGCATTATACCATAGTACTACAATATGAAATCAAATATTTAAAGTAAGAAAGGTAAGTAAATATGAAGAATATCATTCTCACTCCATAAATAAGATAGCTAGAATTTTTTTCCTTATTGTTTTAGTGTTTGGTAGGTGTTCTGTTGCTCCTGTCCTGTTGCATTAGTGTATTCCACTCTGGTTTTACTCACTATTTAGTTACAAGGTATGTTGGTATTCAATATCTCTGTTATGATGTTCTTCTCTTTTCCATTTTAGTTCTTCGCATTGGAGTATTTTGGCTTGCCGATGAGTTTTCTTTTTATTATTCATGTTTCTTTCGTTAGCCGATGTGTTTTCAGTGTACCGTAATTGTTTTCGGATTGTTGCTTCTCGCAGGTTTCTTGCATTTCCTTTTAATTTTACTCTCGGTTTTTTATTATTATGTTGGGCAGTAATGGCGTCGGGCTGTTGCTTCTCGCAGGTTTTTTGCATTTCCTTTTATTTTCACTCTCGGTTTTTTATTATGACGTTGGATAGTAATGGTGGTGCTTTAGATGGTCCATTGACCAGTGACCGTCCCCTGTAGTATTGTTAGTGGTTTGGATGGCTGTTGATAGGCAACCAACCACCGCACGATTGTCGGTGGTTTTGGACGGCCTGTTGATGTGCAACCAACTACTAGCGCCTGATATATTGCCTTGGATCCTGGTTACTCGCTGGTTACTACACTTCTCCTGTTTTTATGTTTTCAAATTATTTTTGTGTTTTTTTCGAGAAAGTATACAAATATGAGTGGTCCTTTTTAGTGGTTGTTGCTTCCTTCTTTTAATTATTCCTTAGTGAGTTCCCTATGTCTGTCCTAAGCCAATTACCTTCCTCTTTTTGTCCTCCCCTGCTGCACTATTTTGCACTCCACACTATGACAAGCATAGAGCTTTCCTACACTGGATTGCTACGTGAGGTATGTGAGCGTTCGCACGTGGATGTGCCACACTGTGTCGTGTCGGCTGACACGGACGAAAAATTATTGGCTTATGTAGATCTCCATGTTAAGCGAGATGAATCAATAGTTGAAGTCATACGCTGTTGGAGTGGTCCAACTTCCACGCCTGCTGCTGCTGAAGAAGAGGCTTCACGCAGGGCTGTTAAGAGGCTTGTCCAAGAATTAGACTAACATGTTAAGGATATCAACTACGATGACGCGTTATTTTATAAGAATCTGTGCGACCAGCTTACTACAAGCTACACAACCTTCTCAAACCAGTATAACAAATTGGTTTGGGAGTATAACTTCCTAAATGAGTGTTCCACCACTTGTGAGAAAAATGCTTTGCTTGCTGAGCGCTTGAAGATACAGAATGCTATCCAAGAATGTAATGCAGTGGTAAACCATCACCCTCTCATCTCACCCCTTACAGCCCCTCCATCATCTGATGTTCTGACCCCTCCTCCATTGGGATAGCTGCCCGAGTTCATCCAGTAGCCAGATTATCTTCATCCTGCTACTCTCTTTTGCCTGCAGTGGTTTTTGTTTTGTACGCTTTGGCACTTTGGTTGGTGTTGGTGATTTTGTCCCCCCCCCCCACTCCGGCCCGCGCTGCAGTGTTTTTTGTTAAGTTTGTACTGATCAAACACTTTCCATAGTTGTAGTCCATACTGTAATAATGACGTATGCTGGCCCTCTTGCTAAAGTAATTTCATATATTGGAATAGTATTGTCGAAAGACAATTGCAGGTAGCTTGCTCTCTTTTCTCCTTTTGCCCCTTTCCGATACAGCTCTGTGATTGTGTTGATCTCTACGTACGGTTTTTGTTAGTTTGATGTTGGTGTGCATTACGGCATTGTTACATGTTCCTTTGAGATCACTGGTGTTGGGAATGAAGAAAGGTTAGTTTTTTTTTTTTTTGGGCACTCTAATTTACGGTGAACCAACTTAATGTTAGTTTTGCATGGTCTAATCTACTAAGAACCAACTTACTCCTACATTGGTTTACCTTTGTAGCCCTGCTGCTTGCGACCGGTCACTAACACCACGCTGCACCCTAGCAATATGGTACGTGGATTGACAATCTGTTATTAAGTTGATGATTCCCTTTTATCTGAGCCTAGGTATTCCTCCCCCCCCCCCCCCCGTTTTTTTTTCCTCTCTGAGTACTCTTGTTGTTTGGATTACATTTTGTTCGTTGACCTATGTTTTCACATTCCCCATGTTTTAGATTGTTTTCGGCAGTAATCATTTGCTAGCTTTCTTTTCGTTGATTTGTAGAAATTCATCTCTTGGGTTTTCTTACTCCCTTCGATTTCCTGCACTTATGGTCTGCTGTTCAGATTCTTGCTTTTTGGTAAGATTGTATAGTTTTCGAGCTCTGGTGTTTCAAAGGGTACTGAAAATACTGTTTTCACCAAGATTGCACAGTTTTTTTTTTTTCCCCTTTTGTTCCTCCCCCCCCCCCCCCTTCTTCTGTCTATTTATTTTAGTGTTTTCTTGCTGGTTTTCTTTTAGTTGATCTGATGAAATTAATCCCTTTAATTTCCCTTGCTTCCTCCAATTTTTTCTCTAGATGTTCTCCTTTCCGTTTTCCTGTTTTCCTGTTTTGTGTTTCTCTGTTTTTGGTTTTTTTTTTTCCCCTTCTCTTTTTTTTTTTTTTTTTTTTTTTTTTTGGCGATGATGATAAAAAAAAGGGAAGCTAAAGACTTCATGGTCTAAAGACTTATGGTGGTCTAATGCTTGTGTAATTAAGTCATCAATAATTTTATGTCGTACAATCCACATGGAAAGCCTCTTTGATCTATTGGGCTGCATTTTCGCATCTACATTGGTGAGGGAAAAGGAATAATAAAAAAAGCATGTGTAATTTTATGCCCTCATTGTGGTTCTATTTGTCTCCCTCTCTCTTTCTCTTGCTCTGTCTTTCATACATATATATATGTATGTATGTATGTATGTATGTATGTATATGTATATAGATATCTATATATATACACACACACAGACATATATATATATATATATATATATATATATATATATATATATATATATATATATATATATACTTATATATATGTATGTACACTTATATATATATACACGCCTATATATATGTATGTACACTTATATATATATACACGCTTATATATATGTATGAACACTTATATATATGTATGTATATGTATGTATATATATATATATATATATATATATATATATATATATATATATATATATATATATATATATGTGTGTGTGTGTGTGTGTGTGTGTGTGTGTGTATACTTTATGGTTTTCAAGTTAATTATCACCTGTTAATTATTATTATTCTGTCTAATTTATTATTTATTATTTTTAAATTAATTGACAATGCTATTTTACAGTTTTTCATGGCGTGTATTACATTCCTGCGCATGTTGGTATGCGTCGCAGTGCCCTTCTCTCTCCCCCCTAATATTCTCTCCCCCCCCCCCCTCTCTCTTCCTGTTTGTGTTTCCTTTATGATCTGGTTCGCATGGTGATCAATGTGGTGGCGCATGCTTGAATTCATCTTATGACGGATTTTGCTTCGGAGTGGAAAAGAACCTGTTATTTATGGAGTGCTTACTGTAAGTTCATTACCTGAGAGTCCACTTGATGAAATCTGAGTGTGTATACCTTCTCTACTTTATCTGATGCTACACTTGATGAAATTAGTATATCTGAGCCCCATTTTTCTTAATTTTTTTTTTTGTTGTTTTCTGATTTAAATGTTGCTTCGCGATTTCCTGCATTGTGTTTTGTTCCCTTCTTTGGGTTCTCTTCCGTGCTTTCTTTGATTTGCTGGTTGTGTTTTTAACAAAAATTTTTGTTCTTGCCTAAGCTAGCCAAATGTTAATTTCCTGATTTTGGTAGTGAATGAATATTAGATTTCATTTGAAATTTGCTTTCTACTGATTTTGCAATTCTCATAATTAAAAGTGGTAGGTACTTATTATTTGTTTTTTTTTTTTACTAAAATTGAAATTTGCTTTCTACTGATTTTGCAATTCTCATAATTAAAAGTGGTAGGTACTTATTATTTCTTTTTCTTTTACTAAAATGGTCTACTACGGTTTTTCCTGTTTCTGATTGGTGTTCACAAAATTTACTACTTATATTTTTTGACTTTCCTTCATTCAGTTTGATTACTTCTTATACAAATATATATTTAGTGGTTTCTACGGGATGAGCTTATTAGATTTGTATCGTTTGCTGCTTTGCTTCCTTTGTTTTTCTTTGGGGCAGTGATGATATAAAGAAAGGATTAAGAGTCCTTAGTACTCTGATCCTTAAGCAATCAAATCATCAAGAATTTTTTTTGGGGGACCACTACTTCACTGACTTATTTTGGTGTCACAGATAACCTTCTTTGTTCCTTGATTGGCTGTCAACAAAATGGTGGCCTTTCATGCTCCCTTAGACAACCAACTCATAAAGAGTTTTGGACGGTCTAACATGTGGGTTCTCTTGGTGTATTTGCTGAACTAAAACAAAAAAAAAAAACAAAACCATAAAAACCTTATTATGCATCTTTTGTTTAACTAAGAGTCTTTGGTGTATGCTTCAATCCTTAAGCCCTCCTATTGTCCTCTCCCTGTTCTGAGTTGCTGTTAAATTTTTTAGTCAAATCTGTTTTTAAAAATAACATACTAAACTAAAAGAATTGGCTCTATTTCAAATTTACTACCTATTGGTTTCAAATTTGCTACCTATTGATTTCCTATTTGTCGTATTTACTACCTCTAACTAAAGGAACCAAAACCTTATTATGTATTTTTTTTTAACTAATCTAGAGTGTATGTTCTATCTATTTCTTGTTTTCCCAAATTGACTGCCTCTGGGTAGAGGAACCAAAATCTTATTATGTGTTTTTTTCCACTAACTGAAATAATTCTCATTTAGCTAGGAAAACATAATCTTATTACCTGCTTTCCTGTTTGCAGTACCTTATTACCTATTTTTTGTTTGGCTAAAAGTTTTGTATGTTTTGACTACCTCTGGGTAGAGGAACCAAAATCTTATTATGTGTTTTTTTCCACTAACTGAAATAATTCTCATTTAGCTAGGAAACCATAATCTTATTACCTGCTTTCCTGTTTGCAGTACCTTATTACCTGTTTTTTGTTTGGCTAAAAGTTTTGTATGTTTCTTTGGGAGGCTGAATGATAAAAAGAAAAGATAGAGAGTTGTTTATGCTTTAATTGTTGAGCTACCAATTTATGCAGTTTCTAATGAATATACTTCTTTTCCCTGCATTAACTGACAAAGAAATGTTGCAGTTTTATACTTGGTTGGACAACCAACTCATTAAGAGTTTTGAATGGTCTAATATAAGGATTTTTGTGTGTTTCTTTGGGAGTTGTGATGATATAAAGAAATGATAGAGAGTTCTTGATGTTCTAATCCTTAAGGTACCAACTTATGCAGTTTCTGACAAATATTCTTCTTTTTACTGCATTAGCTCACAAAAAATGGTGCAGTTTTATACTTGATTAGACAACCAACTCATTAAGAGTTTCGGATGGTCTAATGCAAGGGTTCTCTTAGCCTCTCTCTTGCTATATATATATATATATATATATATATATATATATATATATATATATATATATATATAGAAAGATATATTTGGTGGTTTCTTCGGTGCGATGTGTCGCATCTCCATGCATCCTGCTGAGGTCTCCCAATGTTGTGCATTGGCTGGCGTGGCCTTCTTAGGTTGCCCTCTTGCTGACTTTTCACTGGAGTTTGCCTCTCTTCTTGATCCCTCCCTCTTTCTGGTGTGACTCTGAATTGGTGCTCGCTGTGGCTCCCTCGCGCACTTTCTAATTATTCGTTTTTTGTCTGTCTTCATTGTCTACCTGTTGGGGTGCTTTGTATGTGACTGCTGCTATTGCCTTGCCTATGAATATGGTGGTTCAGTTGTGATCCGCGTGTCCGAACCCTGTTTGCCTGTTGGTATGCTCTCTTCTTTACTTCCGTTCTATGAAACCTTTACAAAATACATCAAGTTTGAGTTTGTATTTATTTATGATTAATGATATTGCTATATTCTACCAGCACATGAACTATATATTGTTAACTGATGTTGTCGTCAGGAGATGAGTAGAATCTACCTGCATCAGAGATAAGTAGCCTGATAGAATTTTTGTAAGTAACTGTTGTTTCCTTTGGTAATGTCTTGCATTATTGATATTGTTATTTTATTATTCATTAATATGTTCTAATTTCCTTTTATTTCACACATAATATGTAGGTGATTATTGACAAGGCTGCGAGAAGAAATATATGAGGTATTAAGAAAAAAGAAGTAAGTTTTCTACTATGTATACAAATATATATTTGGTGGTTTCTTCAGGGTGACCTCTTGCATTTCTATGCATTTCGCTGAAGTGTCGCAATGCTATGCATTCACTGGGGTGGCCTTTTTAGCTTACTCCTTTTGCTGACTTGGACTTCTGGGGTGGCCTTGCTGATTTGCTCCTGACTTCTCAGCCCGTCGCCCGTGCTCTTCCTCTCTTCTTGATCTCTCTCTCTTCCTGACCTGACTCTGAACTGGTGCTCACTGCAGCTCCGTCGCGCACTTTCTAATTATGGGTTTTGATTGTCTTCGCTGACTACCTGTTGGGGTGCTCTGTATGTGACTGCTGCTATTGCCTTACGTATGAATACGGTCATTCGGTTATGTTCCGCACACCCGTTCCCTGTTTGCGTGTTGGTGTGCTCTCTCTTTTACTTCCACTCTATGAAATCTTTACAAAATACAGCAAGCTTGGGTTGTGTTGATTTATAATTGTTGATGTTGCTATACTCTACCAGTACAATAGCTATATATTGTTAGCTGACATTTTCGAGAGGAGATGAGTAGAATTTGCCTACATTGGAGATAAGTATCCTTATAGAATTTTTGTGAATAATTCCTGTTTACTTTGACAACCCTTCCATGATTGATATTGTTCTTTTATTAATCATTGATATGTTACCAATCGTCTCTTTTATATGTCAAGGTGTCTATCGTTGAATAGATCTTTTTAACTTTTACGTTTGAATCATTCTACTTTCTATTTAAAATTTGTTATTAATTCTAAATATCTTTTGCCCTTCTGTGTTTGGTTGGTCGTTTGATAGTGCTTGCTGTCTGGTTGGCTCATTCATTCTGTTGGTGATTTGATCGCCTGTTGATTCGATTGCCTTCTTCTGAGAACCGATGGCTCCTAGGCTTTCCTCTCTCAGTGATTCTCTCCGTGTCTCCCTCGCTGTTGGATTGCCTTCGCAGTCCGGTTGCTGCCGTTGGATTGCCTTCGCCGTCCGATTCAGACCTTTTCTCCTGGGGATTCGAATGGTTCGGCGTCTGTTTTTTTGCATTAGCTCATCCGTTCTCTTGCGGATTCGGCTACCTTCCGATTGCCTTGCCGTTGGCTGTGCCGGTTGGTGCCTTTGTATTCTTGCATTGGAAAGGTTAAATTTCAAATCCAAATCTGAGTTTTTGTTTGAACAGTTTTATTTTTTATTTTGAATGTCTTATTGATTCTAAATATGTTTTGTGCTTCTGTGTTTGGTTGGTCGTTCGATTGAGTTTGCTGTCTGGTTGGCTCATCCATTCTGTTGTTGATTCGGTCGCCTGGTGACTCGAATGTCTTCGCCGTGGATCTGTTGGGAATGCGGTGGTTGGGTTGTGTTTCACGTGCTGGTTGCCTGTTTCCCTGTTGGTACCCTCTCTGTCTCTCTCTTTTCTCCGTCTTTAGGCGAAAACGTTAAATTCAAATTTTGAGTTTAACTTTGAAAATTTTTACTAAAATAAAAATTTCGAATTTAAGTTTCGCAATATTGTATCTAATATTGAAGTTAAATTATTGATAATTCTTTCAACCATATTCTGATTCGGTACTAAGCTTTTATTTATTTGCTTTATAGTGGAATGTTGGGGTTCTATTTGACCGTCGGCGCCTTACCAATCTATTTGCGGAATGACGTTGGTTGTCGGGTGCTCATTGGGATGTGTTCACATACCGGCTGCCCGTGGAATGACTTGCTATGCTTTCCTGTTGACCTGTTGGGATTCTTTGTCTCTCTCCATCGTACCCGCTGTTGTCTTTTTTTTTTTTTTTTTTTTTTTTTTTTTTCCTTTACTGCCACATCTTCAGGATTATTTGTTTACTATTTCTTTACTTTCATTTGATACATTAATTTAAAATTTAACATATTAATAGTTAGAAGTTTAATTTTATATTTAACATTTAGTTGAAACTTGAAATTAATTCTGATGAAAATTTTTCATTTATTATAAATTTAGCATACCAATATTTGAGAAGTTTAATTTTAAATTTACATTTTAGTTGAAACTGAAAATTAATTTTTACGCAACTTTTTCATTTATTATGAGTATCTGATGTTATGATTTTGCGAATTATAAAAGTTAATATTTGAATTTGCCGTTCAATTTGTTCTTTAATTTGAATTCAAATTTGCTTTTTTTTTTTATGAAATTAATTCTTATAACTTTTTCATACATTACTCTCTTGCTACTATTTGAGTTAGTACAGATTTTTCTTTTCTTTATTCGGTGGTTCTTCTCGAGGCCTCTTCTACATTTCGGTGTGCCTCCGGCCTATCTCTACAAACAGTTCTTGGTCTGCTGCGCCTCCTGTGCTCGCTTGCCTTCAGCGCCTGGGTCGATCGGTTTATCATTCACTCTTCTCACGCGCCCCGCCCTCCCTATCCTCTCTCTCTCTCTCTCTCATGCTGATCGGGAACACAAGAAGAATAATTCTTGATTAGTGTTTGCTGTCAGTTGATTGCCTCATGGTATACTTGACAATGCCTACATATTTGAGTCACAAAAAAAATGAGAGAGAGAAAAATGTATATCTGATAATTTCTATTAATAGAAATCTTAGAAACAGAAAATGATGCTGATTATGATAGCAAATCTATCAAACTCATGCTCCCTCTAAAGATTGAATGATATAAAATAATACAAATTATATACACATTAATAAAATCAAATTATATATTTAAATATTATATTTAAAGATCAATTTTATAAAATTTTATCTTATATTATGTATTATATATATACATATAATATATTTATTGCTAAATCCTAACTAATAAAGCTTTAATAAAATCTTCTCCAGGGAAAAGGTGCATGCTCATGATAGTTAATCTACTACTTCTCTCCCTCCCTCTCTCTCTCTCTCTCTCTCTCTCTCTCTATATATATATATACACACTCTCTCCTTTGATTTATTATTTGTTTTTCCTATTTCTTAAATACATTGTTTTTAATTTGCATAATAATTTTCACGTTCCCCAATGAGTTTTCTATTTACTAATGTTTTCTTCCTTACCTCATGAGTTTTCCAATGTAACCTAATTCCCTTTAGGGTTGTTATTGGTTTTTTTCATTTGCTTTCATTTTTTTCACCCCGGTGTTCTCTACGATGCTACGCAGTAATGGTCCACTGCGAGATTATTTTCGTGGTTTGGATGGCGTGTTGATGGGCAACCAACCACTATAAGATTGTAGGTGGTTTGGATGACCTATTGATGGGCAACCAACTACTGCTATCTATTATGTCGTCTTGGACTCTACTTGCTCACCTAAAATTTTTGTAAATAAATACATATTCTATTATTTTCCAGTAACTAAAATTTAGGAATAAATATATTATATGAAAATATATAAGATATTGTATCTAAGATTTTCCGAGATTAATAGTTAAATATCTGATATATACTATTTATTTATTTTACCGTCTCCAAAATTTTACTCTCTACTTAAGACAACCAATACTTTATTAATTAAATATCTGTTTATCTTTTTAAATATTTCATCTCTTTTTTTTTTTTTAATATGTTTTTTTTCCCATTACTCTTTTGTTCTACTAATGAAAAGTTTTACAACTTTCCCCCTGTGCAATTTCCTAAAGGAAATCGTAATTGATGGAAAAATGGTTGTTATGCTTAATGAAGAGCACAAAACCAACCCTTAATATATAGCATTATTGGATACAAAATATAATCCCATTATTCTTGGGATTATAATATTTACACAATTACATTCTATAAGTGTACAATATTTGAATTCAAATAGTTTCTATTTGGTGTGATTGCCATACTTGCGAGATTGCCATTCTTGAGTTTCCTTAATTTCTCGTGATTTGAATACTTGTCATAATTGGTAGATTCTTGGTTATGAGAATTTGATTGATCCATAATCAATTCCTTAATTGTATCATCATTTGATCCTCCATTACGCCCCCTCAAGCTTATGGGAGGTGCACGCACCATTAGCTTGTCTTTGAGAAATTTGAATCGATGAGAAGATAGTCCTTTAGTGAAGATATCAGCAATTTGATCTTGTGACGCTACATAATGAACATCGAGATCTTGTCGAATAACCTTTTCTCGTACAAAATGATAATCAACTTCGATGTGTTTAGTCCGAGCATGAAAGATAGGATTGTACGCAAGTCGGATAGCACTAATGTTGTCACAATAAATAATAGGTTTAGAATGTAGAAATATGTGAAGATTTTTAAGGAGCAATCGTACCCAAGAAAGCTCAGCAGCAGTGTGGGCGAGAGAGCGATATTCAGCCTCCGTACTAGAACGAGATACTGTAGGTTGTTTCTTTGCACACCAAGAAACTAAACACGGACCAAGAAAGACACCAAAACCACTGGTAGAGCGGCGATCATCGGGATCTCCTGCCCAATCTGCATCACAATAGGCGTGCAAATCAAGATTGCCGATTCCAATATGGAGTCCGTGGTCCACTGTTCCTTTGAGAAATCGAAGGATTCTTTTAACAGCAATTAAATGTGTAGAAGTTGGTGCATGCATAAATTGACAGGCCTGATTGGTAGAGAAGGCTAAATCTGGTCGCGTCATAGATAAATATTGGAGTCCCCCTACAATACTCCGATAGAACGTTGCATCATCAAGAGAATCGCCTTCAGTGAGGGAGAGCCTCTTATGAGAAGAAACTGGTGAAGTGCATGCTTTCGCGCCATCCATATATGCACGTGTAAGAAGATCAATTGAGTATTTTGATTGAGATAAAAAGATGCCTGTTGAATCGCGATGTACCTCAATACCAAGAAAGTAATGGAGAGGACCAAGATCTTTCATTGCGAATTGATTGCCAAGTTCATGAATTAGATTATGAATAGAAGTGGAATTACTGCCGGTAATAATAATATCATCCACATATATAAGAAGAATAAGAACTCCATTATGAGAAGTATGGATGAAGAGAGAAGTGTCAGCATCGGCACCATGAAATCCCAACGCAAAAAGATATGTTGTAAAACGTTCAAACCAAGCACGCGGTGCTTGTTTTAATCCATAAATCGATTTATGGAGCTTGCAAACATGAGTTGGAGCAAGAGGATCAACAAAACCAGGAGGTTGTTGCATATATACTTCTTCTCGTAAAATACCATGCAAAAAGGCATTATGGACATCGAGTTGACGTATGGGCCACCCAAAATGAACTGCAATAGTCAGCACAATTCGAATGGTGGAAGGCTTGGCAACAGGGCTAAAGGTTTCACTATAATCAAGCCCAGATTGTTGATGATAACCTTTAGCTACCAAGCGGGCCTTGTATCTTTCAAGACTACCATCAGCTCGTCGTTTAATTCGATAAACCCAACGGCAGCCAACAACATTCATATTAGGGGTAAAAGGGACAAGAGACCATGTACCGCACTTTTGCAATGCATTAAATTCGGTAGCCATTGCATCCCTCCACTCAGTACTTTTAGAAGCTTGACTATAACAAGTTGGCTCAATTTCTGTAGTAGTGGCAAGTAGCGCTTTGGGTAAAGGGTGGCGAGTGGCATTCAATGTGAGCAGTTGCTTTCTCATGATAATACCTGACTTAGATCTAGTTTGCATAGGATGAGAATTAGAATTAGTAATGGTATTATTGGTAGTCAACTGTTCTATGGAAGTGTCGATTGTAGGTTGGGAGGTAAGGGAAAGTTGATATTGTAATGGTGGTTGGTTCGGTATTTCAGGGGAGGCACTCGGAGTTTCATTGTTGGACGATTGGGCGGGTATAGATGGTGGCGAGAGAGGAGGTGAGGAAAAAGGTAGCCATGCATGAAGAACTCCAGTTGGTTCGAGATCCACTTTATCCACTGACCGAGTAGAAGGACATTCCAAAGGTAATTTATTAAAGGGAAAATGAGATTCATTAAAAACAACATGCCGAGAAAGATATACACGGCCTGTAAAAGGATCAAGACAGCGATAACCTTTGTGATCCAAACTATAGCCAATAAAAACACATTTTAATGAGCGAGGTTCGAGCTTATGATGAGAATAAGGGCGTAACCATGGATAACATGCACAACCAAAAACTTTGAGAAAAGAGTAGTTAGGTTTGCGAGCAAACATTTTTTCCCAAGGAGAAATATTATTTAAACGTTTCGATGGCATTCTATTAATGAGAAAGATGGCTGTTCGAAAAGCTTCTACCCAATAATTAGAAGGCATGTGTGCATGAAAAAGAAGAGAGAGTCCAGTTTCAATGATATGACGGTGTTTTCTTTCAGCAGTACCATTTTGCTCAGGCGTATGTGGACAAGAAAGCTGATGAGAGATACCATGTTCAAGTAAAAAATTTTTGAAACGATTGTTTAAAAATTCTCCACCTCCGTCGGAGCGAATACTTTTGATTTTTCGATCAAGTAAATTTTCAATTTTGGATTTAAAATCAATAAAAATTTCACAAACATCAGATTTTGAGTGTAAAGGAAAAAGCCATGAGTATCTAGTAAAATCATCAACAATGACCAAGTAATATTTAAAATCACTCATTGACAGAATAGGAGTAGGTCCCCAAACATCCATATGTAAAAGTTCTAAAGTGGAATAAGATACATAAGTAGAAGGGAGAAAAGGAAGACGATGACTTTTGGCAAGTTGACATGAATCACAAAAATTTATTTCTTTTATAGAACCTTTTAAAAAGATATCAGAATGCGCAGATAAATAATGCAAAGTAGTAGCAGAAGGATGGCCAAGCCTGTGATGCCAGACTGAAGAGGAAACTCTTTCGCCAATAAGAGCAAAAAGACCAGATTTATGTTGATTGTTTTTGACGGATTTAATGGGATATAGTCCATTTTCACTCGGCCCTTGGAAAAGCGTCTTCCCCGACTGTTTGTCCTTCACACAAAAACCATGAGAGTCAAAGAGAAAATAACAATCGTTATCTTTAGAAAACTGGTTAACGGAGACTAAATTGGTTGATATTTCAGGAACATGTAATAAGTTGTTTAGTTGAAAAGATTGAGATGGGGTATGAAGTACGGATGAACCAGTATGGAGAATGCGCAAACCTTGTCCATTGCCTACAGATATTTTGTCGCTTCCTTGATAGTCGGTGCGAATAGTAAGATTGGAGAGATCAGAAGTTAAGTTGTTGGTGGCTCCGGTGTCAGCATACCAAGTTTGATCAGCGGAGGGAGAAGTTGTTGCCACCATTGCTTGAAGGCGCTGAGGAGGAGTACGCCCTTGATATGCAAAGTCCATTCGATGATGACAGTCGAGTGCAATGTGGCCAATTCGATTGCAGATTTGGCAAGTGGGACGTTGCCCACCATTTGCATTTGTGTTGTTGTTGCGTGGATGTTGGCCTCCACCTCGGCCATAACTACCACGTCCTCTTCCACGTCCCCTGCCATTATTAGTATTGCGCCCTCGGACATAATTGGAGCCAAGGTTGTTTTGAGAAGAATTATTTTGTGCAATGAAGGCGGTGGATTCATGGGTGATGGAGGATTGAAGTTGACGTCGTTCCTCCAAAAGTAGCTCTTCACTGGCTAAAATAGCATGCACTTCCTCAACAGTAGAAATAGAGGGATTAGTGCGAATAGCGACCCGAATGGGGTCATATTCCGGGGGAAGACCATGAACAATATGATGAATCAAATCATCGTCATGAACCGATTTACCAACAGCTGCCAAATTATCTGATATGGCTTTTATTTTATTCATATAATCAGTGATAGACATACCTCCCTTTTTGATAGTTTGAAGTTGAGTGGTAAGTTGTGAAATATGGGCACGTGAGAGAGAAGCATACCGACGTTCCAGTGCAACCCAAACGTCGCGGGAGGTTTGTAAGCCGACAACTTGAGCAAGTACGCCTTCGGTGAGGGTTGCTTGAATCCAAGAGAGTAGATGACGATCTTGTTTCATCCACTCCAAAAAGGACGGATTGATAGTGTCGGTAACAGTGCCATCTGCATTTTTGAAGAATTTTGATGGACACTCTTTGGATCCATCAATAAAACTCATCAAGTCATGAGCAAAAAGAACGGGAAGAAATTGTTGTCGCCATAACAGATAGTTGCCGCGATCAAGTTTAATAGAGACTAAATTGCTAATGTTAGCAATAACAAATGTGGGGCTTGTGGTGGAAGAGGAAGCACCGAGAGTGGCCATTAGATCAAGTATGATGACTGACGTCTTATGGCTCTGATACCATAAAGGAAATCGTAATTGATGGAAAAATGGTTGTTGTGCTTAATGAAGAGCACAAAACCAACCCTTAATATATAGCATTATTGGATACAAAATATAATCCCATTATTCTTGGGATTATAATATTTACACAATTACATTCTATAAGTGTACAACATTTGAATTCAAATAGTTTCTATTTGGTGTGATTGCCATACTTGCGAGATTGCCATTCTTGAGTTTCCTTAATTTCTCGTGATTTGAATACTTGTCATAATTGGTAGATTCTTGGTTATGAGAATTTGATTGATCCATAATCAATTTCTTAATTGTATCATCATTTGATCCTCCATTATTTCCTACACGGAATGAAAATATGGTTGTTACTAGGACTAGCAGAAGATTACCTATGTTATTTAAAAATTGTTGCTTACTGTAACTTTCTTGCTTGAGATTGTTCTTGATAAATTTTACTTGGTAGTCTTTTTTCCCTTCTTTACATTTCTTATTATATTTATCCTTTTTAATTAAAAGATCCAATTCTTGATTTGTTGCTTGCTATTTATTTTTCTATAATCAAGAAATTTTTATGTTCAGACAATTCACTTTTTCAGTTTGATATGGAGTGTTAACATTTTCCTCTTAAGAAGAAAGTCAATTGTGATAAAATTTTCTACTTATTACATTCATTCTTTTTAATTAAAGGATCCAAATCTTGATTTGTTGCTTACTATTTATTTTTAATACTACAAAACAAATTACTTATCTATACTTCCTCTTGACAAAATTTTTCTTTCTTATTCTTTTGTTGTGCTTTTGTTTTTTATGAAATTTTTATGTTCAAACAATCAAGTTATTCGATTTGATATGGAGTGTTAACATTTTCTTTCTTGAGAAGAAAGACAATAACTAGATTTGGTTTAACAATCATGATAATTCAGAGATCTTATTTGATAAAATTTACTTGCTAAATTTGGTTGTACTTGATGAAATTCATTTGCTATTTATTTTTCTCTACTAATAACAAATTTTTTTTTTTTTTTTTGATTAAACAGGGGTATACCCTATTTTAACAGTACAGGATAAGACTGAAGAAGAAAGACCCAACACAACCCCAGATACAAGTAGTGGGCCAACGCCCCAACCAGCAAAGGGGAGTACTAAACGAGTGAAGCTCACAATTAAAACACCTAACCAACCAAATGATTAACACAAACGATATAGAGCTAAGGATAAATCCAGTCCCAAGCCAAAAACACAATTGATCGAGGCGATAGATGATGCTGGGCCGAGACGTCCATCCCACGTTTCAGCAGCTTGGCGAGTCGGCGAATCCATCCAGGAAAATGCCAAAAGGAGCCAAACAACAACATCGCTAGCCAGTACAAGTGAGTAAACCTCATTAAAGTCCCATTGCAAGAGACAATGCTGCAATTAGAATTCTGCTAAAAGGATCTCTAAGTCAAACAAAACTTTCCGAACCTAGAACAAAGCAACAGATTCAATATTGGGGCCTGGCCTTAGTACTTCCTCGCAAAATTAGCAAGAATCAGCAACAATAAATTGAGACTGGGTCTTCTTGATTCTAAGGTATTGCTGATAAACAAGAAGTTCCCCGAACGCCAAGTCGCTGAGAGATGAACAGTAAGGAAACCCAATATAGCAGTCGAGCAAGGAACTCGTGTCAGCAACCGAAACATGTGGACTCCATCGCCAAGATTCGATACACAGCACAGCCCAGATGTTCCCTAGAGCTCGTGGACACCCAATTAAACAAACAAAAGAATAAAGCGGACGAAGAATAGCCGTCGCCGTCACTGGGTAAAACCCAATCCCAAACGCCACAATCTTAACAATATATGATGTATCAAGACCACAGCCCTAGTATCCCAGCTCATGTTGATTAAAGAGAAGCACATCCCAATTAAAGAAATAGACAGCCCTTGGATTTTCCAAAACCGAAAATTACTAACGAAGATTAATCTTCAAGCCTCTGTAGCAATAAACATCCGTATAAGAAAAGAGAGGCATTAGATCTTCAGCAATTGCATTAATACTTTATCACCCAACCAGCAAGAACAAGTTCTCCGATTCCCCTAAATAATAGCTAGAGCAGATGATCAAGGAATCAGCCAATCTCCTGAATTCCAAACAGCGAACATCGATATAGTGTCTTGTATCCCAAACAATCATAGCATTAGGTGGTGGACATAGCCTCACTTCCAAGTACGTCAAATCCCTTGTATCCCAGCTCAAAGAAATAAAAGGATAAAAAACTCAGCTCAAACAAAGACAGAATGTAAAAAACACACAGCTCAACCAAATCCCGGCATCCAGTCTCGAAGATTGTCGTCCTTGTTAACCCACGTTCCCATATTTTCGATCAACACCAGTCAGATAATAGTAAAACATCAACATCTCATTTTCCTTACCAAAGCAAAGAGTCGACGAAGCCCTCACGGTGGAAGCACAAGAAAGGAACCCAACTATACCATACTGGCCAGATCGAGCAATTAAGTAAAACTAATTATTGACCCCTCTCGATGTAGTGAAAGAAGCATCGCTATGAATCAACACTGCGAATAGGATCTCGAAATCAAGTACTTGCCAAAGATCGATCCTCAGTTCCCGATGTGAAGCAATGACCACACAAATATAGAGTAGATTGAGCATGTTTCTTGCAGAAATCGTCAAAGAGGAAAGTAGAGGCGTAAAACGAAGTAAATGCAATAAAACATCTTCACTAACCCAGCAGGTATAAGCTGAAGCTGGAACTTCGTTGAAAAAAGTTGTCAGTAAGGGAGTTCAAAGCAGCTGCCATTTTCCCAATTCGCCAATATTAGTGCCCAAAACCAATGCAGCTAAGCTTTAGTCTCCATCCTCAGCTGGCAAGCTGCTGCTCCAGGTTAAATTGAACAAAGAAAGCAAAAATCTGGTGTAGTAGAAATTCCAAACAATCCAGATTTGTTCAAAGCACCATTCATTCATTCATGCACCAAAACCCTGTTGCTGATGTCTTGCTGACAGAGGATTTTTCACGCGCTGCAGTCACTTGCTTAAATACAGATGCTGCTGCTGTTGCTTCATGGAGCGAACTTCGAGATGATGCTAAAAAGACACATGATCTCAAATTGCTGCTCACCCAGGGATGAACCCGCCAACAAGTTGCAATAAATAAAGTCCCCCGCCAACTTGTGAAACGTAGAAGTCCACGGCATTCAAATGGCCTCAATTCCAACAGTAAGAATTCCAAAGGTAGTAAGGAATATGTCGTCAAGAAAACCAAATAGCCTCAGCCCCAGCAGTCACCCAAATGACCCATTTCGGCATGCAGAAAAATCATCTCGTTTGTGGTGCAATCAGTTACCTCCAAAATAGTCCCATAAGGCGAAGGTGGGTGGCCGAGAGACAAGGGAAAACGCGAGGCCGTGAATACCAATAAAAAAGACAGTGTTGGAAGAGGATTAGCTCCGGTGTGAAAAGTGGAGAACCGAGGAACCCCCAAGGGCTAGGGTCCAAAGGGAGGAGGTGAGGTGGATTCTTGAAGCGCAAGAGGTACTCTGAGAAGGGCAGTCATTGAAGATACGCCTATTACGTTCCATCCAGAGTTCCCAACAGGTAGCGGCGAATAAAAGATCGAAGTGCGCTTTAGTTCGACCCGTTAAGGTCGCCCTCGCCCTCCTCCATCTACTCGCAAAATCCCCCGAGTAGTGGAGTAGTCTGTAACAAGTGAGAGGCCAAGAATGTAGTACTACCCCCCAGATCGACCTCGCAAACGCACAAAAGAAGAAGAGATGATCCAAGTTTTCATCTCCTGCGCGGCAACACATACAGATAGAAGGACCAGACCAACCTCTTTTTTTAAGAAGCTCCGCGGTGAGCAGCCTATATCTAGCTGCAATCCAAAGAAAAATTTTTGTCTTGAGCGGTATCCGAATGGCCCACAGATGTAGAATTTTACAGTCGTTGACCCCGTCGAAGGAAATGAAATCGTAAGCAGTCTTGGTAGAGAAGATCCCGTTAGGGCTCCATCTCCACTGAATCGAGTCGTCGGAGTGAGACAACCTGAAACTGTTGATCACCGCTTGTAAGGCAGTAAGCTCGCGCCTAGCATCCGGGCAGTGAATACCTTGGAAACCCAAATCAGTCTGAGAGCCGAAACGGCGAAACCAATTATTCACTGAAAGGTGTTTGAGTGGTGCCACTCCAAATAATCGTGGAAAGCTAAAGCGCAAAGACGAAGCACCGCTCCAACGTGCGTGCCAGAAAGACGTCGACTTCCCGTTCCCGATTGAAGAAGTGATTGATGAGCTGAAGAAAGGACCATTTGAAAGCAAGCCCTTCCAAATCGGGCAGCATCCGGTCGGCTTCGTCTCAGATGAAAGGGGCGGTCGTCGGGAGTAGTGTTTAGCCGTCAGCAGGCGCACCCAGGGAAGTGACTTGGAGGAGTGAAAGGTCCATAGACCTTTCAAAAGGAGGGCGGAGTTGGAGTTGCGGAGGTTGCGAATACCCAAGCCCCCAATTTTAGTTGGGCGACAAAGATGTTCCCATTTGACCAGGCAATGAAAGCCGCTATTTAAGCTTCTCCCCTTCCAGAAGAAATCCCGGCGAAGCTTGTCGATCGATTTAATTACCCAGCCAGGGAGAGAGAAGGCAGAGCAAAAAAAAGACGGAATGGATGAAAGAACCGAGTTTAGGAGCACCAAACGTCCCCCCCTAGAGATCAGATGGCCCTTCCACCCCGCGAGTCGCTTATCCACTTTCTCGATGATAGGTATAAAATCAGATTTCCGCAACGCCTTGGGCGATAAAGGCAAACCCAAATATTTTAGGGGGAATCCAAGGGATTGGCAGCCCAATAAAGAAGCGATTAACTCAGATGTGGATCTCGGGAGATTAACCGAAGAAATGGAGCTTTTGCCGTAGTTGATTTTAAGACCAGATATCTCCGTGAAAGCCTCGAGTATAACGTTGATCACCCTAGCCGATCTAATGGAGCCATCAAAAAAGATAAGTAGATCATCAGCGAATTGTAAGGTGTGAACTCTAACCGTCCCGATACCCACCGCAGGGAGATCGGGAGAGGAAGAAACAGCCTGCAGCATTCTGAAAAGCACGTCTATACAAAGGATAAAAAGAAAAGGGGACAAAGGGTCGCCCTGCCGAAGACCGCGTTTGCTAAAGAAAGGGGTGCCCGGAACTCCGTTAAGCAAAACGGCCGTACTGGAGGAATGTAAGAGATCGAAGATCCAACCGATCCACTTGTGCCCAAAACCTCTGGCCGATAACAGATCCTGCAGGAAATCCCAGTCGACGTGGTCGAAAGCTCTTTCGAAATCAATCTTGAAGAGCGCCGCTTCTTGCTTCGTAGAGTGAAGATGGTGAAGTAGAATATGAGCGCAGTAGAAGTTGTCCAGAAGCGCTCTCCCTTTAATAAAAGCCGTCTGATACGGGTTAATAAGGTTGCCCAAGATGCGCTGAAATCTAACAGCCAGAACTTTAGAGATAATTTTGACCATGCTGTTCTCAAGGCATATAGGCCTAAAATCGCTAGCAGTGATAGACTCGCTCTTTTTCGGAATAAGGCACAACCAACTTGCATTAATCTCGCGCAGATCCAGGCGACCGTTATGAAAATTGGAGAAGAGCTCCATAATTTCAGCTTTGAGAACGGGCCAGAAACGGTGGAAAAACGCCATTGGAAAGCCATCGGGCCCAGGGGCTTTATCCGGCGCGCAGGCGAAAATAGCACTTCTGACCTCGTCCTCCTCGAACGGTGCCTCAAGGCTCAGAAAATCGACATCCGAGTCAGAGGGAGAGAACAACAAGGCAAAGTTAAGAGAAGGCCGATTTACAGACGCCTCCCCCAGTTGCTTCGCAAAGAAATTAAACAAGTAGGCCGCAATAGATTCGTGGGAAAACCGAGTGGTAGCTCCGTCGACCAGATGGGAAATGAAGTTTTTGTTCCGACGACAACAAGCTTTAAGATGGAAGAATTTGGTGTTGGCATCTCCCGCTCTAAGCCATTGCACCCTTGATCTTTGTCTCCATTTGATTTCTTCTTGTAAGCACAATTCTTCGTATCTGGCTTTGAGGAGAGGTCTAAGCAGACATTCCAAGTCGATAAGTGGTCTAACCTCTTCAGCAAGGTCGAGCCACTCAAGCCATCTGAGACAGAGGGCTTCCTGGATAGAGATGGTAGAAATAATCCTGGCGCTCCAAGAACGAAGAGCCGACTGGACGCTCTTGAATTTCGACGAGATTCTGGTAACTGGATCGACCCCCGTATCCGAGTCAAACCAAGCCTTAGAGATCACCTCGGAGATCGCCGGATATCGGAGCCAGAAGTTCTCAAACCGGAACAGGTGGGGAGAAGGCACAAAGGAGAAAGCCGTTAGCAATAGGGGGGTATGGTCGGACCTAGGCCGAGGTAAGGCCCGAAGAGTAGAGCGCGGGAATGAGAGATGCCAGTCGTTTGACACGAAGACACGATCGAGGCGTTCAAGAGTAGGGATACGCCTTCCATTGGACCACGTGAAACTTCTGTTCTGGATAGGAAGATCAAGAAGACCGAGGTCAGCCACCACATTTCTGAAGTTAAGGATGTCGGTCAAATTTGAAGGCGGGCCGTTCTTGTCCCTAAGGGAAAGGAGAACATTAAAGTCGCCTAAAATCGTCCACAGCCCCGCCGAATGAGAGCCAATTGACCGAAGTTCTTGGAAAAAAACCGATTTCAAGGCGGAGGAGTTGGGTCCATAAATATTGGAGACAGTGAATAGCAGGCCGTCCACCTTCCTTCTCAAGACAACGTTAACCGAAAACGCTCCCGCCCAATCAAGCGCGCAGTCGAAAAGCTCTGGGTTCCAAGCAGTCAGGAGGCCCCCCTTCGTCCCGACGGCATCGAGAGTGCGAAAATCGCGGAGATGGAACCCGCAGAAAGTAAGGAACTTTGCGAGGGGGGTGGACGAGAGCTTAGTTTCTTGCAAACAAACCACACAACATTTCGCATTTTTCAAAAAGGACTTGACCGTGGCGCACTTGAGAGGGTCGTTGAGGCCACGAATGTTCCAAGACAAGAATCTGAAGAGTCTGTTTCTAGCCATAAAGACAGAGAATACCCCCAACGGCAGATAAAGGACGTGGAGGGTAAGGCTCAGGCCCCGGCCCCCTCGCCCCTAGGGCCTTCTCCCCCCTGCAGAGAGGAGGGGGGATTGTCCCCGCAGATAATACCACAGGCTTTCTTGATCTGATGTACTTCCGCCAACGTAAGAGGGTTGAGGAAGTCCGATCTGGTGGAGGGAGAAGACCCGAGATTTGAGTCGCCTTGCTCTACATGCGTAACCGGATCAGGGGACGAAATGCCACTCTCGAGTGCCGGCGGGGCATGACTACCTGTCGGTGGAGTGGCAAGTTCTTCCAAGATCGGGGCAGAAGAAGCCGAGCTGTCCAGGTTCGAAGAGAAGCGCACCGATTTTAGTTTGGAGCTCCTACTGTCATGCGCCCTAAGAATAGAAGATCTTCTTGCCCCCTTGAAATTGTCAACCAGCCGAGGGCTTTGCCAAAGATGAGCAAAAGAGCCGGATCCGGAGAGGTCCAAGCGAGGAGGCGAAAGCAGACCCTTCCCGCGGCCCACCGCTCGCCCCAGAGAGCAACCGGCCAAGGAGTCCGCCGCACAGGGTACGGGATTCCCCAGGACCGCACCAACCGGCTGGTGGGTACCCGAAACCGGTGAACGAATAACCTCGCCTGAGGGGGGCCCAAGCAACAAAGTCGAGGCCGGGCTGGTCAGAGGCAAAGGTGGACTAGTCGAGCCCAAGCAACAAAGACGGGGCCGGGCTGGTCAGAGGCAAAGGTGGACTAGTCGATTTCAGAAGAGGAGGGAAATTAGATTCCGAAACTACCAACGTCAACCGCTCAACCGCTGTCCCCCCCCCCCCCCCCCCCCCCCGGCCCCCCTGGCCCTACAGTTGGAGGGTGAAGCTGATGATCTAAAGGGGGACGAACCGGACCCATCGCCGGGATAGCAGAAAACCCCGAGCTCTTGATGAAGTCCTCCTGAGCGGCCGAGGTGTCAAGGCCGAGATGGTGATCGAGTTCTTCCCCAAGAAGAATAGGCTGAGTTGCCTCCCACGAGTCGATGACGACGGGAATGTGAAACCTTCTATCATCCACCGTCAAGATGAGATTCTCAGGTATCGAATCGACATTGGAACAGCGGATAAGAGTCCTGAAGCTTGAAACATCCTCTAAGTCGATACTCCGGGAATCGCTCTCCCACAACTCACCGAAGCCACTAACAGCAGACTTCACGGCCTCCTCGCTCCAGCAGAGTAGAGGCCAATCGATAAGACGGATCCAAGCCTTATGAAATAGACGCCCTCTGGCCACCTCCCCCGATTCCGTCCAATTAGCAAAGGAGAAAACAGTGCCTCCAAAGCTAAGGGGACTACGCCCAATGGTAGACTCCCTGACCGCCCAGCTCGGGAAGAATACCGCAGACAGAGGAGGTCGGTAGTGAGCCACCTTGAAGTCGGAGGGGGAGCCCCCAAACAGGCCCGCCAGTCCCCTCGATAGGACGGCGGAATCAACAGGGGAGTCGGATCCGCTCACCCGGACTCTCGCGACTCGGCTCCGCGCAGAAGCCTGCCCAGCTGGTGGCGTCGAGCTAGGCAGGAAGACGGGTAGCTCCCTCGGGCGTCTGGGCTGGGCGGCTGGTACCGTAGGCTCATCACCTGGAGAGGCCGTGCACCTGGATGCGGAGTGGCCAGCACGCATACAAAGGAGGCAGCGGCGAGGCTTCCTGCATCGCGCCGCCCTATGCCCCTTCTCGAAGCACCGGAAACACCGGCCACGGAGCTGGGGGCTGAGAATAAACCGTGGAGGGGAGGCCGGTAAATGAGGGAGTCGGACGTACCTTGGGCCCCTCGGAGGGCGGCTAGCCGGCGGGCTCGAGGGAGGAGATAATACCGCGTCCTTATAAGAAAAAAGCGGGCGGATCCGCGCCCCGCCCAACTGGAGAGGAGGTTGAGGAGCGGTGGTCTCGCAGCTCGCCGGCGGTATCTCCACCGGTGCGTAGAGCACTTTGCTCGTTGATTGTAGAGGGAGCCTCGGTCGGTAGCGGGGGCGCGAAGTGGATTCGAAGTGGAGGTTAGTGCTGGTGCGCGGGAGTCGGTAGGGATCTCTCATCATCCCCGATTCAAGCTTGAGGAGCGTCGCAAAGGGCGGCAGCGTTGAGCCTCGACGATGCCGCGGCGACACAAGGGTGAGTGTTCTGAAACCCACTTTACTTATCCCCAATCTCTAACCTCGGCGAAGCGGAGGTGAAGCGTCGGCGGTAACGCTAGAGCGGTGGCGGCGACGCCCGACTGCTTCAGCGATGCGGCGGCAATGCGGCGGCGGCGGCAGCGGCGATGCGGCGGCGGCGGCAGCGGCGAAGCGGCAGCGGCGGCGACGAGTCTCTCTCTCTAAAATTTGAATTTTTTCTCTCTACTAATAACAAATTGGTTATATATCCTTCTACTTAATGAAATTGACTTTGCTGACTATTTTATTCTTCTTTCTTTTTGACAAAAAATTTTTCTTCAAAGAATGTACTCATTCAACTTGATATGGAGTGTTAATATTCTGATCCTTGAGAAGAAAATCAATAACTAGCCTACCTTTAGCAATCATAATACTTGAGAGATTTTACTTATGAAATTTCAAAAGTGATTACTTTTGTTACACTTGATGAAATTCACACGGTAGATTTTTTTGTTGTTTTGCATTTCGTTGCAGTTATTATTTGAAATCTTTTCTCTTCCTATTATTTTGTCATTAGTAAATTTGATCATTAGGGAGTAATAATATAAAGAGACAAAACTTAGTTTGCGATGTAACAGGTTTATCTAACTAAATTTTATTGGATTGTGCCTTCAGTACAATTTTCACCCACTTAAAGAACACTCTGAATTGTCAAATAGTATATATATATATATATATATATATATATATATATATATATATATATATATATATATATATATATATAGAAGATAAATAATTAGATTTAAAGATTTTAAGTATATGATGCATATATTTATATACATCTAGAAAGTATGTGTTCATAATTTAAAGAAACAGAAGAATTTTTTCATGCATCAATATACTAATACTTCTAAACTATATTAGAGAATTCATTGAATATCTTATAATTATTATTCTAAAATAAAATATTATATTTTTATATATAAGATAAAATATTTAAATAAGTTATTGTATTATACATGTCTTTTTGAAATTCTCTTCTTATTTGCTTCTCC
This sequence comes from Tillandsia fasciculata, assembly GCA_029168755.2. Classification (NCBI taxonomy): domain Eukaryota; kingdom Viridiplantae; phylum Streptophyta; class Magnoliopsida; order Poales; family Bromeliaceae; genus Tillandsia; species Tillandsia fasciculata. The sequence goes on from CM054949.1 coordinate 4,652,948, forward strand.
CTACTCATAGCAAATTGGGGAATTTTTTTATTCTTTTGTTGTCCTTTTCTTCTCATGAAATTTTTATCTTTAAACAATCCACTCATTTAATTTAATATGGAGTGTTAATATTCTGATTCTTGAGAAGTAGTGAAATTTGGTTGGTATGTTTAATCTATAGACAACACTCTTGGATAGTCTAAACTATAAAAAACTAATTGATTAAGATTTAATCTATGGACAATTCTAACTCGTTTCTTTTGTTTTTTTTTTCCCCCCTCAATTGTTTTACAATTTATTTTTTTCCTTTTCCTTCCGCTGGGTATTCACTGGCTAGATTTGTTTCCATCCATATTGGGAGCGTTGTTTTCTCAATATCAGGACGATTCAGTAAATTTTTTAAATTTTCATCACCACGATATGTAACATTATTCATCATTGAAAGATGAACAGTTAATCTCTCAATAGATGGTTATCTAAAGTGAATATCAAAATCAAATAACCTCCAAATAGCCTCATATGCTGATAAATATCGGCAATCAAGATATTGTTTGATTTCATCGGCTTCTTTATAATGATGAGTAGAAGAAACAATATCAGGATTGATATTATTTTTTATAATAACTGCTGATCGATCCGGACCTTTGTTAATATACTTGAATAAATATTTTATGAGTCTTGATTTGTTACACCACTCAACATTAATATGGGCTTGATATTTAAGAAGTAATGTTAAGTTATGGGGGACAACAAATCTATTGACAAGTTCAATTCCATTTTTAAGAACACTTCTTTGATTATTTCTTCTCCTATATATTGGAAACCATCGTCATTCACCATTGTCTCATTATTGTATTCCTTTGGAAAATATTTTGAACAATAACCTTTTACCATACAGGGTGCTCCTAATTTTGCGAGTCCACAGGGACTATGGATCATAAATTTTTCGACAACTGCATAACCATCTGGGTTACTAACTTTATCAGGTATCTCAGCTGAAATAATCGAATCAATTTCAACATTCGTTAAGTATTTGTGGTTAGCATGCAACCATACTAAAATGTGCACATGTGGAAGCCCTCTTTTTTAGAATTCAACTGTGTATAATTCTGCATCAACATAGAAGGAAAAGCAACGTAAAAACTTAGAATAAGAAACATTTGGAATAAACAAAACTTTTTTCTTGACTCTATAAATATGCTGAAAGTTTTTGACAGTTCGGTACCAGCTATGGATGGACCAAAGAAATGATTTTTTTTTTTATATCAGCCATAAATGATTCCAATTTCATCTTGAAGACTCGACTAACAATATCAGGTCTATCCTCAGACCGTTGACGAGGAATGAAATGTAGGGCATCTCGTATTTCTTGCCACTGTGCATTACATGTAAATATAATAAATAAATCAGGAGGTCCACAGTGCCTACATATGGCAATAGCATTTTGGTAATTTTGCATCATATAACGTTGATCAGCAGTAAAACTTGAGGATAATATAATTCTTTTTCCAATAGCATTACCATCAACGTCACCTTGAACAACAGCATCTTTTATACCTTTATATATTTCAGACCGTAAATTTGATTGGTTTTTTCTGATATAACTAAGTCTTTCTTGTCACACCCCGGGGTCGAAACTGCGACCCGGGCTCGCCAACAGATCCGCCACCTATGCCAAAACCCGCATAGGCGAAGCGTCTAACCTGCAAAAGATAGTACTATAGCTACACAAATATCAGAGCTGAAATAAAATGCTGTAAAATAAAATCCAATTACTATACATCATGAAATAGAGTACAATATCCATTCCCTCAAATACAGATAATCATCATACAATGTCCTCAGTACAGCATCTCTCAACTATAAAAGGAGATAAACTAAAACTATAGTACATCAGTCTCAACTCTGTCTCTCCAAATACAAAAGATCTCCCTCCAAGGATAACAGTAAATATCAGCCAACAGCTATCAGGAATCTCCAGCCAGGGGTACAGCTACACTCCTCGGGTGGTACAGATCTAGCTCGTGACTCCCTCGCCCCGGTCAACGATCAAGATCAGCAACTCCAAGGAGGACTCTGCAAAACAGGGGGGAAGAAAGAAAGGAAAAACAACAATGGGGGTGAGAACCACTAGTAAACCAGTAGCCTCCCCCTGTGGGTAAAGCCTCAAGCTCCGGCGTACCCACTAAGTCTACTAGAGGCAAGAAAAGGGCAAGGGGGTAAAGCTGTAACAGAACTACTGAATAAAAGGGGAAACCACCACAAGTATGCCTCTAAATGCAATACCGAAGGAAATGACGGTATGAATGCATCGGAAAACAGATCCTGACCAAATAGACCCAATCTAGACACCAGTAAAACTGGTACTGCCTGCTCTGCTGTCGAACTCAAGAACTCAGTAGGGACCAGCACATAAGGCTCGAAATCCCAAGGTGCCCGGCGCTCGGCACGGTGTAAAGCCTACTCCGGAGTGGCACTCGAGGGGAGCGACCCACACGAGTAAAGTACCCTGTCACACATATCTCAAAATAGCAGGACTGGATCATGACTATGATCAAAGTGGGAAACTCCGTCCACTAATGAAACCCCGATCTGATGCAATAATACTCAAAAGTGGGAAATACCATCCACTAGAGAAATCTGATACCCAATCTGATGCAATAGTAAACATCCGGTCAACCGCCCAAAGTCCGCGGTCACCGCAATAACCCACAACCCACAATTGGGTAAAATAATCAAGATCCGGTCAACCGCCTACTGTCCGCGGTTGCCGCAATAACCCCCAATCCAACATCAGGTACACCCTGTCACTGACCCTCAGGTCCCAGCTACACTATCCCAAACCTCTGCTCGAACTCGAGCAACATGACTCAAAAGTCTAAATAAGAAGGAGAAAGAAAGCAATCATGGTTTCTCCTAAGTCAAATCCCAATATGATAGTGTAGCAATAAAATAGTGGCCTATCTAGATGTCCAAATAAGCATGCAAAAGTCCTCATGCAATGTGAAAGGGAGAATATGTCAAATAACAGTTTACATGTGTAATAATTAATAATATCCACATAAATATCACCATCAGGCTAAAATCATCAGTCGACTACACATGTATAAGATCCCTGTTCCATAATAATTCCCAGAGTGAAACCCGCACATTGATATATCATTATGTCCCAACAGTTAATCCATTTAATCCACTTTCATAAAATCTGGGTGCTAATGTAGCATGTTAATTATCACAATTAATTATTCCCCGATCATGTCCCCTCAGTGATATTATCCCAAAATATGCTATATCCACATAATTAATCCCAGAAGATAGGCTCACATGTATATCAGTCAATCATGCATGATAATCAATCAATATGCTCAATAGTGGGGTTTTCTAATAAACTTAGTGAGTAAGTCAGATGTAGAGGCAAGCAACAACCACCCACCTGAAGCGCTAACTGTCCGGGTCCGTACAGCTGAAAATACCAAAAACTCCAATCCTGCGCTCCAACAAGTACAGTACACCCGAAACACTCCTGGCACAACACAAAGTCCACTAAATACACTTAGGCTCCCAAATATTGCTTTTATTAACCCATACAACATCAGTCCCGAAACTGTTAAATTATCACCTGCAGAAAGTGCCCAGAAAATTCCCAGAAAAATATCACGGCGATCCTCGCGTCGATAGCTTCGCAACGGTACCTTGCACGCCCAAATCCGAGTTCGGTAAGCCAAGTTATAAATTCGGCAAGGCGGTAATCCAAACAACAAACTGTGAAGAAAAACTGCACACTGTACACTGAGAAAACAGTAATTTTCACCTTCGAAACAATTTCCTAAAATCCCAGAAAAATCACCACTGTGTTCCTCGCGACGAGTAGATCAAAATCGACTCTTGAATCGCCTCGATCCGATGTTCCTAGGCTGAGATAAAAATCGGCAAGTTGGTGCTGTCCAAAATCCACCACAGAAAAATGGGGGTCAAAGATGCCTCGGGAAACGTGCCAAAAGTGCGAAACGGAGCGAAGCGATCAACACGAAAATCGAAGCCTTACCTCTTAGGAACACGCTGTCGAAGAAATCGTCCAAAAACTCCTCCTGGTTTGCTCACAGCGAAATTCTGACTGAACTGCGACGGTAATGGGCCGAAATGGGGGAAAACCGAGACGAACTGTAAAAATGATATCGCCGTTGCCGAGCTTCCAGATATTCCGGGGATCCACCAAGAGATCAAGAACATCAAGGGGAACATCTTTCATATTGAGCTCTCCCTCCCATTCTCTCTCTAAGCTCGGAAAAAGGTGAGAAAGAGGGAGAGGAGGGGGTATTTATAGGCCCACCAAAAGAATTCCAGAAATTACCCTGTGTCCCCGGTTTCGGGCGCCCGGGGATTTCGGGCGCTACAGTGCGGCCCGGCCCAACACTTTCGGGCGCGCACAGTAGCCCGGCCCACACGGCCCACACCCGCACACCCGATCCGGTCGGACCGCACACCCGTCCGACCCGCTCCACACGCTGACACGTGTCCCGAACACCGAACAGCGGATCCGGCCGCTCCCCTCGCGCCACGTGGCCGCCCTGGTCAACGGGGCCGTTGGCGCCCGCCAATGGCGGGCCGCCACGTGGCGCCCGCGTGCGCCACGTCGGCTGCCGTGCCGCCACGCCCGCCGGCAGCCGCCTGCCCCGCCTGCCGGCCGCCTGCCACCGCCGCCTGCCACGCCGTACGCGCACAGTAGCACATCCAATCCTCGCTTGCCACGTGTCCAAGGAATAACTTCGCTGAACCGGTGCACAAAACCCCAACACCGCGCCAATGAAAAACCGCCACGTGTCCCTATCCGGTCCACCGTACACCGCGCACCGCCGCGCCTGCCGCGCACAGTGGCGCGCCCAATCCCCGCGCGCCACGTGTCCATCCTCTCGCTCACTGCACCCGGTGCACCCGACTTCATGAACCGAACCAATAGAAAGATGCCACGTGTTTTCCCGCCCGGTCCACTGTGCACCGCACAACTCCGTAGACCGGGACCAGTGAACCACCCAATGGGAAACTGCCACGTGGCCCCCGCTCCGGTGCACGCCTGCCGCGTGGACCGCGCGCCCTGCCCGCGCGCTGCGCGCTGCCCGCGCCTGCCCGCCGCCGCGCTGCCGCCTGCCCGAGGCCGCGCCGCCGCCCTCCGCCGCTGCCCGCCGCCGCCGCCGCCGCCGGCGATCGCCGGAGTTACTGTTCCGGCGGTGAACAGTAACCCGTGCCCAAAAACATCAAGTGGGTAGTCCATTTTGACCGTTTTCGCGCGCTGAATCCGAATTTGACGTCCGTTTCGCCAAATTCCAACTCTAAAAATTGCCGAAGGCACCCGGAAATGTATTCTTAGTCCAAACTTCGTGCGGAGCCCAATTTAAATATCCGATTCGCGCGAAACCACTTCTAAACCCTCCACGGGGTCCTCCGATCACTCACATGATCCATTTAAGCCCGAAGTCCAACACTTGTGTCCAATTATGCCCCAAACACCTCCAACACACCATGTAGGCCTCCAATAGCCACCCCAACGCACTGTAGCAGCTCTGCGGAGATCCGGGTCATCACATCCTCCCCCACTAAAAGAAAGTTTCGTCCTCGAAACTAAAGTCGTTCCTCAACACGGAATCTCAACCAAATAAAAGGGGGTAAACATCCAATCATCCACCACTCAAGCTCCCAAGGCTGACAAGTACCTCCTCCAGAGACGCGATGCGGTCCTCGGGTCTCCAACTAGAACAAACTAAAGGCGGGCACTCCAGAAAAACCGTACCAACTCAACCAAGTACAGCTGGGCTAACCGCTCGAGCTACCAAGTAATCTGCATCGGTACAAGCCTCCGCTCCTCCCAGGGCCTCAGATAATCCAACCACAAGTCCATCGGCACACAAGCTCGATCCAAGTACCTCTGTACTCCCGAGGCATCCGATATAGGTCCTCCAACTGATCACGTAAACTCTGATCTCTAATCCAAAACCATCAGGGTGTAGCAACACCTCCCCAACTCTCGGGCATCAGCACACAACAATAAGCAGTTGGAAGAACCAGATCGCAAATCAATCTTCGAGAAGATCCAGTACCCTTGCAGCTGGTAAATCCAATCCTCCAGGCTCGAAAAAGGGTAACTGCTCCAGACGATCACTTCATCAAATTTCGGGAGTTGTGCCCTCAACTCCCAAACCAGTGACATGCTAGGCAACTCAGAAAGGAAAGGAGCCCTCAGTGACACCATCATAGGCCACGTCTGCCTCGACAGTCCACACAGCGCCAGCTGCGGCATCAACAAACTCAACCCCAAATAGCTCTCCTGCTCCAGGTATCCGCCACCACAGTGGCCCTATCAGGGTGATATTGGATGCTTGCCACAAATCCAACTGTAGCTTCATAGCTACTATGGGAGGCATCACTGTATATCACAAATCCATCTCCCAACACTGGCGATGCTGAAATCAGGGCTGGTATCAATCTCATCACCAATTCGTCAAGCTCTGCTGGCACTATCCGGCTCACAAGCTCCTCACCTCAACAAATAACTGCCGGTCTCAGCCATTCTCGCATAGCATCCATTTTGGCCGGACTTCCACCACCGCCTCTTATGGCTAGACTAAGTGATCCAGGAAGATATGCTCTCGAAGCTAAAACTCGTGCCACAACAACTTGGCATACAGCTTCTTCCTCACAGACCTTGTTACACCATCTATGAGTACTCCACCAGCTCTAAACCATACAGAGATGGGGTAAAATCAAAATATCCCGGAAGAATATCTCAAATAATCCTTCCAAGTGCAGCTGGAACACACAATTCCTCAAATCCTAAGACGACAGGGCCTTAGTCATTCCATTTGTCCTCACTGTACTCACAATGCCCCTACCGGGTCCTGAATACCATCTTGGCTAAACACTCAGCTGTATGATTCCAAAAAGATACATGTATCATCAGCGACAACTGCCGGAGTATAACTCCATCAAAAGGTCCTAAACAATATGCAAACTTGCCTGCGGTCACACCATACAAGGACCCTCACTGTCGTGTGTCCACGACGTGACATCACCACCGTGTATCAACGGTGTGGCATCACCACCGTACATCAACGGGGTGGCACTAGGTCGAACAGACCCTCGATCCATCAGATCCTGCAACTGCGCCATCAGCTCTCTCAGCTCTACAGGTGATATCCAATGAGGTGCTATCGGGGTTGGCGTGGTTCCCTGAACCACGTCAACCGCAATCTCAATCTCCCTAATCGGCGGCATCATTATCAGCTCCGGTGGAATCACACCCGGGATCTCACGATAACAGGGATATCCTCGCGTCCCGGTGCCGCCGTCAGCACCTCGCGCATTGTCACTACAACCTGTGTGCTCTGACTGTCTCAAAGAACAAGTCTCTAATGTCTGCCTTGCAGAAGATCATAATCTTCTCTCTCCGCAGTCATACACCATGTGGCACTGTGCCAACCAATCCCACGCACTGGGTCAAACACTGACCAGGTACAACTACCAATAAGTCCGCCGATACCACTCGAGGTCTCAACTGCACTGGACATGATCCACAAGCCTCCCCCACATGCACCATCCCAACAGAAACCTGTACCTCTAGTGCATGTGGTAACAACTCTGCCTCTAGTCCATGCGGGAATGCAACATGCTCTAACTCTGACTGCTGTGATGAAGTCACACCTGCGACGACCCGATCCACTGCCTTGGTGCCCTCCACCCCGGCAGCACAGTCTTAACCGCTCAATGTAGGTGGTCGTCACTTAATCTGCCTGAAAATCAAGGCTATCCACAAAAGGAGCACAATTCTCCGCCTTTGCTCACACTGAGGCGATGAATACGGTCTTCGCAGACAATAAATCCACGCTACCGCTGCGCCACTCTGATAACGATGCTGATGCTGCCACCGGGGTCCACCTGACCTCTGACATCTCAGAAAATCCATTATTGCAATCGTCATATGACAAAACACAATTAATTCCTGCAATTCCTCATTCAATTATCCTTACTCAGCTCACCCCTCAAGCACATCTATTGTACCCCAAACACAAAGGTTATCAATCACAAAGGGTAACCTTCCTTTGGGTAAGCTTTACATAATCCGTCCACAAGGATGTCCACCATCCAAAAGGAACACGAAAGGGCCTCTGCCAGCCGATCTGTCCCCCAACACTTAGCGCCAGACGCCTCAATCCAGAACTCGCCTCTGGCGGCAGATCCCTATCCAAAGGAACTGCAACAGTACGCTCCATACACAATGCCTACTCCATCGAGGCATCCAAAATCCAAAATCCAAAACAGAGGAATCAGATAAACTCAAAGGGTATCCTGGCGCAATCCACTCCCAATCACACACATCCTACGCGCTTCGTCCCTCGAAACCTGGAGCGTACAGTTCAGCAACTGCCTCAACTCTCTAGCACAGGGAGACCCTCAATTGATCACTCCATCACCACCAACCACGATTTTGCCTCCAAAGGCTCCAACTCAAATCCATAAATCAGGGTGGTTCATCTGCCAAAACTGGCTCCATCCATCGATCATGATGTCCCACAACTCATCCACTGTCAGCTATCCACCCCACCTCGGTGCCTCGACACTAAACATTGGCACGGAGGGGGCTACTCGCCCATCGGCGCCTCAGAAATCACTGCCGCTGAGGATACTGTAACCAGGTGGTCTCAGGAGAAAAACACTGTCGGGCTGCCCACTGCTCCGACAACTGTGTCACCCAGACCAGCGGCTCACTCTGCCGCTGAAATACCTCAACCATTCCTACCATCGGGGCCTGAAGCTCTCTAACCTCAATCCGGGTATCCGGCCCCAAAACAATCCGCTCAAGCTCCACTGCTGCGACGAGTGCGCACCAATCCGCACAACGCGTCGGGGAGACACCGCTCACCACGACCAACTGCACCACAGCACAAAACAAAACTCGACCCAATCCGGCGAGAGTCTAGAGCATGTCAACCGTTCCGCCGCATTATGTTGTCTGCAGCCAACATAATTGCTTAGGAGAATAAACATGCCAATCACCCATCCCATCCCTTGGGAGAGGTATAAAACTCAATCAGGACTCTCGCAAAACTCACGACTCTCACGAAGTCATCCTAGGGTCCAACCATAAGCCTAGGGTTTCTACAGTCCCAATTGACCTATCCCTAAGCTCTGATACCAACTTAATCTGTCACGCCCCGGGGTCGAAACTGCGACCCGGGCTCGCCAACAGATCCGCCACCTATGCCAAAACCCGCATAGGCGAAGCGTCTAACCTGCAAAAGATAGTACTATAGCTACACAAATATCAGAGCTGAAATAAAATGCTGTAAAATAAAATCCAATTACTATACATCATGAAATAGAGTACAATATCCATTCCCTCAAATACAGATAATCATCATACAATGTCCTCAGTACAGCATCTCTCGACTATAAAAGGAGATAAACTAAAACTATAGTACATCAGTCTCTCCAAATACAAAAGATCTCCTCCAGATAACAGTAAAACCAGCCAACAGCTACGAGGAATCTCCAACCAGGGGATACAGCTACACTCCTCGGGTGGTACAGATCTAGCTCGTGACTCCCTCGCCCCGAACAACGACCGAAGATCAGCAACTCCAATGAGGACTCTGCAAAACAGGGGGGAAGAAAAGAAAGGAAAACAACAATGGGGGTGAGAACCACTAGTAAACCAGTAGCCTCCCCCTGTGGGTAAAGCCTCAAGCTCCGGCGTACCCACTAAGTCTACTAGAGGCAAGAAAAGGGCAAGGGGGTAAAGCTGTAACAGAACTACTGAATAAAAGGGGAAACCACCACAAGTATGCCTCTAAATGCAATACCGAAGGAAATGACGGTATGAATGCATCAGGAAAACAGATCTGACCAAATAGACCCAATCTAGACACCAGTAAAACTGGTACTGCCTGCTCTGCTGTCGAACTCAAGAACTCAGTAGGGGACCAGCACATAAGGCTCGAAATCCCAAGGTGCCCGGCGCTCGGCACGGTGTAAAGCCTACTCCGGAGTGGCACTCGAGGGGAGCGACCCACACGAGTAAAGTATCCTGTCACACCATATCTCAAAATAGCAGGACTGGATCATGACTATGATCAAAGTGGGAAACTCCGTCCACTAATGAAACCCCGATCTGATGCAATAATACTCAAAAGTGGGAAATACCATCCACTAGAGAAATCTGATACCCAATCTGATGCAATAGTAAACATCCGGTCAACCGCCCAAAGTCCGCGGTCACCGCAATAACCCACAACCCACAATTGGGTAAAATAATCAAGATCCGGTCAACCGCCTACTGTCCGCGGTTGCCGCAATAACCCCCAATCCAACATCAGGTACACCCTGTCACTGACCCTAAGGTCCCGGCTACACTATCCCAAACCTCTGCTCGAACTCGAGCAACATGACTCGAAAGTCTAAATAAGAAGGAGAAAGAAAGCAATCATGGTTTCTCCTAAGTCAAATCCCAATATGATAGTGTAGCAATAAAATAGTGGCCTATCTAGATGTCCAAATAAGCATGCAAAAGTCCTCATGTAATGTGAAAGGGAGAATATGTCAAATAACAGTTTACATGTGTCATAATTAATAATATCCACATAAATATCACCATCAGGCTAAAATCATCAGTCGACTACACATGTATAAGATCCCTGTTCCATAATAATTCCCAGAGTGAAACCCGCACATTGATATATCATTATGTCCCAACAGTTAATCCACTTAATCCGTTTTTCATAAAATCTGGGTGCTAATGTAGCATGTTAATTATCACAATTAAGTATGTCCCCGCAATCATGTCCCCTCAGTGATATTATCCCAAAATATGCTATATCCACATAATTAATCCCCCAAAGATAGGCTCACATGTATATCAGTCAATTAGGCATGATAATCAAACAATATGCTCAATAGTGGGGTTTTCTAATAAACTTAGTGAGTAAGTCAGATGTAGAGGCAAGCAACAACCACCCACCTGAAGCGCTAACTGTCCGGGTCCGTACAGCTGAAAATGCCAAAAACTCCAATCCTGCGCTCCAACAAGTACAGTACCCCCGAAACACTCCTGGCACAACACAAAGTCCACTAAATACACTTAGGCTCCCAAATATTGCTTTTATTAACCCATACAACATCAGTCCCGAAACTGTCAAATTATCACCTGTAGAAAGTGCCCAGAAAATTCCCAGAAAAATATCACGGCGATCCTCGCGTCGATAGCTTCGCAACGGTACCTTGCACGCCCAAATCGGAGTTCGGTAAGCCAAGTTATAAATTCGGCAAGGCGGTAATCCAAACAACAAACTGTGAAGAAAAACTGCACACTGTACACTGAGAAAACAGTAATTTTCACCTTCGAGGCAATTTCCTAAAATCCCAGAAAAATCACCACTGTGTTCCTCGCGACGAGTAGATCAAAATCGACTCTTGAATCGCCTCGATCCGATGTTCCTAGGCTGAGATAAAAATTCGGCAAGTTGGTGCTGTCCAAAATCCACCACAGAAAAATGGGGGTCAAAGATGCCTCGGGAAACATGCCAAAAGTGCGAAACGGAGCGGAGCGATCAACACGAAAATCGAAGCCTTACCTCTTAGGAACACGCTGTCGAAGAAATCGTCCAAAAACTCCTCCTGGTTTGCTCACAGCGAAATTCTGACTGAACTGCGACGATAATGGGCCGAAATGGGGGAAAACCGAGACGAACTGTAAAAAATGATATCGCCGTTGCCGAGCTTCCAGATATTCCGGGGATCCACCAAGAGCTCAAGAACATCAAGGGGAACATCTTTCATATTGAGCTCTCCCTCCCATTCTCTCTCTAAGCTGCGGAAAAAGGTGAGAAAGAGGGAGAGGAGGGGGTATAAATAGGCCCACCAAAAGAATTGCGGAAAATTACCCCTGTGTCCCGGTTTCGGGCGCATGGGGATTTCCGGGCTGCTACAGTGCGGCCCGGCCCAACATTTTTCGGGCGCGCACAGTAGCCCGGCCCACACGGCCCACACCCGCACACCCGATCCGATCGGACCGCACACCCGTCCGACCCGCTCCACACGCTGACACGTGTCCCCGAACACCGAACAGGCAACCCGGCCGCTCCCCACGCGCCACGTGGCCGCCCGGGGTCAACGGGGCCGTTGGCGCCCGCCAATGGCGGGCCGCCACGTGGCGCCCGCGTGCGCCACCCAGCTGCCGTGCCCGCCACGCCCGCCGGCAGCCGCCTGCCCCGCCTGCCGGCCGCCTGCCACCGCCGCCTGCCACGCCGTACGCGCACAGTAGCACATCCAATCCTTGCTTGCCACGTGTCCAAGGAATAACTTCGCTGAACCCGGTGCACAAAACCCCAACACCGCGCCAATGAAAAACCGCCACGTGTCCCTATCCGGTCCACCGTACACTGCGCACCGCCGCGCCTGCCGCGCACAGTGGCGCGCCCAATCCCCGCGCGCCACGTGTCCATCCTCTCGCTCACTGCACCCGGTGCACCCGACTTCATGAACCGAACCAATAGAAAGATGCCACGTGTTTTCCCGCCCGGTCCACTGTGCACCGCACAACTCCGTAGACCGGGACCAGTGAACCACCCAATGGGAAACTGCCACGTGGCCCCCGGCTCCGGTGCACGCCTGCCGCGTGGACCGCGCGCCCTGCCCGCGCGCTGCGCGCTGCCCGCGCCTGCCCGCCGCCGCGCTGCCGCCTGCCCGAGGCCGCGCCGCCGCCCTCCGCCGCTGCCCGCCGCCGCCGACCGCCGCCGGCGATCGCCGGAGTTACTGTTCCGGCGGTGAACAGTAACCCGTGCCCAAAAACATCAAGTAGGTAGTCCATTTTGACCGTTTTCGCGCGCTGAATCCGAATTTGACGTCCGTTTCGCCAAATTCCAACTCTAAAAATTGCCGGAGGCTCCCGGAAGTGTATTCTTAGTCCAAACTTCGTGCGGAGCCCAATTTAAATATCCGATTCGCGCGAAACCACTTCTAAACCCTCCACGGGGTCATCTGATCACTCACAGGGTCCATATAAGTCCAATGTCCAACACTTATGTCCAATTGTGCCACAAACACCTCCAACACTCCATGTAGGCCTCCAATGGCCACCCCAACGCACTGTAGCAGCTCTGCGGAGATCCGGGTCATCACATTTCTTCTTCAACACATGAGAATGCATCTACTATATATTGTTGAAAAAGTCTTCCTCCACGTATGAGTGTTTTTCCTTCATGTGGTCTATTTTGAATTCTATATGCATAAAACTCACACATTGTAATGTATTGCCTGGAGTTTGTTTTTCTACGTGACTCTTTACTACATTCAATGAACAGCCTAAAACCATCCTCACCATAGGGAAATAGTATAGGGTATTGCATAGCCATAAAGGAGGGATGTAAATCACTGATACGTTTGAGCCCATTCATCTTATGTTCAACAACAATATCTTGGTGTTGATCTGCACAATCTAAGTCACCAATAATCAAACCAGCAATCTCAGCACACGATGGAGTATTATACTGTATTGTGCCTACATTGCGTGTACCAATTAGCCGTAATCTAATTGGTAAGTAATCACTTTCTCTAAAACGATCTCTGGCCATTCGAAATGCTTTAACAATCTCATTTTCACTATCAAACATTTTCATCAAATCTGTAACAATATCCTTATCAATACTGATGGGATCATCACTTGCACCAAAAACTCTCATTCTATTATCAACCTCGTTTTCAGTGTCATAGATATATAATTGAGCAAATTTAGGCTGTTGGCCATCAACAGGGAGAAGAGAACATATTATGTGATGATTTTGGCCACTGATCCTAAATATATACGGTCCTGGTTTTTTATTAATGTTAATATCTACTTTTGCACCTATAGAGGTAAAAGCAAACATTGAATTGTATACTCTAATATTTTTCCGAAACTTTGTAGCCTTACTAGAACCTTGGCAATCCAATAGAACATCTAGTATAGTTGGTGTATCTCTTAGCAATGGTAAACAGATCCTTCCTTCTTGGCAACATAAAGAAAATCTTGGAGTACTTTGATTTTTATGCTTGTGAATTCTTTCGTTGTACCATAACAAAGCTCCACATGATTGACATTGATATTCTGGCAATCCTAAGTAAGATTGCTCAACATAGTGGGATTGCGAAGAAGAAGATACAACCTCTCTTATTTGTGGTAAATGACTATTTTCTAAAGTATGAGAGCGATCCTCATGAATAATGTCATTATTTGTAGCATCTGTATGATATCTCTTAGACCTATCCTTGCGCTGGTTTAGTATTCTTTTCCTTTTTTTACGATTCTGTTTACATACTGAAGATCTGCGATCATCTTTTAGAGTATAATGAGAGGACTCCTCAGGAATTATTTTATTATACATATTTTCTATATTACTACTTGTAGATCTATTCCTGCGTTGAGTCAATATTCTTTTTCTTTTTTTCCGATTTTCTCTATATATTGATGATATATCCATTTAATCCTGAAATATAAAAAAATTTATTTAAAAGATATCTATAAAGTAAAACAGCACTATTGTTATTAATAAGATATACACAGTATATTCTTTCGGAGCAAACCGAGGAGAAAGAACGCGAGGGGGGGAACCGAGGAGTAGCGCAGCAGGGAGCACAATCCGGAAGAGAACGGTTGAGCGATGAAGCAACCGGACGGCAAACGCAATGGAATCCCCAAGAGAAAAGGTGAGGCAATCGGTGGGTCGCCGAGAGAGGAAACCCTAGCAGCCATCGGTTCCCAGAGAGAGAGAGAGAGAGAGAGAGAGAGAGAGAGAGAGAGAGAGAGAGGGGGGGGCGGAGAAACGAGGCGTCAGTGGGGGAAGCAGCACCGGTTCGGAGTTAGGTCAGGAACAGAGAGAGGGAGGGAAGGAGGGAGGAAGGGAGGGGGGGGGGGGGGCTGAGGAGTAGCGCAACAGCGAGCACCGGTTCGGAAGTAGGTCAGGCACGGGGAGCAGGAACCGAGGAATCACAGGCGGTCAACACACCGGTTCAGAATTAGGGGGAAACCGAGGAGTCACCCAGGACAGATTAGGAAAACGCATAAGAGGACCAATAAAAAAAAGACCACGTCAACGAAATTTATTAGGAGGAAACCGAGGAGTCACCCAGGACAGATTAGAAAAACGCATAAGAGGACCAATAAAAAAAGGCCACGTCAGCGAAATTTAGCGTAAGGAACCACATCACCCGATGCACAGCATTGCGACACCTCGGCAGGATGCACGGAATTGCGACACGTCACGCCGGAGGAACCACCAAATATATATTTGTATATATATATATATATATATATATATATACAAATATAGTGTAGGATTACTATACTCTTATGAGTATAAACCCTTTTGTACTCATAACTTTTTCATCCTTGGATTAAGAAATGTGCGGTTAGGATGATAGTGGTCCCCCTAGGGTTTACTAGGTTGTTGCGAAAATAGTAAAAATCTTATGAACTACTATAATCCTAGCCGCACATTCTTTCATCCAAGGGATGAAAATTTATGAGTATGAAAAATTTTTACTCATAAGAGTATAGTAGCCGGACCCTATATATATATATATATCTATATATATATATATATATATATATATATATATATATATTATATATATATATATATATATATTATATATATGAGAGAGAGAGAGAGAGAGTTTTTACTATCCATAGGACTAAACAATTGGTGTTATCAAGTTTTTAGCCATTGGATGAAAAGATGTGCGGTCAAGATTATAATAATTTTCTAAAATTTTTACTATTCAACCAACCACCCACTAAAGCCTAGGGGACTACTATCATCCTAGCCACACATCTCTTAATTCAAGAGTAAAAAAATTGATAGTACTAATGACTTGGTGCTATCGATAATATTCCAGCCTAGTTCTCTCTCTCTCTTCTCTCTCTCTCTCTCTCTATATTATATATATATATATATATATTTGTAAGTTTTGTACTATTAGATGTATCTCTTTGACTAATTTCATCTCTTAGATTATTTTATTTCACTAATCACTTATTTAATCCAAAAGTCCCACTATCATTCTAACCACATATCTTTTTATTCAAGAGTTAAAAATCTAAAAACACCAATAACTTGATACTTTTTAAAAACAAAAAAACTCATTTTTATATATATATATATATATATATATATATATATATATATATATATATATATATATATATATATATTCTCTCTTGTAGCGTCCTCCTTGTATTAAAACCTTAAAATCTGATTAGAAACAGATCAAACTAATGAGTAAAAATTTTCATTCCAACTATAGGCTCCTAAACCCAAGCTCGCAAGTATCTTTATACAGGAATACGAAGTCAGATACGCGAGCCCCAAATTTAAGCCTACATTAGAGCTCTTCGCATTCCAATTTTAAAGATCGCTTTCAATCTCAAAGTTTTCTGCCCGAATCTCAACGCCATAATGAATGAGGGAATGAAAGAAAGCCCAACAAGGGAGAATGAGGTCCTCCTCATTAGCTTCTTTCTGCGTAAAAAACCATACATAAAATCTAATCTTCTATTAATCTTCGAAGGGAATAAGATCCATTACCATGAAATTCCACACTTTTACATAAATACAGTTTCACTTGCATATATATATATATATATATATATATATATATAACTTCACCAAAACGAGACTGGTATTGCTAACATCACAAAAGAAACAGAAATCCCAGTTCAGCACTCCTACCATCCACAAAAATGTTCTAAAGTTTATCTCTTCATCATTTACAAGCAAACCGAAAAAATCGCATACAGATCGTAGGCTGAACAGAAACCGTTGTTTGCCTCGCAAGTGACGTACCGTTACATGTTCACATACACTCGACATAACGAAAAGATCCCACACATACGCTCGACTTAAACAAAAGAAAAACATAAATTGAGAGAACCAGATTTTACGCGTACTTGATGGAATACATGTATACAACAATCAGATGGAGTGCATAAGCTGAGCATGTCTCCTACCATTTCGTCTCCTTTCATGCGGCAAAAATACTCCCCAAATTTGCTCGCGAGATTTGCCTCGATATGATCCCTTTGATATTTGGAACAAACTTCTGCTAATAAATACATATAAGAATCTCCCAGAACCCTAAAGAATTTCCATCTTTTTTTACTTTTATCTAGTCAAAAGATAAGCGTTCGACTAGCACACTGCACAAAACTACTTTTCTTGGACGGTAACAACTATTTGATTTCGACCGAAATATAGACAGACTGTGCTGTGTATCCCACAATGCCCTACCAAGGGAAAAATTAAATCACGAGGGAAGAACCGACCGTGCATGCTGAGCAATGTTTCGTCCGAGCCCTGGACCCAAGCCGAGAGGGGTACCTACGGTCTTGCTTTTATTATGATTGCACTGTGAAGAATTCACGGGACAACACTGAGATTTTGAATCTTTAAGGTGCAAATCGACGGCATGATAAGAGCCATCGCCATTACCATAATTAGAATGGCTCTCCCCGTTGTGCGGGACTGCACTTCTCGTCGTCATCTGGAGCATTCCCATTTCCTCATCAGATGGCAAAGGTTGGTCAGGACGCTCCACATCCTCATTGTAGCCATTTATCAGAAAGTCGGAGCAATTCCTGCGGACACCGTGGTCGTACGGGTTTCTAAACCGGCCGCCTGGTCCTCTGAGATAGTTGTACCTCATCGCATTCGCCATTTCATTCGTCGTTATATTCTTCGAGATCTAAGTAATGGAAATAGCTTTAAAATGATTGAGATAAGAGTAGCAATTATTCAAAGACAACAATATCATGCATTCAGAAGCAGAGTCAATAAGAAGCAAAGAAGAGATTAGCGGTGAATAATATATGATCAACTTTCATTCTTCAATCATAATACTCAAGCTTGGAGGCGAATGTTTGCCGAGGCTCAAACATCCCGATATAGAATCAATCAAATACTGGGGGTCAAATCAATCCTGTGGTGACATTAGAACCTCTAAATTAACTTGAATAAATTTCTGTGGTGACATTTGAAATTTATTTCTTTTCACTCATCTAGGTACTTGGAAAGCATTCACAAATTTTGTTGATCAGTCTTAGCACAAACTTAATCAGGGACGCAGGAGGAATGAATCAATAAACAAGTACAACGCAATTTAAAATAAAAATGCCAACATTACTACCCAAAAAAAAACAAAAAAAAAAAAAAAACAAATACCAAAACATGAGTTTATGAATGAATAGGAAATAATCAACAGACTGCAGCTCTTAATAGGAAAGGTACTTGCAGTCATAAACAGGATTACAGTTCAAACTGAAAAGTGAAGTGGTCAGAGAATACCAGGTAACATATCAATTATGTACTGAAAAGAAGGAAAAATGAGAGAGCAAACAAACAATTGACACTTTAATATTATTAAACTGAAGTAAAAGAATTCCATTTTTATAACTTTCCTTCTTTACCTGTGATGCTTGCACTACGGTGAGAACTGCAACACCAAAGAAAAGGAAAAAGTCCACTACCAAGAATGATACAGCCCCCGGATGATTCGTAGTAGAATAGTTGAGCCATGCACCGAAAGACGATGGTGTGGATGGGTCTTTCATAATTCCTACAAAACAGAGCAGTGATCATGAGTTCAAATATAAATGTTGATAACCAACTCGCAAAGGAAAAGGTTCATGCGAATAGGCTTCAGGAAACATACTTATAATGGTTACTGCACCAGTAACAATCATTGCCGAAACTTCCAGAACAAGAAACATAAAGAATTCCCACTTGTTTTTCTGCAGTTGCAAGCCATCATCTATGGTCAGAAAGAAAAAAAAATGATAGAAAACCAGAATACAATAAAAAATATTGGTCATGCGGTAGAATACAATAGTTACATAGAAAGAAATAGGGCTACTAGTAACAACATATATACCCTTTTAAAATCTGAATTTCCATTTATACTTGTTGAAGAATCGATTTCTTTTTCCCAAAAATACCATTATCTAAAGGAGGGAAATCATCCAAATCATGGAGGAAGTGGAATTTGTTTTCAAAAAGTTTTCTAAAGGGAAGGCTTTTTTTTTTTTTTTTTTTTTTGTAAGCGCAAGGATATATAGGTAAGAAATTGAGTAATTCAAGTAAGTTAATATATAGATAGATTGATACAAATACAGATAGATAGATAGATAAATTTGCAGGGTTAGATACGTAAATACTTCAGAAATAAAATTACAGGCCTCCAGAATGAAGTACCTTGCCAATGCAATTAGAGACCCAGGGACAGTGATGGTCAAACTGCTCAACACAGCGATCACATGTGGAACAATGCTTTGAGCGCAGAGGCCTCACTATCTAAGAATTTTATAAACAGTAACCAACTAAGATTTTCAAGAACATGGAAGACGAATCTTAATAGAGGAAAGAAAATAAAAATACAGAAAGGAGGAAAACACACCTTGCACGTAGCACATAGCTGGGACCAATTTCCAGCCAGCAGTGCTGGATCGTCCAGCTCAATCTTTAGAAAAGGTTCCTACAAAGTAAATATCCAATGAATACTAGGCATCAAATTTTCACACGTAACAAATTGGCTATTAGTCTAGAATGAAATATTAACCGAACAACCCTTAAACACTGGAGACATAATGTCGAAAGGTTATATGCTAAGAAATAACCAACAATGGAAAAGGAGTATGCAAATAGAATTCCTGTTTGATAATGGAAGGTGTGAAATGAGACACAACTTAAGTAAATTCAATTACCAAGAAATGGCATTAATAAATCTAAATCAACTACCAAATAGTAAACAAATTGAATCAATAGGTCCTTCAATATGGTTAAATGGAGAAACTAATAGAACAGAAGCAAGGAGCTTTCTGAATAACAATGCTAAAGCTCTTCTGTTCATATAAATTTAAACCATATTTGTCGTATTTGTCTCTTGAAAAGGCAACACATCCCAGCTCCTATAGTTTGCCACATCCAATTAATATCTATTCTTATGTAAGTTTGAAAGTGGTTCTATGCTTATAAGAAACGAGAAGCAAGATTTGTCTGTAAAAAAATGCAGGATGAAATGGACCTTGGTGCAACTAGGTAAAATGTAACACGACCAAAGTATTATCACCATGTACATGAAAAAGAAGCAACAGAATTCTTATACAGAAGTTTCCACTGTGTATTGACATTTTCAGGAAACAATACAAAAATAAATAAACTACTCACTGAAATGGCATCAAAGTTTATTGACAAAAGAGAAGATCCAAACACTCGCTCCTAACTAGGAAAAAAAAAATCAACAATTTTTTGCAACTCACATCGTCTCTAAGATTTTGTGAATCCCGTATATTCATTCTGACAAAACCAGGATCTTTCCTGAACCAAAATACAAAAAAATATGGCAATAAGATAAAGTAGAAAGTATGAAAAAATGCACATGTGAAATATGGCATATTGGCATATGAATATACTGCAAGGAGATAAGGAATGGACTGATTGCTTCTAATAAATGTTTTTTAAGACACTTTGGCAATTTCAAGATCCAACCTTAAAGCGGTAGTACACATACAAAATGGAAGTATGAAATATTAATTTTCCAAACATAGAAAGGCATGTGAAATGTGTATAATCCTTCAAAACGAGATCGAGGCAATTGGAAAATTTGAAAGCAGGATCCTTCTCAATAAAGAGATTAATATGGACATGCTTGAAAACAATTACTAGAAAGAATGTGTATCATACCAGTATTTTATGTCATTTCACGAGAGACAGGATATAGCAGTGGTACTGATACATGCCATGGTCTAGAATATTAATGATGAACTTCTTATTTACACTGCTCAAAATCACCTTTTCTTGGTGCTAATTATAATTCCTGTTGTGTTAGTTTCCCAAATTAACTAATTCAGTTTCCTAAAAACTGGAAAATATATGTATAAGGGTACACAATACAAAAAGTATAAATGTATGTTGGTACATAGATACATAAGACACATATATAACACCTAAAAAATATTGCAAGTAACTCTAAAATAATTGAAAATTCTAGAATAATATAAACGGTCAAAGAACTCACAAATCAC
This sequence comes from Tillandsia fasciculata, assembly GCA_029168755.2. Lineage (NCBI taxonomy): Eukaryota > Viridiplantae > Streptophyta > Magnoliopsida > Poales > Bromeliaceae > Tillandsia > Tillandsia fasciculata. Next base: position 4,674,024 of record CM054949.1, read on the forward strand.
GATGAAGCAACAACAATTTACGAATGCACATAATCACATAAATTTGTATACCTTAGGCTAATTACTTATACATGAAAGTCACACCGAAGAATGATGTTAAGAAAACCACACCTGCTACATCTATAAAACATGAATAGTCCAGCAGTTGCAAGGAAAACACCTAACCATGCAAACAGCCCAAATACAGCTGTCAAGTTCAAAAGATACAAGTCTGCATAGAAGGAAAAGAAAGTTGAATAAGTTATCAAAACAATTTACTTCATAGAGTCAACAGGCTTTGAATTGCAAGTACAGTGTACCTGAAATGACTGAACGGATATATATTAAAAGCAAGGTTACTATAATACACCAGAGAATAGGTGCAAGTCCTAATTTTGACAACTTTCCAAGCTGACTATTCCCACCGCAGTGCCTGTCAAATACTCTTCTAGCATTCCCCTGCCAAATATGTCTAATTTAGGGCCTGATAGCTCATAATAACACTTACATAGGACTAATATGGAAGGAAAAAATGGGTTTGATTTTTGAAAACTACCAATAGAAAGGAACACATAAAATGTTCATTTGTAAAGGTTTAGAAGCTGCTTTAACCAAAAAATATATTGTTCTATGTTGCAAATTCAATAATCTACTCATGCCACAACTCTGTAGCATACAATTAATAACTTTAGTGTCCCCTTGGACTACTTTCAGAGAAATCAAAGCAGAAAAGCTTCTATTTATGGGATTCTGATGCAAAACTGGAAACAACCAACATAGAAATATCAAAAAAAATAGATAAAAATGATTATTCAATTATAAGCTACTTTAATCATCTGCATTTAAATGTCCAGAGCTTCTTTAACTCTTGGACTTAAAGCTGCAATTATGTGTAGTATATATGTAGAATATGCTTTATCACAAAAGCACAATCACAAACCAGAGTGTGTCAATTCCCAAGGAAAACAATAGCTCCAACTGACTCATTTTCAATATTTACAGTAAAAATTGCCTTAATTGGACGGCAAGAAATGCATGATGCAACAATAAGTTGGATGTGAAATCTTTTAAGACAATATAGTAAATTCAGATACCTTAGTATCGGCAAAATCACCACATGAGATGGAACAGTAACAAAAAGAAAAGAACAGGAATATGCACACATTTATCTGAGTTTACCAAATATGAATATAATGCTTCATGAAATAGTTAATTGTCTTCGTATTTATTCCGGCACTGATCGCCAAATAAAAAGGTGTGAGCCATGTAAAACTTGGTGCTAGAGAAGTGTATCGCATACTTCCGTAGGTTGTAGAAGTCAAGAGCTTATATTCATCTAAACCTAAATTGTACTAATCCCTGAACGAAATTCAGGGCCAACAGTAAATATGTATGAAATGTAGACAATGTGTAGCAACTCAAAGTGGATGGAAAGAAAGAGGAGCCAAAAGAGGCTTTAAAAGAAAACAACAATCTTTTATTCCGATAAGACCTAAAAAGAACCAGAAGATGCTGTTATATAATATCAGAACTCTTATCTTATTACTTGAAGTATGGAAAGGTAATATGGGAGCTGTACAAATGCTATATACAAAACTAAAAATAACTATCCCAGATTCAGAGTACATACAAGAAAAAGAGCAACTTGCCGATGATTCTTTTCAGAAGCAAGTTGTGCTGGAGTTAAACCAGTATTATCTTGCACCATCAAGTCCTCCTTTTTCCCTGCTTGAACTAGCACAGTACATGCCTCCAAATTCCCCCTTATAGCAGCCCAATGAAGAGGAGTGCATCCTGATGAGAAAAACTGTTAGTCCAAAATATATCTGAAAGTATAAAAACAAGAGTACTAAGAAGCAAGAACAGTTAAAAAACATATCCTTGCGATGGGTAAGATGATTCAATAACATGCAAAAAGAAACTTCGGGGAAATAATCTAGTACATACCCTCTTTATCTTGTCGCCCTCTATAAGCATCCAGAAATAAAAGAAGACGTATGCAATCAGCGAAGCCCTTATAAGCCGCCCTACAAGCTCCAATATGTTAAAAAGAAGGGAAATAACAAACTGAGAAAGAACAGGCTAGTATCTTGGAGGAGACAGTACAACCAAATTTTTAGAGTACATGTACCAATTAAAACAAAAGTTTCTAATCTATTTTTGTAGAGGGGGAAAAAAAAGAAATGAGTTAAAGGATATATCTTGGATTGCAGTGCATTAAATTTCTGGATACTAACCAATTTGGATTTCTTTTCATGTCGACATTATAAAAAAAATTTAAAAAAGCCATGTCTAATGTAATGCAAAAGATTTGTTGTTCAGAACTTCGAAACACCTCAAATATACAGCCAACTTCAAATATAGTGTCAAACAGCATAATTTGAAAGAAAAGGAAAAGGACTTGCACCAGTGCAGAGGGCTTCTTCCATCATTATCAGGGACATCAGGATCAGCATTCCATTTGGCCACAATATGGTAAAGAAATGCTGTCTGGCCGTATTGGGCTGCAACATGGGTGGTCTGCAATCAAAGTGAAAGGAAAAATAAATTGTCTAATAATAATGAAAACACAATAATCTCCTTGATCTTATGTAAAGGATGGGCACTGAACAAGAGGGAAAAAATGACCAAAACATAGCTCAAGCTACAATTTGCACTTTTCCACGAATAATCATGTTAGACGAGGAAAAAATTAATCAAGAAAATTGGCATAAACAGAATGAGAGATGGCATGTAGAGAATTTTACTAAAAACTAGAGAATTTCAGTGTCTAGTAAATTTGGTGTCTATGATGATGCCCGATTAGCAAATTCTGATTGTTTTCTCCTTTCAGGGATTTTTTTAGTGGAATAGTCTATTTTTCAGTCCTCTCATTTGCTATTCTCAGTTAGGTTAGTTAACAAGCTGATTTATTTCACCAACCATAGTCAATTGTAACCTTAAGGTCCCTGATTAGTCTCCAGTGAGTGAAGCTCAGTAGCTTTTCTCTGACACATAAGTATGCCCACCATTAAGTGGGTAATTGAATCTTCCCAAGGAGCATAACACATAGACGAAGTTCAAACCTATACTAAATGGAAGCTGTGGAAAATGATTCAGCGAAACTTGCAATGACATAGTACTGAATAGACATGTTTTGCTGGTAAAACAAGACGAAGCTAAATATCTATTAATATAGATGCAACCAAGAGTACAGCATTCCCGCCATCATCATCATCCAAGTGTTTTTTCTTTTTTCCCCAACTATGTAAGTTAGGGTACATCATAACTAAATGCTTAAAGGACAAAATGAATGAACTTCCAGATTCCCACAACAAGGAACCTTCTAAGAAGATGGTGCCTAGTTACTTCCGGACATGAATCGGGCACAATAATGGCGTAAAAGTTCATTTGTGTCTTTTTGAATGGTAAAGTAATCTACCTTATTAACAACAAATTATGCCCATACAAGCTAGAGCCTACAAGTAACTTCTCCTCACATATGGAAACAATTTAAAACAGTGAAGGATATAAAAAGTTGTAAAATTCGGGAGTAATTGCCACCTCTAGTAACATAAAGAAAAGTGCAGCATATTTGAAGGAACAGCCAATTTTACTAATTAAGTAACAAGTCGAGCATCACAAACAGCCTAATTCTCTCAGAACCAGCTACCAGAAAACAGAAGGAATAGAGCAAAAGTATCAGCTAATACAGCAGATTATTAAAAATTGGATTTTGAACTCTGAAACCTGATATCCATACAAATCCGCCGCATCAACCCGGATGCCTTCCTTCAGCAGGAGCTCCGCGACCTGGATGTGCCCGCGCACGGCGCTCCAGTGGAGCGCCGTCTGCCCCGTGTGATCGGCCGCATTGACGTCTCCGCCGTGCTGCCCAAACAACACAAACACACACAAGCACACAATGATCACCCCCAATGCACCAAACAATAAATTATAGCACATACTAAACCCCGATTTCTCCTCCCCGATCGCACGAATCCTCTTACAATGCACCGAAAATGAAGGGAGATTGTTAGGAGAAGGGAGAGAGAGAGAGAGAGAGAGAGAGAGAGAGAGAGAGAGAGAGAGAGAGAGAGAGAGAGAGAGAGACCTCGATGATGTATTGTGCGGCGGCTGTGCGGTTGTTGAGGGCGGCCCACTGGAGGGCGTAGTAGCCGAGGTCATCGGGCTCGGCCACGGAGCATCCCTCGGCCTCCACGAGGCGCTGCAGCTTCTCGAGATCGCCGTACGCCGCCGCCGTGTACACATCGTTCTTCAGCGCCTCCTCCTCTACCTCCGCCTCCGCCGCCCCCGCCGCCGCCGACGCCGACGCCGAAGCGGAGGCCGACTCCACCTCCTCCACCACCTCGATCTCCGACGCCATGGGGAAGGGGAAGAGAAGAAGGGTGGGAGCCGAGGAGAGGGGGGATTTAGGGCGAGGGATCGATCGGGGAATGGATGGAGCGAAGAAGAGGGAGAAGGGAAACGAAGAAGAAGCGAAGAAGACGACGACGACGACGACCTGCGGGTGAGAGGAGACGGGGTTTGAGTTGACTGAGTTGCGCCCGAGTTGAGGCGAGACCCGAACCGGTCAGGAATCAGGATTGATGGGTCGGCCTTTTCTTTTTTCGGTTTTTTTTTTTTTTTTTTTTTTTTTTTTTTTTTTTTTTGTTTTCATTATTACCCCTTCAAAATTCTCTATCACACAATTACCTCCACAAAAATTTCAGGAATAATATCGAACAATATACCCTCAAAAATTTCAAAAACATCTAATATACCCTGACCAAAATGCCCTTATTATTTTTAGTAATTTTAGTATAAATTTAAAAATTTTAAATACTAGTCGAGACTAAATATGCAAAAATTTTATCATAATTTTAAAAGCATTGCTACATGTACACGGTACACCCCAAAAGGTGTACATGTATCATTTTTCAAATTTTAATAGGAATTGAAGTGGAGAAGAATATTTTGATAATTTAAAAATAAATTTGAAATTTTTGAATAGTAGTTTGAATTGGAGGGTGGAATTTTTTTTTTAGAAAATACTTTTTGTACATTCTAAATATGATGTATATCTTACACCCCATTTATTTTAAGATGAGATAAATTATATTCGTCACTTCAAAATGACGATGGAGGAGTCCTCACTCTTAGATAGACATAATATATATATTGTACACCCCAAATGGGATGTACTGGTAGCATTTTTTTTTTTTTTTTTTTTTTTTTTTTTTTTTTTTTTTTTTTTTTGCATTTATTCCCTTCAAAATTCTCTATTGCACAATTAACTTCACAAAAATTTTATGTATTATCTAGAAATAATATATAATATACCCTAAAAAATAATATATTTTGATGGATCAAAATGCGCTTATTAATTTTTAAAAAAAAATTTAAGGTATAAAAAGTATTTTAATAATTTTAAAATAAATTTTAAAATTTGAATAATAATCCGGAATAAATAAGCAAAGTTCCTACCACCAAATATGCCCTTCACTTCAAATATATCTTATTCATTTATGGAGGATCAAAATATTTATATCTAATATATTCTTTAAAATCTTAAAAATGTTTTATTTTTTCAATATAATCAAAATATCATTGTAAGTTCAAAAAAATTTCTTTAAATACACCGTAGAATTATCAGTGGGATTAGATTTTAAAAGAATATTTTGGATATGGAATAGTAAGAAAAATATAAGCAAATGCACCAAATTTTAAGTAACTAATAAACTATTTATTATGTTCAAATAAAATATTTATGTCTTATGTAAAATATTATGTGGATCTTTTGATGCCCAATGTGGTATCTATGTGAAAGGTGTAAGATTGTTTCTGTAATTTAAATTTATTTAAAATTAATTATAATATTAAAATATTTTAAGAGGGCTAAATGTAAAATAAAATTTGGAGATTCCCAAGACTTAATTTTCAAATGAAAATGAATTTATGAATTTCTGATCATAAATTCACATAATTCTATAAAATTGTGTCTGGCTCGATAACTAAATTTTAAAAGATAATTTTTGTTGTTTTTGAAAACATGAAATATTCGGGTATAAGATAGAACGACAGTAAATTTGTATTTGAATGTATTTTAGTAACGTTTGAATAAAAAGTCAAGAATAATATATAAATATATTTTAAAAAATAAAAATAATTAATTTTTAGCAGTACATTTTATATAATAATTTATAATATAATATTTTATATAAAAATTTAATTTATAACAGAATATTTAATTAATTTTATGTAATAATTTATTTTATATAATTTATTCATAATATATGTAATGAATAAAATATAATACTTTTAATATCCTTATAATTTTAATTAATTAATAATATATATATATATATATATATATATATATATAATACTTAATACAAAATGGAATAATTAAATATTAATATATAAATAATAAATTTGAATAAAATAAATAATATACCAAATTTAATTAATTTATATTATATAATAAAATTCAAGTATAAATATATTATCATAAAGATAATATTAATATTAATATATTTATTTATATTTATTTATTTATCTAATAATATAAAAAAAAGAATAAAATTAATTTTAAGTTTTTTATGAATAACTTTTAACGGATTGCTCCAGAATAATCCGTTATGATCAGAACAACTTATTCCGTTTCAGTTCTATCATTGTTTGGTTACAAACCGGGGACATTTCCTTGTTCCGGAATATTTTTTACCAAACGAAATCTAAATGTCTGGATCAATACTACTGATACATTCTAAAATAATATTTTTTACCAAACGAAATCTAAATGTCTGGAGCAATACTACTGATACATTCTAAAACGGGATGTATATCTTACATTCTCTTCATCTAAGATTTGTTATTTTACTATTTGTCGCATCGATTTTTTTTATATTTTTACTAATTTTTTTAAAAAAATTAATAATTTTTGAGCAATGCTACATATACTCCCCTTTGGGAGTGTACATCTCACATCCCCACCATCTAAGGGTAGGAGTATGATGAATGGTCACTTCCAGTGACCCCTAAAAGACACCCCCATCCTTAGATGGGTCAGGTGTAGGATGTACACCCCTTTGGGGTGTACATGTAGTATTTTTCATAAATTTTAGGATGAGGGACGTAGGGTGTACAGGTCTATTTTTCAAGAGTAATGCTACTCATACTATATGATACACACCCCATATATCCAAGGGTGGGATTTTCTTCACTGGTCATTTTGATGTGATTAATAAAATTTATTTCATCCTTAAAAAAATAGAGCGTAAGATATACACCCTTTTTGAGGTGTACAAAAAGCATTTTTCATTTTTTAAACATCTGTCTCTAAAATTTTATAAAGGCCTCTATAAAATTTAAAATATTATATATGCCCCTGCGATTATAGTAAACTGTTGCAAATGCTCCTGTCATTTGTTTTACTCTAGTTATTAAATAGTTAGACAAGGACTCTTTTTTTTTTTTTGATTAAACCGGATAAAATCCTATTTGAGTACAAAGGACAGTGAGTACAAAACCCACTCGTGCTGAAACAAGTAGCCCGAACACAACGACAACACAACGACCAGCACAAGGGTAACAACAACAACGACAACTTGGAGAATGTCGAATAAAAAAACCACACAGTCCATTCAGTAGATACTGTAGATGCTTGCGCCGCGGCCACTTCGAGTTAACACCAGCCACTTAATCCCCTCTAGTCTCCCATTTGGAAATAAGAGATTAAAAGATAAGTAACCGAGCTTCGAAGAATACACTCCCTCAACTTCGGACCCATCCACCCAGTGAAGTAATGTCACAGGGGACAAATAACAGTGTAGATAGACCTCCTCCAATTCAGAGATAAAAACACTCAGCAAGCGCTGAATTAAGCGATAACCCAATACCTCTGTGTGGAAATAATGAAGTTTGCAACTCAGTTGATGACCTGCCTGCAGAGCTCCAAGCCATAAGGAAGCTGAATGCGAAGGAATTGCGAACGAACCAATCAAGGTCACTAGAGACATCAAGCTTCCACCAATAACTTTTGTAGTGATGGATCAAATATCAGGCATGATAACAGCTCCCATTCTGATTATGAATGCTCCCATACACCCCATCGGAGAGTGCCAGAGTACAAAGATGGAGCCCACTCTGCGTACGCCCCTTGTCCATTAGCCTTCTCATTAGTTGAAACTTTCCCAATCACTACCAGTCTTGGCAGTACCCTAGTAATAGTCATGTACTCGAGTGTCTTACCAATTGACAAAAAGGAGCCAAATACAAAGCAAGCAATACAAGGAAGAAAAGCTAGAGTTAAGAGGTTGCTGAAGAAATAGGAGGAACAAACAAAAATATCCGTCGAGTAGCTCAAAGAAACCCAGACACCAGCTTCTCTAGCAAACATCAAGGGGGTGAGATGAGGCTAGAAATGGAATGAAAGCACAACCAAGATGCCAGGTTATTCAGCACCTCAGTAGTAATATTAAGCTGCTAGATGAGTCTGCACGCCAAGAGAGACCCAAATAGGCAGCAACCTTCCTGCATGAACCGGTTGCTACACTCAAGCAAACAATGGTTGTCCATTTTGTCCATGATTAACTGCTAAGCGAACAACATTAAGAGAAGCCAAGTGAGTTGCAGAGAAAACCGCCGAGAGGACCTATAACAGCATAGAGGACTCCACTTGTCGCCCCGGGCAGGAAGCATTGCATAAAACAAAACTCCGCCGTTGATTGAAGGCTCTGGACGCCCCAGGAGCGTACAAAAACTTGCTCGAGCTTTGAATAAATCGCCGTAGAGTAATAGTAGCCCGGAAGTGATGAACAGGTGATCCCATCTAGCCAATACCCGTCAGAAGGAGAAAGGGGCAAAACTTCTGGAATGCGTTAAATACTTCTGCACAAACACAGCAGTTGCAAGCCAGCAGTAGCAAGCCGAAACTGGGTCTGCCTTGATCAGATACTTGCTCCCAGACGGCAGTCGAGCAAAAGACCCCAGCCTTCAATCGGAACTACCGGACTCCCAAAATCTTGAGTTGATACCCTGTAGCCCACAGCCTCGACACAGTGAACCCTCGCCATTCTCCGAAAACTCCAAAAAAGCAATCTCGCCCGATACTCAAAGCAGAAAACCGAAACTACAGAACTCAGCCACCAAACTCTGAAGAGCTGCATTACCCTGGAAGTGCATTAGCATCCTGCAACATATCACAACTACACCATGAGCCTTCCCTACTTCCAATCACAAAGTGGCTCCCAAACAAACGAGTAGCTCTCAGTCCTCCTATTTCAAAACTCCTCCATCCACAAAAACCCAGAAGCCCGAAGAATCAGTTTCCTGTTTTATTCCCAGCACCGAACTCCAGAGCTTCGCAGTGTCAACCACACGTCTTCCGCAGTCTCCGCTCGATTTGAAGTTATTATCCAAGATTCTTCTATTCCGATCGTTCCACCATTCCCAGCACCCGAAGCTGCTGCTCGGGGGAACCCCAACCTCACCTAAGAACAAAGGTCCAAAGGTTGAGGCAATCGTAAATTCTTAGAGCGCAGGTGGAACTTGATGACGAGATACCGGTGAAGATGCGCCTATTACGTTCAGTCCAAAGTTCCCAGCAGGTTGCGGCGAATAAGAGATCAAAGTGCGCTTTCTGCCTACCCTTCAGGGTCGTCCTCGCCCCCATCCATCTACTCGCAAAATCCCCCGAATAGTTAAGTAGGACTTGACGAGTGGTCGGCCAAAGCTGTAGAAGTTCCTCCCAAAGCGCCCTCTCAAAATTGCAATAAAAGAATAGATGATCCAGGTTTTCATCTCCAGCATAACAAGTCATACAAATAGACGGACCAATCCAGCCTCTTTTATTGAGGAGCTCCGCAGTGAGTAACCTGTATCTGGCAGCTATCCATAGAAAAATCTTTGTCTTAAGCGGTATACGAATATCCCAGAGAAAAAGAATCTTGGAGTCATTGACCCCATCAAAGGAGATAGTAGTGTAGGCGGTCTTAGTAGAGAAGATCCCCTTGTTACTCCATCTCCAAAAAGTTAGGTCTTCGGTGTTAGAAAGCTGCACAGAGTTAACGGTTGCCTGGAGGGAAATCAGCTCCCTCCGAGCCTCCGGGCTGACAACCCTTTGATACCCCAAATCGGTTAGAGAGCCGAAACGACGAAGCCAATTAAAGACCGATAGGTGTTTAAGAGGTGCCTCCGCAAATAGACGAGGGAAGCTAAACTTCAAAGCCGCGTCACCGCTCCAGCGCGCATTCCAGAAAGACGTCGACTTACCATTTCCGATTGCGACTGAGGTGGAAGAGCTGAAGAAGGGAGCAAAAGCTAGCATACCCTTCCAAATCGGGCAACACCCAGCCGGCGACGCCACACCCGAGAGAGGTGGCCGACGGGTGTAGTGCTTCAGGGTTAGCAAACGCACCCAAGGGAGCGTCTTAGAAACATGGAAAGTCCATAATCCTTTCAAAAGGAGAGCTGAATTAGCGTGACGGAGGTTGCGAATACCCAAGCCACCAAGTAACTTGGGGCAACAAATATGTTCCCACCTGACCAAACAATGGAAACCGCTGTTTAAACTCTTCCCCTTCCAAAAGAAGTCCCGTCAGATCTTGTCGATCGATTTAATTACCCAAGAAGGGAGAGAGAAGGCCGAGCAAAAGAAGGACGGGATCGATGACAGAACCGAGTTTAAGAGCACCAAGCGGCCCCCCCTGGAAAGCAGGAGGCCCTTCCAGCCTGCAAGGCGCTTATCAACTTTCTCAATGATAGGGAAATAGTCCTGTTTGCGCAACGCCACAGGTGAAAGCGGAAGACCCAAGTAGTTAAGGGGAAAACTACGAGTGTGACAGCCAAAGAGGGAAGCCAGAGCTTCGGCATTGGAGCTCGGCAGATTAATCGAAGAGAGGGAACTTTTGCCGAAATTGATTTTAAGGCCGGAGGTCTCCGTGAAAGCCTCTAAAACAACTTTGATAGCCCTCGCCGATCCCTCGGTACCGTCGAAAAAGATAAGGAGGTCATCAGCGAATTGTAGGGTGTGGACCCTTAAGCTCCCAATGCCCACCGGAGGGACGAGAGTAGAAGAAATCGCCTGCAACATTCTGAATAAGACGTCGATGCAAAGGTTGAAAAGAAGAGGGGACAGAGGGTCGCCCTGGCGCAGCCCGCGTTTGCAAGGGAAGGAGTTGCCCGGGATGCCATTAAGCAAAACTGCCGCACTGGATGATTGTAGGAGGTCCATGATCCATCCAATCCACTTCGAACCGAATCCCCTGGCCTGGAGCAGGTCTTGCAAGAAAGCCCAATCTACGTGATCAAAGGCTCTTTCGAAGTCTATCTTAAGAAGCGCCGCTTTTTGTTTAGAAGAGTGGAGGTGGTGGAGTAAAATATGGGCGCAGAAAAAGTTGTCCAACAGCGATCTCCCTTTAATAAAAGCCGTCTGGAAAGGATTGATAATATTGCCCAAGAGACGCTGAAGCCTAGAAGCCAGCACTTTAGAAATAATTTTGACCAGGCAGTTCTCGAGGCAGATTGGTCTGAAATCGCTAACAGAAAGGGCTTCACTTTTCTTCGGAATGAGGCATATCCAACTAGCATTGATCTCACTGAGGTCCAGACACCCGTTATGGAAAAAGGAAAAGAGCTCCAAAATATCAGCTTTGAGCACATGCCAAAAGCGGTGAAAAAACACCATCGAGAAGCCATCGGGCCCAGGAGATTTTTCTGGCGCACACGAGAAAATGGCACTTCTTACCTCGTCATCCGCGAACGGAGCCTCAAGACTCAGAAAGTCGACATCCAAATCAGTAGAGGGGAACAACTGAGCGAAGTTAAGGGAAGACCTCCTAATAGCTGTCACCCCCAGTTGCTTCACAAAGAAATCAAACAGAAGGCCAGCAATAGATTCCTGAGAGAACCGAATGGAGGCACCATCGACTAGATGGGAGATGAAGTTTTTATTCCTGCGACAACTGGCTTTAAGGTGGAAGAATTTGGTGTTGGCGTCTCCAGCTCTAAGCCACTGCACCCTAGATCTCTGTCTCCATTTGATTTCCTCCTGCAAACACAGTTCGTCGAATCTCATTTTGAGTAGGGGTCTAAGCGAGAGCTCCAAGCCAATAAGAGGTCTAGCTTCTTCAGCACGGTCGAGCCACTCAAGCCATCTGAGACAAAGATCTTCCTGGACAAGCGAAGTAAACTTTAACCGTGCACTCCAGACCCGGAGAGCAGACTGGACGCTCAGAAGTTTCGACGAGATTCTGCTGACGGAATCGCTCCCACTACAAGGACCAGTCCACGCCTTGGAGATCACCTCCGAGATCGACGGGTGGCGGAGCCAGAAGGACTCAAATCTAAACAGGTAGGAAGAAGGCACAAAGGAGAACGCCGTTAGCAATAGGGGGGTGTGATCCGACCTGGGCCTAGGTAAGGCTCGCAGAGTTGAACGCGGGAAAGCGAGATGCCAATCTTTGGACACGAGGACACGATCGAGACGTTCGAGGGTAGGGGAACGTCTTCCGTTAGTCCACGTGAAACACTTGTTCTGGATGGGGAGATCAATAAGACCGAGATCGGCCACCACATTCCTGAAGGAAATGATATCATTCAAGTTCGAAGGAGGCCCGTTCTTGTCCCGGAGAGATAAAAGAACATTGAAATCGCCTAGAAGCGCCCAAAGCCCCGCCGACTGAGTGCCAATGGAGCGGAGTTCACGAAAGAAATCCGGTTTCAAGCCCGAGGTAGCGGGACCATAAATGTTGGAAACAGTGAAGAGTAAGCCGTCCACCCTTCTCCTCAAGACAAGGTTAATCGAAAAAGTCCCAACCCAATCCAGCACGCATTCAAACAGGGCCGGGTTCCAAGCAGTCAGCAGGCCCCCCCTTGTCCCGAAAGCATCAAGAGTACGAAAGTCGCGGAGGTGGTACCCGCAGAAGGAAAGAAACTTGGAGGGGGAGGTGGAAGAAAGCTTGGTCTCTTGCAAGCAAACCACAGAGCATTTGGCAAACTTGAGAAATTGCTTGACCGAGGCACACTTTGCGGGGTCATTAAGACCCCGGATGTTCCAGGACAAAAATCTGAAGAGACGGTTTCTAGCCATAAAACCAGAGGGAACCCCCCGACAGAAAACCCGAGACACGAAGGGCCAGACTCAAGCCTCGTCCCCCGCGCCAGCGGATCCTCCAGCAACGATAACAAGCCCCGGCAAGGAGGGTGAAGGTGAAGCCAGAGAGATAATACCACAGGCTTTCTTGATCTGATCGACCTCCACCGTCGAAAGGGGATTGAGGATGTCCGGTCTTGAAGAAGGGGATGTCCCGACAGGTGGAGCTCCGGGCGCGTCAAACGTTGCCTGAGCGGCGGACGAGCCGCCACTCGCAAGACCCGGGGGGACAGGGGGACGAGCCGGTGAAAGAGCGGGTCCTTCCGAGCTTGAAGCAAAAGGAACCGACCCGTCCGTCCTCGAAGAGAAGCTCACCAGTTTAAAATTTTTACCCAAAGTATCCTTAGTCCTCAGAATAGAAGATTTAATGACCCCTTTGTGTTTGCCTGCCAACCGGGGACTACGCCAGTGATGCACCATCTTACCGGTAGATGAAAGCTCCAAGCGAGGGACCGCAAGCAGACCCGTCCTGCGGTCGTCCGTCCGCCCCGAGTTGCAACCGGGCAGAGTACCCTTAGCTACAATGGAGAGAGACCCCCAGTCCGCACACTCCAGCTGAGGGGAGTCCTTAGCTGGGGCGCAGGCGACCCCCTCGGGGGATGAACCGAGCGACAAGCACGGGGCCGGGCGAGGGGGCAGCTGAGCCGGAACAACCGAAGGCCGAAGAGGGGGGAAGTTGGAGTCCGAAATCACCAGAGAACTCAGTCGTTGACGTCCACCCCCCGTCCTACCAGAATCTTCGGAGGGAAGATGTTGGTGAGGGTCGGGAGGGGAACGAACCGAACCCATCGCGGGGATTGACGAGAACCCCGACTGCTTGATGAAAGCCTCCTGCTCCTCCGAGTTGTCCAAACCGAGATGGTGGTCCAGAGCTTCCCCGAGAAGAATAGGTTCGGCGTCCTCCCACGAATCAATTTCAATGGGGATGCGAAACCTCCTGTCCTCCACCATCAGGTTGAGGGCCTCCGGGATAAGGCCAACGTCCCAGCAGCGGATGCAGACCTTGAAACAGGAGACGTCTTCCAGGTCTGTACTGCAATTATCAGCCTCCCACAGCTCCCCGAAGCCGCTAATAGCGGCCTTCACCTCCTCTACGCTCCAGCAGAGGATGGGCCAGTTGATGAGTCGGATCTGAACCTTATGAAAAAGACGCCCTCTGGCGACCTCCCCCATTTCTACCCAATTGGAAAAGAAGAAATCCGTACCTTCGAAATGAAGAGGGCTTCGCCCGATGGCGGATTCCCTGACAGCCCAACTCGGAAAAAAGATCGCCGACGCCGTGGCCCGGAAGCGAGCCACCCGGTAATCAGAAGGGTTGCCCCCAAACCGGCCCGCCAACCCCCTAGAGAGAACACCCGAATCCGAGAGGGAGAGGGATCCACCCGCTTGAACCTTCACCACGCAACCCAACAATGGAGTCGGCCCGACAGACGAAGTCGAATTGGGGAGGAAAGCCGGCAGCAGCCTTGGGCGACGGGAAGGAGCGGCCGGCTTCAAGGGAACGTCCACCGGCGGTACCCTGCACCTTGAAGCGGAGTGCCCTGCTCGCATACAAAGGAGGCAACGGCGGGGTTCCCTACAGCGCGCCGCCCGGTGACCCCTCTCGAAACACCGGAAGCACCGCCCTCGGAGCAGCGGGCTGAGAATAAATCTAGGAGGTGAAGGCGGAAGGTCCCGTTGGCGAGCAAAACTGTGACTCCCAGAAGGCTGACAGGGGGGCGGAAGCAGGCTCGCTGGCGGCGACAGGACAGCGTCCTTGAAGGAGAAGAGGGGCCGGACCCGCGCCCCCCCTTGAGGAGGAAGAGGCGGCGCCGGGGCCTGGCCGGCCAGAGCCGAGGTCACGACTGGGGCTGGGATCACAGAGGAAGGAGATTGGAGAGGGTACCTTGGTCGGTAGCGAGGACGAGAGGAGGAGGGGGGAGGTTGGGTAGCGGAGGAGCGCGGTAGACGAGAGGGGCCCTTTATCCGTCCGGAGAGCAGCTCGACCTTGAAAAAACAGCTGGCCCCGATGAGGAGGATGAGGCGGCGCCGGGATCTGGCCGGCCGGAGCCGAGGTCGCGACCGCAGCTGGGATCCTCTCTCTCTAGGATTTCAAAAAAAGGCTACATGGATACAAGGACTCATTTTTAAAATGGCATGATGACATCTTTGCCCTTAACTATGCCTAAGGTAAACTTGTTTGGAGACCCCCTCAACCAAATGACAATTTGAAATGGCCCCTCAACTTTTATTTTTTTCATTGACATCCCTTAACTTTCAACATTTTAAAAATTAAGCAATTTTAGTAAATAAAAATTAAAAAAATTATAAATTTTATTGGTTGGTGATTTCAATTATTTAAAATAAAATTTTATTTTAAATTTTAGGGTTTAGCATTTAAAGTTTATTAGAGTTTTAGGTAATATTTAGTTCAGAAACAAGACCTGAAATAAGATCGTGTTCCAGTCTTATTCTCCAGACGCGTTTGATTTGAATGAAAACAATAATTTTCATCTCTCTGGAATAAGCTGGTGTAACAGTTTCAATATTTTTTCCGAAACAAATTTGTCCCCACTTGAGAATATGGCTAATTAAACTAAATATAATTTTAATCATTATATTAACTCTTTAATTATTCAAATATTTTGATTAATCTAATTATTTTATTAACTAATTATTTAACTATTAGATAATTAACTAATTAATTTATTAATTTATTAAATTATTTGTAGTTAATTAAATTATTTATTAACAATACACATTATTATTAATTATTTTATCAATTAATATTTAGAGTTATCCAGCAATAATTAAATTAATTAATTTATTTATTATTTAATTAATATTTTTATATTAATCAATTAGATAAAATATTATCATTTTAAAATTATAATTATTCTTATTCTCACTATTCCAATATAACTATTAAAATACTATTTTTCTTGTAGTGGCCCAGATCCCCGTGTAGCTTTTTCACGTGATCCGTGGTGTGAAACACCTATTATTGGTGTGTCGGGCCCGTAATGCGTCAAATGGATGTGTTAGACGGACTCAGTGAGGTTTCTGGATCATGTCTGTCTTTCGGCTGCTTTTGCCGAATCTTGTAGGAGGTTTTAGGCTAATTAGAGGTCGGATTTGGATTCAGCGCAGAAAAATGCTTGAAAACGACTATTTGCTTGTATTTTTCTGAGTCCGGATGCCTAAAAATGAACACCCGAAAGTTTTCTATGCATTCGGGTGCAGGGGGGAAGCCGTCGACCGGCTGGGTGCCATGTGGCGGCCTGGGATTGGCCGGCTCACGCAGCTCGACCCACGGTGAGGCGCGGGGGGTGCTTGGACCGAGGCGGGGGACACGTGGCGTCCCCGGAGTGGCTGGCGCATGCAGTGCGGTCCACGGAACCCGCGCGGGTGTCGTGGACTGGGCGCGGGGACACGTGGCAGCCTCTGATAGGCGGGCTCACATAGGCGCGGCTCACGAAGGCGCACGTGGGCGCCACGGGATGCGTGCGTGGCAGGGGGCAGGCGGCGCGGCAGAGCGCACGTGGGCGCGGACGGGTGCGGGCCACGTGGCGCCCTGCGATTCGCGGGGGCCACCTACCGCGTTGACTGGCGCGGGCCACACGTCAGCGCCCGGGCGACCTTGCACACGCTGTCCCGTGTTCGGGACACGTGTCAAGCGCAGGAAGATCCGGGCGCTGGTTGGACGGCTCCCTGGATCGTGTTTTCGGCGCCCGATTGTTCCGGGCGCCCGAATCTTCGGCCCAAAATCGTAAAGCCACCATTTTTCGAGCTGGGCCTATAAATATGCCCCTTACAACTCTATTTCTCCGTTTTTTGGGCTTTTTCTTCGAGAGCTTTCTTTTGAGAACTTCTTCCTCTTTGTGTTCCACACCTTGTGAAGGAGTTCTAGGATTTTTGGAGGCCGCGACATCAACGTCTACGGCGATTCGGCGCACTTCGACGTTCCTTCTTCGGCGGCCTTTTCCGTCGTATTTCGGTTCGCGGGCTCCCCTGGGCTACCCCGGAGGAGTTTTCGGGTGATTCTTGTGCTTGTGTTTCCACAACAGGTAGGGATATATTTCTTGTATTTATAGCTTCCCTTCATTCCGAGCTTTTCTTGGGTTTTACGGATCACCTTTTTACCCATTTTTCTGCGGCGAACTTTTGGACAGCGGAGGAGTATTTGTGGGATTTCTCAGCCCACGGGTGTCGGAACGGGACGTGTGAATACTCGATTCACATCTACTCGTCGCGAGGATCGCAACGGTGATTTTTCTAGATTTTTCGGAGGTTATCTCACAGTGAAAATCAACCATCTTCTGGACTGTTTGCGCGGACAGCTGCATTGTGATAATTATGGGATTAATTGTGCACCGTTTTGGCTTTTGTTGCAGTTTTCGCAGTGAGCTGGGTTTTCCTTGGGGGAGGGCGAGGTTGGATCTGTGCTTCGCGACCGAGGTGGGTGGTTGTTGTGTACCTCTATTTCGATATGCTCACTAGGAATATTAGAGAGATCCCCCTGTGTTAGGATTATTGATTAGTACTTGGTTGGAAATCATGCATGCTTGTTTGGACATATTGTTTGCTATGCTAGCACTTAACCTTGCATGTGAAATTGACTATTATATTGGGACAATGTGATTTATCCTGTTGGTGGGTACTACTTGAGGATTTTATGGACATGCATAGGTGGATGGTGATTATGACCGATGACTTATTCCTTGCGAGATTATTACCTGATTGTCTGCGATCTCGAATGACTCACCTCGCGCGGTTCACCTTTTTCGGGTTCCCGGGGGATGGTATTCGCGATTCAGATGAATATTTATATGTGTGGATGGGTGTATATGGGTATCAGGTATTGCGGATCCATGACTTCCAATAGACGCAAGCATCTATTGTTAATTACCCCCTTTTGATTGGGGCACCTTCGATTAAGAGACCTTTGCGGGGAGGATAGAATAAATCGTATCCCAATACTTGACTAAATCCTAAGTATATGTGTTAGGATTTAGCTGGATTTGAGATTGACTTGATCCCGATTATATGTGTTGAGGACTAGTCGATATTAAACTCTAATTATATGTGTTAGAGTTTAATTGGGTTCGATTGGCTCTAAGTATATGTATTAGAGTCCAATTATATTTTATTCCATATTTGGCGTATGTTCCAAAGTGGAGACATGACCAAACCCCTAGAATATGTATTGAGGTAGGTTGGATTTGATGCTACTCGAAAGCAGGAGGTGGCTAAGTCCTATATGTATTAGGATTGGCCGAGTTTGATATGTTTTTCACTCTAGTTATATGTGCTAGAATGAGAGGCTAACCCTAAGTATATGTATTAGGATTAGTTGAATTGATTTGATTTCTACCCTAGACATATGTGCTAGAGTAAAAGGTTAACTGCACCCTAAGTATGTGTATTAGGGTTAGTTGGGTTGGTTTGGATGAACTCTAAGTATATGTGTTAGAGCCCGACCAAATTTGATTTGACTAAATTCTAAGTATATGATTTAGAATCCAGTCGGTTTGAATATGATTTTGCCTTAATTATATGTGTTAAAGCGATGAGATTGAATGGGTTTTGGGTTTTATTTGTGAATCAAATTGGATTATCAGTTTTATTTGTGGGTCAAATGGGTTTTGGGTTTTATTTGTGGATCAAATGGGTTTTGGGTTTTATTTGTGGATCGAATGGGTTTTGGGTTTTATTTGTGGATCGAATGGGTTTTGGGTTTTATTTGTTTATTTTGTTTTTATGAGTCGAATAGGTTTTGGGCCCTTTTTTTGTGGACTGGGCTCTGGGACCCGTATGTGGACTGGGATCCGTACGTGGATTGGATTTGAGACCCGTATATGGATTGGGCCTATGTCATATGTGGATTGGATTTGAGATCCGTATATGGGTTGGATCTAGGACCCCTATATGGATTGGGCCTTATTTTCATATGGATAAATTTGAGGCCTGCATATGAGGTGAGCCTTATTTAATAAATGATTGAATTCATTTATTAGTCCTTTTTGAATCGGACTTAGGCTACAAGTTGATTAGGACTCATTTGAATTTTGTCTCGATTCAAAGAAATTCCTATTTATTTCAATATCCCCTTTTATTTTATTTTATTTAATTTTATCGGGAAACACCGTTATTTTATTTTGATGTGGGATCCGAATGAATTCCCTTTTTGGAATTATTTGGGGTCCGAAAAAAGTTTCTATATTTTTTTTTACTTAGGATCTGAAGGAAATCCACTTTGATTTATCTTCAGGTTCAATGTAATTTGATTTGGGATCCGAAGCGGTTCATTTTTGGCTTAACCTAGGTTCGGATGTCCGAAGAAATCATCCGAACCGGTTTTTTTTTTTTTTTCTTTTTTTTTTTTCTTTTGAATTTATTTGTGCTAAATTGCACCTACTAATTCCCAGAAGAAATTTATTTTTTTTCTTTCTTTTTTTTTTCTTTTTTTTTTCTTTTTTTTTTCTTTCTTTTCAGCCTGAAGTAAGGTGCGTCCGCAGAGTTCCCAAACCGGCTTTCAAAGAAATTATTTTTTTTTTTTCCTTTCTTTTTTTTCCCTTTTTTTTTTTTTTTTCTTTCTTTTCAGCCTGAAGTAAGGTGCGTCCGCAGAGTTCCCGAACCGGCTTTCAAAGAAATTATTTTTTTTTTTCTTTCTTTTTTTTTTTTTTTTTTTTTTCTTTCTTTTCAGCCTGAAGTAAGGTGCGCACGCAGAGTTTCCAAACCGGCTTTCAAAGAATTTTTTTTTTTTTTTTTTTCCTCTTTCTTTTTTTTCTTTTTTTTTCTTTCTTTCTTTTCAGCCTGAAGTAAGGTGCGTCCGCAGAGTTCCCAAACCGGCTTTCAAAGAAATTTAATTATTTTTTTTTTTCCTTTTTTTTCTTTCTTTCTTTTCAGCCTGAAGTAAGGTGCGTCCGCAGAGTTTCCCAAACCGGCTTTCAAAGAAATTTATTTTTTATTTATTTTATTTATTCTCTTTCTTTTTTTTCTTTTTTTTTTCTTTCTTTTTTTTCAGCCCGAAGTAAGGTGCGTCCGCAGAGTTCCCAAACCGGCTTTCAAAGAATTATTTTTTTTTTTTTTTCCTTTCTTTTTTTTTTCTTTTTTTTCTTTCTTTCTTTTCAGCCTGAAGTAAGGTGCGTCCGCAGAGTTCCCAAACCGGCTTTCAAAAAAATTTATTTTATTTTATATTTCTTTCTTTTTTTTTTTTCTTTTTTTTCTTTCTGTCTGAAGTAAGGTGCGTCCGCAGAGTTCCCAAACCGGCTTTCAAAGAAATTTATTTATTTATTTTTTCTTTTTTTTTTTTTTTTTAAATAAATTCTTACCTGAGAAATCCGTCCCAAAGAAAGAGCCAGAAAGTGATTGCGGGTGCCGAGGAAGTTGGTGAAGAGTTGACCGGAGGAGGTTGAGGAAGTTGACCGGAGGAGGCGAGGAAGTTGACCGAAGGAGTCGAGGAAGTTGACCGGAGGTGCTGAGGAAGTTGACCGGAGGTGCTAAAGTCGATCGGCGCTTGAGGATGAGGGACGTGGTGGAATATGGGACAATATCGGACGTTCTTTTTTTGTGGTGGAAAAAATATGGAAATTGTCTTTAGGCAAAGGAAATCTCTCCTTTTTTATAGTAGGGAGGGGCCAGAGAAATATCGTGTGGGATTCGTTGGGATTCGTTGAGGGGGTTAGGAGAAAATGTGGGTTCGTTGAGGGGTTAGCGAGCGTCGGAATATCTTTTCGTTGAGAAAAAGACGAGGAAGTTATTATATTCCGCTTTCAAATTTCAAATTTTAAATTTCAAATTTCAGATTTAAATTTTAAAATTGAAAGGATATGTTTAAAATTCGAATTGAATATGTTCAAATTTCAAAATTGAACGTTTATGTTCAATTTCGATATGTTGAGAGAGTATGGTTGTATTTAAATTTTAAATTTCAAATTTCAAATTGAGTATGTATGAGGAAGTATTTCGTATTTAAATTTTAAATTTTGAATTTCAAAATTGAATATGTTACATTTAAATTTGAGGAGGTATATTTGTATTTAAATTTCAAAATTAAACGTTAACGAACGAGGAAATTTGCTCGGATTCAAAAATTCAAAACAAGATATAGTGAGTTTGGATAAGTCAAGTTGAGAGATATTTTAAATATATGTTGAAGATTGGATAAGTGTGTTTGAGTAATTGACGGGTGAGGAAATTTCGGTTGGATTCAAAATTTAAATTTGAGTATATGTGGCATTTGAGAGATATTTAAATTTGGTTGGAAATTTGAAATTCAAAATTCAAAATTTAATTGAACACATTTTTGAAATTGAATCTTTAACAATAGGTTGACTATAATGTAAGGCCCGTTGGGTAGAAAAAATAGGATCCGACTAAAAAATCGACGGAGCTTTGATGAGACCGTAAGCTTGTGTTCACAAATGGCCTATTAAAGAATTAAATTTATTGGACCCAAATTATTAATATGTTAAAAATTTAGGCTTTTACGGGACTTATATAGACAAATCGATATTACGGACAAACCGTAATCTTTCCCCCTTTTTTTTAAAAAAAAAATAAATTTTTTTATACCAACAAATGCCCCCATCTTTTCGTTGTACGAGGCACGAGTACGGTGAAAAAGCTGCACGTTCAATTATTTTTCTCTCTTTATTTTTTTTCAAATATTTTTTTTCATTTTTTTCGTACGCATTCAATTTGATTTCTCAGTTTAATGACATGGCGGTCAATTGAATATGGTTCGCTCAGTTTAGTGACATGGCGGTCAATATGAATATGGGTCGCTCAGTTTAATGACATGGCGGTCGATATGAGTAGGATTGCTCAGTTTAGGACATGGCGGTCGATATGGATATGAGCTGCTCAGTTTAGTGACATGGCGGTCGATATGATATGGATTGCTCAGTTTATTGACATGGCGGTCATCGAATATGGGTTGCTCAGTTATTGACATGGCGGTCGATATGAATATGGGTTGCTCAGTTAGTGACATGGCGGTCTATGTGGATTTGAGTTTCAGTTTAATGACTTTCGGTCGTTTGAATTGGGTTTAGTTAATGACTTTTCGGTCGTTTGGATTGGGTTAGTTTAATGACTTTTCGGTCGTTGGAATTGGTTAGTTTAATGACTTTTCGGTCGTATGAAATTGGGTTTAGTTTAATGACTTTGCGGTCATTTGGAATTAGGTTTAGTTTAATGACTATTTCGGTCGTATGAAATTGGGTTTAGTTTAATGACTTTCGGTCGTATGAAATTGGGTTTAGTTTAATGACTTTTCGGTCGTTTGAATTTGGGGTTAGTTAATGACTTTTCGGTCGTTTGAAGTGGTTAGTTTAATGACTTTTCGGTCGTTTGAAATTGGGTGTAGTTTAATGACTTTTCGGTCGTTTGGATTGGGTTTAGTTAATGACTTTTCGGTCGTTTGATTTGGGTTTAGTTTAATGACTTTTCGGTCGTTGGAATTGGGTTTAGTTTAATGACTTTTGGTCGTTTGAAATTGTGTTTAGTTTAATGACTTTTGGCGTTTGAAATTGGTTTAGTTTAATGACTTTCGGTCGTTGGATTTGGATTTAGTTTAATGACTTTTCGGTCGTTTGAAATTGTGTTTAGTTAATAAACTTTCGGTCGTTTGAAATTGGTTTAGTTTAATGACTTTTCGGTCGTTTGGAACTTGGATTTTTATGACTTTTCGGTCGTTTGAAATTGGGTTTAGTTTAATGACTTTTCGGTCGTTTGAAATTGGGTTTAGTTTAATGGACTTTTCTTTTCGGTCGTTTGAAATTGGGTTAGTTTAATGACTTTTCGGTCGTTTGGCTTTGAGTTTAGTTTAATGACTTTCGGTCGTTTGAATGGTTTAGTTTAATTGACTTTCGGTCGTTTGAAATTGGGTTTAGTTTAATGACTTTTCGGTCGTTTGGGATTGGGTTTAGTTTAAGGACTTTTCGGTCGTTTGAAATTGGGTTTTAGTTTAATGACTTTTCGATCGTTTGGGATTGAGTTTGGTTTGAGTCACCCTCTTTTGCGGTTTGGCTCAAAACCCTTGACTTTGATTTGTTTGGGGTCGCGCTCGTGTATGATTCCACCTAAATTCTGTTTGGGTTGAACGGCTTATCATTTGGGGCATTTTGTTTTATTTTTTTTTTTTTTCTGTATTGAAATATATGAGTTTATATTGTCTCGGGAAGCAATCGAAATTGTTGCGTATAACCAACCCTAGGGTGAGTTAGAATTCCGTCGTAGACAAGAAATATGTTTGAAAGAAAAAATATTTTTGAGTTTTTAAAAAATATGGGTTTATTTTGGTTATTTTGAAAAATATGGGTGTTATTGAAAAAATGGGTTGTTTTGAAAGAAAATATATTTTTAGTGGCAACATCGGGTGCCACATGGGTTTTCACGATGCCTTCCCCTAACTTTTTGCTGTGAGTTTGAATTGTGTATTCTCAAAGCGGGGATCCCAGTTTTGCCTGTGGGGTTATACACAGCCGGGAATAATTTTTTTTTTTTTTCTTTCTTTTTTTTCTTTTTTTTTGACCTTTTTTTTTCGTATTTTTTTTTGTTTTTTTTTGTTTTTTTTACGTATGATTTTTTTGATTTTACGTATCATTTTTTTTCTTAAGATTTTTTCTCTTTTTTTTTCTTTCTTTTTTTTTTCTTTTTTTTTTTTTTTTGCTATATAACCGGTCCAAAAAATCAGTTAGCTGTTGTAGACAAAATATGTTTGAGTATTGAAAATATGGGTTATCTTGGTTTATTTTAAAAAGTACGGGTTTATTGAAAAATAGATTTTTTTTTTTTTTTTTTTTGAAAGAAAAATATGTTTTGGTGGCATCAGGCGCCCACATGGTTTTCACCCGATCTTTCCCCTAACTTTTGCCTGTGAGTTCGAATGCTGTATCCTCACAGCGGGGATCCCATTTTGCCTGTGGGGTTATACCACAGCCGGGGAATGGTTTTTTCTTTTTCTTTTTTTTTGGTTTTTTTTTTCTTTTGAGAATTTTCTTATTGAAAAATACGAGTGTATTTTGTCTCGATGAGACAAACAGAGTTGCTATATAACGACCCTAAGATCCGTTAGCGTAGACAAAAATTTTTGAAAGAAAAATATAGGTTTATTTTGGTTTTATTTTGAAAAATATAGGTTTATTGAAAAAATATGGGTTTGTTTTGAAAGAAAAATATGATTTTGGTGGTAATCGGGCGCCCACATGGGTTTTCACCCGATATATTTCCCTAACTTTTGCCTGTGAGTTCGAATTGTGTATTCTCACAGCGGGGATCCCATTTTTTGCCTGTGGGGTTATATCACAGCCGGGATGGTTTTTTTTCTTTTTTTTTCTTTTTTTTTTTTTTGTTTGTTTTTTTTCTTTTTTTTTTCTTCTTTTTTTTTGTTTTTTTTTTTCGTTTTTTTTTTCTTTTTTTTTCAGAGAGATTTTTTTTTATTGAAAAATACGAGTGTATTTTATCTCGATGAGCCAACAAAATTGTTGTACATAACCGACCCTAAGATCAGTTAGCGTAGACAAAAATATGTTTGAAAGAAAAATATGGGTTTATTTTGGTTTATTTTAAAAAAATATGGGTTTATTGAAAAATATGGGTTTATTGAAAAATATGAATTTTTTTTTTTAAGAAAAATATGTTTTGGTGGCGATCGGGCGCCCACATGGGTTTTCACCCGATGCCTTCCCCTAACTTTTGCCTGTGAGTTCGAATGCTGTATCCTCACAGCGAGGATCCCATTTTTGCCTGTGGGGTTATACCACGGCCGGGAATGGTTTTTTTTCTTTTCTTTTTTTTTTTTGAGTTTTTTTTTCTTTCTTTTTTTCTTTTTTTTTTTTGAGATTTTTTTTTTCGTTTTTTTTTTTTCTTTTTTTTTTTTTTTCTGGTTCTTCGAAAATATGAGCTTGCCTTTGAATATCATCATTTTTTATGCAGGTGAGTAGGTGAGCTATTCACCTACGGGTTGGTGAAGAGAATTGGGTATGCCCCCATTAAATTATTTTTTCAAGGTTGCACCCGAGGAATTGACCATATTGTGTGCATTCTTGGAAAAGGGTAGTAAAGGTAATCATGACCCCAGTAAAAGCAGCATATGTTGGTGCTATTTCTTCGATTCAAGTATTAGGATTTACCTTTATCGCTTTTTTTTTTTCTTTTTTTTTTTTTTTTTTTTTTGTATATATATTAAATGTCTCAAAGATGAAGGAAAAGACTTGTCCCACCGGGCGTGCCATTTTGTCTGCGATCTCGAATGACTCACCTCGCGCGGTTCACCTTTTTCGGGTTCCCGGGGGATGGTATTCGCGATTCAGATGAATATTTATATGTGTGGATGGGTGTATATGGGTATCAGGTATTGCGGATCCATGACTTCCAATAGACGCAAGCATCTATTGTTAATTACCCCCTTGTGATTGGGGCACCTTCGATTAAGAGACCTTTGCGGGGAGGATAGAATAAATCGTATCCCAATACTTGACTAAATCCTAAGTATATGTGTTAGGATTTAGCTGGATTTGAGATTGACTTGATCCCGATTATATGTGTTGAGGACTAGTCGATATTAAACTCTAATTATATGTGTTAGAGTTTAATTGGGTTCGATTGGCTCTAAGTATATGTATTAGAGTCCATTATATTTTATTCCATATTTGGCGTATGTCCAAGTGGAGACATGACCAAACCCCTAGAATATGTATTGAGGTAGGTTGGATTTGATGCTACTCGAAAGCAGGAGGTGGCTAAGTCCTATATGTATTAGGATTGGCCGAGTTTGATATGTTTTTCACTCTAGTTATATGTGCTAGAATGAGAGGCTAACCTAAGTATAGGTATTAGGATTAGTTGAATTGATTTGATTTCTACCTAGACATATGTGCTAGAGTAAAAGGTTAACTGCACCCTAAGTATGTGTATTAGGGTTAGTTGGGTTGGTTTGGATGAACTCTAAGTATATGTGTTAGAGCCCGACCAAATTTGATTTGACTAAATTCTAAGTATATGATTTAGAATCTAGTCGGTTTGAAATGATTTTTGCCTTAATTATTGTGTTAAAGCGATGAGATTGAATGGGTTTTGGGTTTATTTGTGAATCAAAATGGGTTATCAGTTTATTTGTGGGTCAAATGGGTTTTGGGTTTTATTTGTGGATCAAATGGGTTTTGGGTTTTATTTGTGGATCAAATGAGTTTGGGTTTATTTGTGATTCAAATGAGTTTTGGGTTTTATTTGTGGATCGAATGGGTTTTGGGTTTTATTTGTGGATCGAATGGTTTTGGGTTTTATTTGTGGATCGAATGGGTTTTGGGTTTATTTGTTTATTTTGTTTTTATGAGTCGAATAGGTTTTGGACCTTTTTTTTGTGGACTGGGCTCTGGGACCCGTATGTGGACTGGGATCCGTACGTGGATTGGATTTGGGACCCGTATATGGATTGGGCCTATGTCATATGTGGATTGGATTTGAGATCCGTATATGGGTTGGATCTAGACCCCTATATGGATTGGGCCTTATTTTCATATGGATAAATTTGAGGCCTGCATATCAGGTGAGCCTTATTTAATAAATGATTGAATTCATTTATTAGTCCTTTTTGAATCGGATTTAGGCTACAAGTTGATTAGGACTCATTTGAATTTTGTCTCGATTCAAAGAAATTCCTATTTATTTCAATATCCCCTTTTATTTTATTTTATTTAATTTTATCGGGAAACACCGTTATTTTATTTTAATGTGGGATCCGAATGAATTCCCTTTTTTGGAATTATTTGGGGTCCGAAAAAAGTTTCTATATTTTTTTTTACTTAGGATATGAAGAAAATCCACTTTGATTTATCTTCAGGTTCAATGTAATTTGATTTGGGATCCGAAGCGGTTCATTTTTGGCTTAACCTAGGTTCGGATGTCTGAAGAAATCATCCGAACCGTTTTTTTTTTTTTTTTTTTTTTTTTTTTTTTTTTTTTTTGAATTTATTTGTGCTAAATTGCACCTACTAATTCCCAGAAGAAATTTATCTTTTTTTTTTTTTCTTTCTTTTCAGCCTGAAGTAAGGTGCGTCCGCAGAGTTCCCAAACCGGCTTTCAAAGAAATTATTTATTTTTTTCCTCTTCTTTTTTTTCTCTTTTTTTTCTTTCTTTTCTTTCTTTTCAGCCTGAAGTAAGGTGCGTCCGCAGAGTTCCCGAACCGGCTTTCAAAGAAATTTATTTATTTTTTTCTCTTTCTTTTTTTCTTTTTCTTTTTTTTCTTTCAGCCTGAAATAAGGTGCCCGCAGAGTCCAAACCGGCTTTCAAAGAAATTTTTTTTTTTTTTTTTTTCTCTTTCTTTTTTTTTTTTTTTTTTCTTTTTTTTTTTAGCCTGAAGTAAGGTGCGTCCGCAGAGTTCCCAAAACCGGCTTTCAAAGAAATTTAATTATTTTTTTTTTTTTTTTTCTTTCTTTCTTTTCAGCCTGAAGTAAGGTGCGTCCGCCAGAGTTCCCAAACCGGCTTTCAAAGAAATTTATTTATTTTATTTATTTATTTTTTCTCTTTCTTTTTTTTTTTTTTTTTTTTTCTTTCTTTCTTTTCACCTGAAGTAAGGTGCGTCCGCAGAGTTCCCAAACCGGCTTTCAAAGAAATTATTATTTTTTTTTTTTCCTTCTTTTTTTTTCTTTTTTTTCTTTCTTTCTTTTCAGCCTGAAGTAAGGTGCGTCCGCAGAATTCCCAAACCGGCTTTCAAAGAAATGTATTTATTATTTTTTTTTCTTTTTTTTCTTTTTTTTGCTTTCTTCCTGAAGTAAGGTGCGTCCGCAGAGTTCCCAAACCGGCTTTCAAGAAATTTTATATTTTTTTTTTTCTCTTTTTTTTTTTAAAAAAAAAAAAAAAATAAATTCTACCTGAGAAATCCTTTCAAAAGAAAGAGCCCAAGAAAGTTGATTGCGGGTGCCGAGGAAGTTGATCGAAGGAGTTGCCCGGAGGAGGTTAAGGAAGTTGACCGGAGGAGGCGAGGAGTTGACCGAATGAGTCGAGGAAGTTGACCGGAGGTGCTGAGGAAGTGACCGGAGGTGCTGGAGTCGATCGGCGCTTGAGGATGAGGGACGGGTTTTTCTTTTTGTGGTGGAATATGGGACAATATCGGACGTTCTTTTTTTGTGGTGGAAAAATATGGAAAATTGTCTTTAGGCAAAGGAAAATCTCTCCTTTTTATAGTAGGGAGGGGCAGAGAAATATCGTGTGGGATTCGTTGGGATTCGTTGAGGGGTTAGCGAGAAAATGTGGGTTCGTTGAGGGTTAGCGAGCGTCGGAATATCTTTTCGTTGAGAAAAAGACGAGGAAGTTATTATATTCCGCTTTCAAATTTCAAATTTTAAATTTCAAATTTCAGATTTAAATTTTAAAATTGAAAGGATATGTTTAAAATTCGAATTGAATATGTTCAAATTTCAAAATTGAACGGTTATGTTCAAATTTCGATATGTTGAGAGAGTATGGTTGTATTTAAATTTTAAATTTCAAATTTCAAAATTGAGTATGTTATGAGGAAGTATGTTCGTATTTAAATTTTAAATTTTGAATTTCAAAATTGAATATGTTACATTTAAATTTGAGGAGGTATATTTGTATTTAAATTTCAAAATTAAACGGTTAACGAACGAGGAAATTTGCTCGGATTCAAAAATTCAAAACAAGATATATGTGAGTTTGGATAAGTCAGTTGAGAGATATTTTAAAATATGGTTGAAGATTTGGATAAGTGTGTTTGAGATAATTGACGGGTGAGGAATTTCGGTTGGATTCAAAATTTAAATTTGAGTATATGTGGCATTTGAGAGATATTTAAAATTTGGTTGGAAATTTGAAATTCAAAATTCAAAATTTAATTTGAACATAATTTTTGAAATTGAATCTTTAAACAATAGGTTGACTATAATGTAAGGCCCGTTGGGTAGAAAAAAATAGGATCCGACTTAAAAAATCGACGGAGCTTTGATGAGACCCGTAAGCTTGTGTTCACAAATGGCCTAAGCTTGTGTTCACAAATGGCCTATTAAAGAATTGAATTTATTGGACCCAAATTATTAATATGTTAAAAATTTTAGGCTTTTACGGGGCTTATATAGACAAATCGATATTACGGACCAACCGTAATCTTTCTCCCTTTTTTTTAAAAAAAAATAATTTTTTTTATATGCCAACACTGATACTCCTTCTTCAATCTTTCTCGAGAACACTTGCATGCTTGTATGGACATCTAGATAGGCCATCTTTTATTGCTATACTATTATGTTGGGATTTGACTTAGGAGAAACCATGATTGTTCTTTTCTCCTTTCTATTTAGACTCATGATATTTGTTGCTCGGGTTCGAGCAGGGGTTTGGGATAGTGTAGTCGGGACCTTGGAGTCTGGGACAGGTTGGACTTGATTGTGGATGGTGGGGTATTACGGCGACCGTGGATATTGGGCGGTTGATCGGATGTCGGTTGTTAGACTTGATTGTGGATCGTGGGGTATTGCGGCGATCGCGGACATTGGGCGGTTGACCGGATCTTTACTTTTGCATCAGATTGGGGATCGGGGTTTCTTTAGTGGATGGGTTTTTCCACTTGAGCATAGTCGTGATCTAGTCCTGCTATATTATCATACTTGTGACAGAGATACTTTACTCGTGTCGGTCGCTCCCCTCGAGTGCCACTCCGGAGTGTGCGACTGTACCGGACAGGCGCCAGCCAGTCTTTGAGTACTTGATACTCCTTTGCGTCGGTGTTATACGTCATTAGTATACCTATACGTCATTAGTATACCCGATGCGGCCGGCAGAGCAGGCAGTACCAGTTTTTACTGGTCCATTGATTGGGTTTATTCTAGTAGATACTTTTACTGATGCATTCATATAGTACTTTTCTGGCACTGCATTTAGAGGCATAGTGTGGTAGTTTCTTTTATCAGCAGTCTTATAGCTTACCACTTTTCTTTCCTTTTTGCCTCTGGTAGACCTAGTAGGTACGTCGGAGTTTGAGGCTTTACCCACTAGGGGAGGCTACTGGTTTTACTAGTAGTTCTCACCCCCTTTGTTGTTTTCCTCTTTTTCTTTCTCTTTGTTTTGCAGAGTCTTCTATGGGAGCTGCTGGCCTACAGCGGCTGATTGAGGTAAGAGGATAGCTGATTAGATAGATCGTCTGCCCCGACAGTGAGTTTAGCTGAACTTTTGATGTATCCCCTTTATCTCAGGCTATTGTACTTTTACTTTCGGGTCTGGCTTTAGCCAGCTAGTTGTATTTCTTTTGGTGAGCTGGGAGAGACTGATGTATTATTTTTCACTATTGTACTTTATTTTACTTCTAATTTAAGTCTGAGATGTAGTAGTTTTTAGTTCAGCTCTGTATTTTGCTCTTTTATTGTATATCTTATATCAGAGCATGTTACCGGTCCTTCGTGTACGCATGAAATTTCGTGTGCACGGCGGATCTGTAGATGAGCCCGGGTTCTAGTTTACACCCGGGGCGTGACAGATTAGGTTGGTATCAGAGCTTAGAGATTGGTCAGTTGGGACTTAGAAAACCCTAGGTTTTTGGCAGACCCTATGATGATAGGGCGTGAGGGACGTGATATTTTGCGAAAGTCGGTGATTTAGTCATTTGACTCTTCCAGTGAGTGAAGAGGGATCAACATATCCTATTTCTGTTGGACAATTATGTTGGCTGCAGACAACATAAAATTACAGAAATAGAAAGATGTCTTTGACTTTCGCTAGATTGGGTTGAGTGTGGTTATGTTACTGATTTGTGAGTTTTTGTGGCAGGATGCCTCCCCGACGTCGGATCCCTACCCGGAGTACCCCTGTACCCCCTGTTGAGCCAGAGCACTCCGGACCTTTCGAGATTAGCGAGCTGAGGACCTTGGTGGCCCAGTTAGCTGAGAGCACCCGTCGATAGGAGCAGCGGATGGATCAGCTACTTGCCCACAGAGAGGCGCCGCCCCCGACTGTTTTGGAGGCCCCTGCACCACCTGTTGTACCTCTTGTGCCGACGTCACCATCATCAAGTAGCGGGGCCCAGGGAACTGCCCAGCCTTTGACCCCGGCTTGAGGAGGAGTATATCGCGGAGAAGCTCGCCAAGTTTTGCCAGCACAGACCGCCTAGATTCTTGGGGCGGAACATGCAGCCGTGGGAGGTTGGGACGTGGTTAGCTGCGATGGAGAAGCCATTCAGAGATTTCTTCATCGATTCGAGGTACAGAGTTCACATGGCGATACACTGCCTAGACGGAGATGCAGATGCTTGGTGGCATCGGGTGGAGCCAGTGGAGTTCCAGATCACCCGACAGCTGCCCTGGTCCGAGTTCCGACGTATGCTATTTGGGACCTACTTTTCGAGCAGTGTGAAACAAAAGCTGGAGGATGATTTGAAGAACATTCAACAGGGCAACTGATCAGTCCAGGCATACTATCAAGAGTTCATGCAGTTGCTTAACTGCGTGCCCTTTGTCGCCCCCGATAGGCCACATCAGGTTGAGCTGTTCGAGACCGGCCTTCGCAGCGAGATTTATACCCTGGTACATTCTCAGAAGCTTCAGACTCTTGAGGACGCCGCAAAGCATGCCCAATGGGTGGAGAGGGGCGACACCGTGGTTGCTAGGCGAGGCGGGGTGGTCGCGTAGAGTTCCGACAGGAAGCGATGAGCACCCGAGGATGGGGGACAGGCCAGCTCTTGGAGATCGCCGCGGCCTCAGTTTCCTGGCCGTGGGCGTTCAGAGCGACGAGGGCCTGGTAGATCCCAGAGGCCACCGCAACATCAGCAGCAGCAGAGGTCACAGCTGAGACATCAGAGGTCTCAGCAGCAGTCCTAGAGGCAGCAGCAGCAGTCAAGGCAGTCCCGGTCTTCGGATAGGTGTATATTTTGTAGGGGACAGCATTCGTCAGACACCTGTGATTTGAGGTGGGGTTGCTGTTACCGATGTGGACAGTCTGGCCATATTAGACCTACATGCCCGCTTTTAACGTCAGCAGCACATTCTTCAGCGTCGGCTCCTATTGCATCTCAGCAGCGGTCGTCAGCTCAGCGACCTTATGCTCCAGCGAGCAGATCACCTTCCTTCCACCCTTCTGACCACCGGCTGTCGACCCAGAGCGGTCGGGTTTATACCGCCCAGGTGGAGGACTCCTCAGCAGCCGACCAAATGGTGGCAAGTATTACTTTACTTTCTGGCATTAGAGTTCGCACTTTATTTGATACTGGAGCATCCCACTCATTTGTTAGTAGATCATTTGCATCATTACATGAGTTAGAGGTAGGACGGTTACCACGTGCATGAAAGGTTCAGATTCCCGATCACACTTTGCACGTGAATGAGTGTTGTTGGTCCTGCCTGGTGCAGATCGAGTTCTGGATTATGCTAGCAGACCTAATAGTCTAGAGACAGCTGCGGGACTTTAATGTGGCGCTTGGGATGGACTAGCTGGCTCGGTATTTTGCGACAATTGATTGTGCCGCGAAGATAGTTACTTTTAGAGAGCCAGGCCAGGAGATGTTCGTGTACCGGGGATGCCAGAATGCTTTCTTTGCCTCTATGGTTTCGACTTCGCGAGCGAGGCAGATGATTCGCAGTGGATGTATAGCCTTTTTGGTTAGTATAATTGAGGAGCCTACGGCGGCGGCGGGACTCGGGGATATCCCCATTGTTCGCGAGTGCCCGGATGTTTTTCCACTGGAGTTGACTAGCATGCCGCCGGATAGGGAGATTGAGTTTTTGATTGACGTAGTTTCGGGAACTGCGCTAATCTCTAAGGCTCCTTACCGGATGGCACCGACAGAGCTGCGAGAATTGAAGGCGCAACTCCAGTATTTGATGGATAAGGAATTTGTTAGACCAAGTGTATCGCCTTAGGGAGCGCCGGTGCTATTCGTGAAGAAAAACGATGGTTCACTTCGGCTCTGCATGGATTACCGGGAATTGAATAAAGTAACCATTAAGAACAAGTACCCTTTGTCGCGCATTGATGATTTGTTTGACCAGCTGCAAGGGTCTTGTGTCTTCTCGAAGATTGATCTGCAATCTGGTTACCACCAACTGAAGGTGAAGGCCGAGGATATTCCGAAGACAGCTTTCAGGTCACGGTACGGGCATTATGAGTTCACCATCATGCCTTTTGGATTGACTAATGCCTCTGCTGCATTTATGGATTTGATGAACAGAATTTTTTGACCGTACTTGGATCGATTCGTTGTGGTGTTTATCGACGATATCCTAGTTTACTCCCGGAGTGATGCCGAGCATGAGGAGCGCTTGAGAATTGTGCTGCAACTTCTACGAGAGAGGAAGTTGTACGCCAAGTTGGTGAAGTGCGAGTTTTGGCTTCGGGAGGTAGTTTTCTTGGGCCATGTGATTTCCGCCCCCGGTGTGGTAGTGGATCCGGCGAAGATAGAGGAAGTTCGGGATTGGCCCCGACCGACGACTGTGTCTGAGGTGCGCAGCTTCATGGGCTTAGCTGGATATTATCATCGGTTTGTAGAGGGCTTTGCGAAGCTCTCCGCACCCCTCACTCATTTGACTCATAAAGGAATTAAGTTTATTTGGAGTGAGGATTGCCATAGGAGCTTTGAGGAATTGAAGGGCAGATTGATGTCAGCTCTTATCCTTTCCCTCCATGTTATGGGGAAAGGATATGTGATCTACAGTGATGCGTCACACAGTGGACTTGGTTGCGTGCTGATGCAGGAGGGTAGGATAATTGCTTATGCATTCCAACAGCTTAAGGATTACGAGAGGAATTACCCTACCCATGACTTAGAGCTTGCTGCAATGGTATTTGCATTGAAGTTGTGGCGCCACTACCTTTATGGGGAGTACTGTGAGATTTATACTGACCACAAGAGCCTAAAGTATCTGTTTACACAGAAAGAGCTGAACCTGAGGCAGCACATATGGTTAGAGTTATTGAAGGATTATGATGTGGACATCCTTTACTATTCTGGCAAGGCTAACGTGGTTGCAGATGCTTTGAGTAGGAGAGCGGTGCAGAGCTTGTCTATGCTGATTACAAACCAGGCACCACTACTAGAGGAGATGAAGAGGCTCGAGCTAGAGATTGTGTCCCCTGGGGTCTCTGCTAGACTGACGTCTTTAGTCGTGCAACCCACTCTGCTGGACAGGGTCAGAGAGAAACAGAGTGAGGACCCCACTTGACCAGGATTAGAGATCAGATTTCGAGGGATCAGTCAGGAGACTTTACAGTGGATGCTTCGGCAGTACTGAGGTACAGGGACCGAGCATGTGTGCCAGTGGACTCCGAGATCAGAGAGCAAATTTTGAGAGAGGCCCATTATACACCTTATACCCTTCATCCTGGTGGGACTAAGATGTATAAGGATCTCGAGGCACACTTTTGGTGGAACGGCATGAAGAGGGATATTGGAAGGTTTGTGGCTCAGTGTTTAACTTGCCAGCAGGTAAAAGCTGAGCATCGGGTGCCAGCTGGCAAGTTGTAGAGTCTTCTAATCCCTAAGTGGAAATGGGATCATATTGCGATGGACTTTGTGGTGGGATTACCGAGGGCTCAGGGAGGAGCAGATGCCATTTGGGTAGTTATGGATCGACTCACCAAGTCCGCCCACTTTTTGTCGATGTAGACTACATGGTCACTTGAGCGGCTAGCTCAGCTATATTTGGATGAGGTAGTGAGGTTACATGGAGTGCCCGCCTCGATTATATTAGATAGAGATCCGAGGTTTGCTTCGTATTTTTGGAGGAGTTTACCGACCACCTTGGGGACTCAGCTCAGATTCAGTACAGCCTTTCACCCACAGACCGATGGGCAGTCAGAGTAGACTATACAGATTCTTGAGGATATGCTGAGGGCTTGCGTCTTGGACTTCGGTGGGGGATGGATTCGACACTTATCTTTGACAGAGTTTGCGTACAAAAATAGCTTTCAAGCGAGCATTCAGATGGCTCCGTTTGAAGCGTTGTATGGACGCAAGTGTCGATCACCTCTTTATTGGAGTGATTTGGGTAAGAGACGGACTTTGGGGCCCGAGTTATTGCTTGAGGCAGAGGAAAATGTCAGAGTGATCCGACACCACCTTCAGACTGCCCAGAGCCGACAGAGGAGCTATGTTGATGTACGGCAACGAGACTTAGAGTTTCAGGTTGGAGACCATGTATTTTTGAAAGTCTCGCCGTCCAAAAGGATCAGGAGATTTGGCATCCGTGGAAAGCTTAGCCCCCGTTACATTGGACCTTTCGAGGTGTTGGAGCGTATTGGGCTGGTTGCCTACAGACTTGCACTTTTCCCGAGGCTTGCCGGTGTACATAATATGTTCCATGTCTCTACTCTGAGGAGGTATGTCTTCGATCCGTCGCACGTCATCGACTTCACCCCACTCGAGATCAACGAGGACTTGAGGTACGAGGAGCGCCCACTGCGGATTCTGGATCGGGAGGTGAGAGAATTGCGCAGTCGAGCCATTCCTTATGTGAAGGTCTTGCGGAGCAACCATGGCGAGCGCGAGGCTACTTAGGAGATTGAGTCGACGATGTTGGACACCTACCCCTACCTGTTCGAGGTTCTGGCTTGAGGTATAACTTTTGTTTCGAGGACGAAACTTTTCTTAGTGGGAGAGGTATAGTGGCCTAGATCCCCGTGTAGCTTTTTCCTGTGATCCGTGATGTGAAACACCTATTTTTGGTGTGTCGGGCCAGTAATGCGTCAAATGAATGTGTTAGACGGACTCAGTGAGGTTTCTGGATTAAGCCTATCTTTTGGCTGCTTTTTTCGAATCTTATAAGAGGTTTTAGGCTAATTGGAGGTCGAATTCGGATTCAGGGCGGAAAAACGCTTGAAAACGGCTATTTGCTTGTATTTTTCTGAGTCCGGATGCCCAAAAACGAACACCCAGAAGTTTTCTATGTATTCGGGTGCATGGGGGAAGTCGTTGACCGGCTGGGTGCCACGTGGCGGCCTGGGATTGGCCGGCTCACGCGGCGCAGCCCAAGGTTGAGCGCGGGGGGGGTTGGACCGGGGGGCGGGGGACGACGTGTGGCTTCCCCGGAGTGGCTGGCGCAAGCGGCGCGGTCCCACGGAACCCACGCGGGTGCCGTGGACGGGCCGGCTGGGACACGTGGTAGCCTCTGATAGGCGGGCTCACGTAGGCGCGGTTCACGGAGGCGCACGTGGGCACCTCGGGATTTGCGTGCGTGCAGGGGGGGGGCAGGCGGCGGGCGGTAGGGCGCACGTGGGCGCGGACGGGTGCGGGCCACGTGGCGCCCTGCGATTCGCGGGTGCCACCTACCGCGTTGACTGGCGCGGGCCACACGTCAGCGCCCGGGCGGCCTTGCACACGCTGTCTCATGTTTGGGACACGTGCCAAGCGCAGGAAGATCCGGGTGCTGGTCGGACGGCTCCCTGGATCGCGTTTTCGGCGCCCGATTGTTCCGGGCGCCCGAATCTTCGGCCCAAAATCGCAAAGCCACTATTTTTCGGGCTGGGCCTATAAATAGGCCCCTTACAACTCCATTTCTCCGTTTTTTGGGCTTTTTCTCCGAGTGCTTTCTTTTGAGAACTTCTTCCTCTTTGTGTTCCACACCATGTGAAGGGGTTATAGGATTTTTGGAGGCCGCGACATCGACGTCTACCGCGATTCGGCGCACTTCGACGTTCCTTCTTCGGCGGCCTTTTCTGTCGCATTTCGGTCCGCGGGCTCCCTTGGGCTACCCCGAAGGAGTTTTCGGGTGATTCTTGTGCTTGTGTTTCCACAACAGGTAGGGCTACATTTTTTTGTATTTACAGCTTCCCTTCATTCCGAGCTTTTCTTGGGTTTTACGGATCACCTTTTTACCCCTTTTTCTGCGGCGGACTTTTGGACAGCGGAGGAGTATTTGTGGAATTTCTCGGCCCACGGGTGTCGGAACGGGACGTTTGAGTACTCGATTCACATCTACTCATCGCGAGGATCGCAACGGTGATTTTTCTAGATTTTTCGGAGGTCATCTCGCAGGTGAAAATTGACCATCGGTTTGGGATAGTGTAGTCGGGACCTTGGAGTTTGGGACAGGTTGGACTTCATTGTGGTTGGTGGGGTATTGCGGCGACCGCGAATATTGGGCGGTTGACCGGATGTCGGTTGTTGGACTTGATTGTGGACTTGACCGGATGTTGGTGTTTATGAATTTTTAACCTTTGAATATAGAAATGTGTGGTTAGGATAATAATGGTCCTCTAGAGTTTAGTGGGTGTTGATAAAATAGTATGATTAAAGAGGTGTAATTAGTCAAAGAATTAGATTTAATGGTAAAAAATTTATAAGTATCAAGTACTTGGTGCTTTAAAAAACACTGTAGTTGTATCCTATATATAGAATTGAGTTTATATACTTATAAAAGTATAGAGTCATTGGTGCTTTATTATATATATATAGAGAGAGAGAGAGAGAGAGAGAGAGAAGATTATATGTAGTAGATAGATAATAGATAACAGTTGTAATAAATTATAAAAATAATATATATTATATTATATAATTATACATAAGTACAATAAAAAGAAAAAAAATATAGCAACCAAAAGGATAATCCCCATTACTTAAAAATTAATTTAATTCCCCTTTCAACAAACTAAACATTAAAGGTGGGAAAGCTTTTTGCCACCTAAAATTTTAGACTATTTTGGATAATTTTATGTGAAACTAAACAGGTCCTAAATAATATAAAAATCAACTAATTAAGCACGATTGCCTGTATATTTTTTTTAATATCAAAATTTTAATAGTTAATTTCCACAAATTATTCTTCAAAACTTCTCATTAGAACTAATAATACTTTTGTTTGGTGATGATTCAATATATTTATCCTTGGTTTATAAGAATCAGGTTGTGAGTGAGAAGAAAAAAACACACGAGGTAGGCACAATTGGTATAATAATTTTGTTAGCTTAATAGAATAAAAGTAGTAAAAAATAATAATACTAAAAAAGAAGTATGAATATTTTTTTTTTTTTTATAAAAGTTAGTAACTCAACAAAAAAGAATTGAGAAGAAATAAAGAAGGGTGCATCAAATGTATGCATGCACTGGGTGTAGTGACTACATTTTTTTAAAATTTGGGTCAATAAAGGGTGGGACCCTCCCTGCCACCATTGATAAGATTATAATTATATATATATATATATATATATATATATATAATATATATATATATAATATATATTCTATTTGCCGGTTCCTCCGTGCATACGTGGCGTTCTCTCACGCATTTCGCTGATGTGGCATTTTCTCGCGGTTCGTTTCCTCCGAGCCTAGCGCCGAACCGTCTCCCTCTTTCTCTCTCTTCCCAAACCTACCCTCGCAGCTCTTATCTCCCAGCGCCTCCCTCGCCGAACCGGCCCCTCTTTCTCTCTCTTTCTAAATCATTCCGATAGATTCGTGAAGATTCGTATCTTTCTAAATCATTCCGATAGATTTATTTACAGATTTTGCAAAATCATTCCGATAAAATGGCACTCACACAATAGAGGGGGAGAGGGAGCTTTGTGTAGACGAAAAGAAAAAAAAAAAAAAAAAAAAAAAAACTCCATTCACTATTCGCATAGGAAGAAGAAGGGGGACTTGGGGAAGTTGGATCTGCAAGCCACAAGCTGCTATCCCCGCCGCTCGCGTCGCCGCCTTCGCCTCGCAAGCCACAAGCCGTCGCCGCGCCGCGCCCCACGTCATCGTGTCGCCCAGTCGCCATCACAGCGCCGCGCCGCCCCGTCGCCATCGCCGCACCCCCCACCCCTTGATGAAGCCGCCTTGGCCATCACTAGCATCGTAGCCAAGGCCGCCGAAGCCATCACCATCCCCGTCGTTCTCCGCTTCCCCGCCGCTCGCATCGCAGCCGAAGCGGATCGCCTCCTTCCTCTGCTTCGTGAGCAGAAACCAAAGAAAAAAAATATAAAAAGTGGAGTCTCACTTTATTATGTTTATGTGATGTAGCCTATAATATATATTATTATTAATTTTACTCTTCACTCTTAGCTATGCGAAGACAAACACACAAAAAAAAAAAAAAAAAAAAAAAAAAAAAAAAAGAATAAAAGAAAAGAAACTCCGTTCACTTTAGTATAAGTAGAAGAGTATGAGAAGTAGCCACAAGCCGTCGCCATCGCCGCCGCGTCGCCTCCGCCCCGTCGCTCCACCCGTCGCCCAGTTGCCGTCATAGAGTTTGTCCGCGCCGCCTCGCCCCGAAGCTGCCCCTCGCGTTGCCGCCCGAAGCTGCCCTGTCCACACTCACATCGCCGTCATCTCCGTCGTTGTTCGCTTCCTTCGTCTCCCAAGCCGCCAAAGCCCTCACCGTCGCCGTCGCCGAAGCGGATCGCCTCCTTCCCGCTTCGTGAGCAAGTAATCAAGCAAAAAAAAAAAAAAAGAAAAAAAAAAAAAAAAAAAAAAAAAAGAATGTATCATGCTTAAATTAATATGTTCCTATGGTATCCATTTACTAATAAATTATTATCAATATTATTTTAAATAAAAAAAAAATTTATATATATATATATATAATATATATATAGATATAATATATATATATATATATATATATATATATATATATATATATATATATATATATGACATA
Organism: Tillandsia fasciculata; assembly: GCA_029168755.2. NCBI lineage: Eukaryota > Viridiplantae > Streptophyta > Magnoliopsida > Poales > Bromeliaceae > Tillandsia > Tillandsia fasciculata. The sequence goes on from CM054949.1 coordinate 4,713,702, forward strand.
TTATTTATTTTAAAAAAAAATTTAAGTTGATAAAATTATTGTTAGGTAAAATATAATATTCCCTTCAAAGTAAGTGAACATAAGCTTAATGAAAAAAAATTGCGCTTAACAGAGGACGATTAATCGTGGGACAATATGACGATTGCACTGGATATTATGGACAATATGACAACGCGCTGGATATTATGGACTTCGGGACTCATATATACACATAAATATATAAAAATGACTTAGTAAATCATTATTTTTTTTTTTTTTTTTTTTTGTCGTCGTCATTATCATTATAAACAAAAAATAAAAAAAAAATATTGTAAAATTATATAATATATATATATATATATATATATTATATATATATATATATATATATATATTATATTGAGAGTATGATACTTTGATACAATCAGCTTAATCGGAGGTGGCCAAAATGTAGCAAGATGATGTAATTAACCGGATACCTGCGGAAATTCGGAAAGCATGAACCTTTTTTTTTATTTTAAATAATTTTTTTTATTATGCTTTCTTATCTTCCCCAAAGAATTATTTTCAAAAAGTTTAAAAAAAAAATAATAAAAAATCTTTCTCTTCTATCAGTATTCTTTGTGGGATGGTGAGCTTCCTCTATGGATGGCGGCAACATCACGTCACTCCCACTCCTTCATCTCTTTCCTCTTCTCTTTTTACCTCAAGGTTTAAAATTATTTTTAATATATTATTTTTTAAAAAAAAAAAACAAAATTTATTGAATTATAGAAAAAAAAAAAAAATGAAAGATGAGGGGTTTTTTTGGATATTTTTTATTTTGAAAGTGTAGTTTAGAGAAGATAGAAGAAAAGAAACAGAAAAAGGGTGTCTCAGAAATAAAAAAAAATTTAAGTTAGATATTTTCTCGCTGTATAAATATGTTGTGTAATATATATTTAGATAGCCATAATTTATTTAAATATTATAGTATTATATCTTCTACTACTAATTTGGTTTTTTTTATTTTTCCATCTCAATTGTGCACAATGTTACCCAAAAAAAAAAATCAATTCTAATTTCTATATAAGATCCTTACATTTTTTTTTAATAATTTATTATTTTAATAAGAAAGTAGTCCCTCAACTTAATATTTATGATAAAAATAATTTTAATATGTTGTTTTTTTTAAAGAACAAATTTTATTGCATTATAGAAAAAAAAAATTTGGAAGATTAGGGTTTTTGGTATAGAAAAAAAAAAATGGAAGATTAGGGTTTTTGGTTATTTTTACTTTTGAAATGTGGTTTTTGAAAATAAAAGAGAAACCGAAAAAAAGTGATGCCTGCCTCGAGAATAAAAAATTAAATTAGTATTTTTCTTGGTGATAAATATAATTGTGTATATATGTTTAAATAGTATAATTTTTTTAAATATTATGGTATTATATCTTCTTCTATATAATTTGGTTTTTTTTTTTTATTTATAGTTACCATCTCACCGTCAAGACGTATTCTAAATTATATAATTTAATCTAAAAAAGTGCACTTCTATTTTATACGGTGTGAAATTTAATCTCAAATAATTTTAAACAGTATAATTTTTATTTCAAATAGTGCAACTTTAATTCGCTCACAGAGTGAGCTTAGTGCTAGTCTGAAACGGTTATAGCTTTTTATTTTTGTGATGCAAATCAAATAATTTTAAATAATACAACTTTCATTCAATTATGTTTTGTAATTAAATTTAAATTTAATTTAAATTAAAAATATGTGAAATTAAATTTAAAATTAGAGTAAAAATATAAAAAATTAAATATAAGTTTTAATATAATTTGTTACTTGAATTTTAAAT
>CM054949.1:4715616-4948881 GCA_029168755.2 Tillandsia fasciculata
GCCCGGCGCAACAACGGGGCGACACCCGCTCGGGCCTCTCCACGTGGCCCACAAGCCGCGTGCGGGTGGTTGGCGCCCGCCAACCACGCGCCGCCATGTGGCGTACGCCCGCACCTGCCCGCCTGCCACGCCACCTACCGCGCCTACCCCGTGGACCACGCCTGGTGCGCCGGCTAATCCGGGGACGCCACATGTCCCCCCGGCAGTCCACGGCTCCTCCCGTGCACCCGAATACGTAGAAAACTTCCGGGTGTCCTTTTTCGGGCGTCCGGGCTCAGAAAAATACATTCAAATAGCCGATTTTGACCGTTTTCGCATGCTGAATCCAAATCCGATGTCCAATTTGCCAAAATCCACTTCTAAAATTTGACGAAGGCATCCGGTAAGGCAAACTTGATCTAATTTACGCACTGAGTCTATTTCTTGGGTCCGAGTCGCGCACAAACACCTCCAACACACAGCATAGGCCTCCATAAGCCGTTGATCGAATAGTAATCCCTCCGTGGGGGTTCGGGTCTTCACACCCTATGTAAGTCCAGTCCTTCGTGGATGTAATGGCAGTAGGTGGGCGCAGGTTTGACTGGACCCTATGTGGCAGTCACTGTGATTGGGTTGATTGAGTATATTAGGTTAGAGTCAATGCATCATTTTCATCTGTATCACCCATTGAGCATTGTAGATAGAGGCATGATAACTGTAGATTTCTTTTCAGCTTATCTTTACATTATTACAGTTTTCCTGTTATCTTATGCCTCTAGTAGACTTAGTGGGCAGACCGTTAGTCTTGATGACGGTACCCACTGAGAACTACGTGACGGTGTAGTTCTCACACCCTCTGTTGCTGACAGATTTTTCAAAGGCATCTACCCCTGTTCCTACTCCTGTTGCTGCACCAACTGATCGAGGTAAGGGAGTCGCGAGCTAGTTCCCTACCCGTCTATGGAGTATAGCTGTCACGCCCCGGGTGCAGATCAGGACCCGGGCCCGTCTACAGATCCGCCGTGTACATGGGATTTCCCGCGTACACGAAGCGCTGGTCACCTGCTCTGGTATAAAATGTACAACAAGAGCATAATACAGAGCTGAAATAGAAGAACCACATAGTATCTCAGACTGGAACTACAAATACAGCTGTAATATGTACAATAATCTCCCAGCTCACTAAAATAATACAACCAGCTGGCGGAAGCCAGACCCAAAATAAAAGGAGAATCTCACAGTCTGAGTGGGGGTACAACGTCTATCTACAGCTCTCAGTCTCCCAGGAGATCTATCTATTCAGCGATCCCCTTACCTCGATCAGCTGCCGATGGCCTAGCAGCTCCCGCAGATGACTCTGCAAAATAAAGGAGAAGAAAGAAACAGAAAACAATAATGGGGGTGAGAACTACCAGATAAACCAGCAGCCTCCCCTAGTGGGTAAAAACCTCAACTCTGACGCACCCACTAGGACTACTAGAGGCAAAAGGGGAAGTGGTAGATACAAAGATGCTGAAACAGGAAAACTATCACTATTATGCTGTCAAAACTGTATGCATGCATCAGAAATAGTATCTGACCAAATAAACCCAATCTAGTCACCAGTAACAACTGGTACTGCCTGCTCAGCGGAATCTGCACACACGGCTCGAAACCGCGGGATCGGCTCACACGGCTCGCATCCCAACATAAGTATCAGACCGGCACACACGGCTGGGTCCGAGAAAGCACACCTCCGGAGTGGCACTCGAGGGGAGCGACCCACACGAGTAAAATATCTCTGTCATCAGTATCACAAGTATCTCTGTAGCACATGTCTCAATATAGCAGGACTGGATCATAACCATGATCAAAGTGGGAAACTCCATCCACTATAGAAACCCAATCCCCAACTGATGCAATAAATAAACCAAACTCAACCCCAATCTGATGCAAGGATAAACATCTGGTCAACCGCCTACTGTCCGCGGTCACCGCAATACCCCACAAGTCCACAATCTAGCACAACCTTGGCTACACTATCCCAAACCCCTGCTCACACTTGAGCAACAACATATGAATGCAAAGGACAACAATGAAACATGTTCAAATCCCAATATGATAGTGTAGCAATGAATAGTGGCCTTACCTGATGTCCGGGCATGCATGCAACTGTCTTTATTTTTAAAAGTTGTAAAATAGTGTCAAAGGTTTAAAACAATTGATTTACTGAATAAAAGTCATTTGCATGCGAGATCATAGCCTTTGTCTCAATCACAGTGTCCCAATATAAGTCATCATATCATTTGTGGGGTTATATTAATTTTAGGGGAGTTTGTCCCAGCGGTCCTTGTCATTTGTCATATTAATTTGTCCCAATGGTTCTCATTAATTGTCCTGTTAGTTTCCTGTTAGTAGTCCTGTTAGTAGTCCTGTTAGTAGTCCTGTTAGTAGTCCTGTTAGTTCCCATGGTCTCATCATGTTACTTTGTCCCAATTGTTCTCATTAATTGTCATATTTTAGGGGATTTCTAGTAATCCCAGTGAGCTTGTCAAAAATGAGGTAAGCAACAACCGCCCACCTCGAACAGCTCAAACAACACCCCAGGTAGTCTCCTGGTTGTCCACAGTCCTCAAATCCTGCAAATCAACGCTCCCGGTATAAATACAAATCCCAAAAAGCACAATATTTGCTGTTTTTCAGACAGCACGGGAAAAGAGGAATTTTTCACCTCTAAAATGAGCTCCTAAAATCCCAGAAAAATCACGGTTGCGTTCCTCGCGAAGAGTAGATCAAAATCGACTCTTTAAACGCCTCGATCTGACGCTCCTACGTCAAGATAAAAATCGGAGAAGTCGGTGCTGTCCAAAAACCATCACAGTAAAAAGGGGGGTCAAAGAGGACTTGAAAACTGTGCCAAAAGTACGAAACGGAGCAAAATGATCAACACGGAAATCGAAGCCCTACCTCTTACGGTCGCGCTGCCGCAAAAATCGTCCAAAAATTCCACCTGGTTAGCCCGCAGTGAATTTTCGACGGAACTGCGACGGGAAATGGGCCTAAAAAGAAAATCGTCGCAGTGCGCCGCGTCGCAGATATCTCACTATCTGTAACTCCTAAAATCCTGAGATTGTAGAGAGAGAAAGAGAAGAGAGAGAGGAAAAACTTTTGTAGAGGAACTTTTTCTGATTCTCTCTCTCGGCTCGGAATCCAGGTGCAAAGAGAGGGGGTGGGGGCTTCTTATATAGTGGGCCAAAGGGAATATTCCCACACGGGATCTGATCCAAACAGGAAACACCGAAACGGGCCAACCAGAAGCGCCACGTGTCCACAAAACAGGAAACAGCCTGTGCAGGGCCAATGAAATTTGCCACGTGGCCACGTGGTCCACGTGCTCGGTCCGCGCTCCGGGTCTTCCGGAAAATGTCGGCCAATAGGGTGCGCCACGTGTCACCTCCCACGTGCTTCTAGAAGCCGGCCAGCCAATGGGAAGCTGCCACGTGGCAAGGGGGGTGTTCGGTGCACCCGGTGCACGCCAGGCCCATGGACCGCGCACCGAGCGCCTGCCCGCGCCTGCCCGCGCCTGCCCGCGCCGCGCGCCTCCGCGCTCCGCCGCGCTGCGCCGCTGCGCCGCTGCCCGCCGCCGTGCGCCGCCGCCCGCCGCCGCCGCCGGTCGCCGGAACAGTAATTCCGGCCGGAGTTACTGTTCCGGTGAACAGTACCTTTTGCCGAAAAATAAAGTAAATATACCATTTTGACCGTTTTCGCGCGCTGAGTCCAAATACGACGTCCGTTTCGCCAAATTCTCATCCGAAATTTTGCCGAAAGCTCCCGAAAATTCCCGTTTGCTCCGATTTTCGCGCAAGTCTATTTTAAATATCCAATTTCGATTCTACAAGCTCCGATGCACTGTACAAGCTCCCGCAGTCACTGTTTAATGTTGCACAGTTCCTGCGGGAGTCCGGATCATCACATCCTCCCCCACTAAAAAGAGTTTCGTCCTCGAAACGAGACTCAACAACAATCCTCAGTCCGATGTCTCGAATAAGTAGGGGTGAGCATCCCTCATCTCCGACTCGAGCTCCCATGTAGCCTCGCGCTCGTCATGATTGCCCCATTGGATTTTCACATAGGGAATGGCCCGATTGCGCAATTCTCTCACCTCTCGATCCAGAATTCGCAGTGGGCGCTCCTCATACCTCAAATCCTCGCTGATCTCCAGCGGTGTGAAGTCGATGACGTGCGATGGGTCGAAGACATACTTCCTCAAAGTAGAGACATGAAATACATCATGGACACCAGCAAGCCTCGGAGGAAGTGCAAGTCGGTAGGCAACTGGCCCGATACGCTCCAATACCTCAAAGGGTCCAATATATCGGGGGCTAAGTTTTCCACGAATGCCGAACCTCCTGATTCCTTTGGACGGCGAGACTTTCAGGAATACATGATCACCAACCTGAAACTCTAAGTCTCGTCGCCGAACATCGGCATAACTCCTTTGTCGGCTTTGGGCGGTCTGAAGATGCTTCGGAATCACTCGGACCTTCTCTTCTGCCTCTATCAAGACATCTGGTCCCAAGGTCCGCCTCTCGCCCACGTCACTCCAATAAAGCGGTGATCGACACTTGCGTCCATACAATGCTTCAAACGGAGCCATCTGAATGCTCGCTTGAAAGCTATTGTTGTACGCGAACTCAGCTAAAGATAAGTGTCGAATCCACCCTCCGCCGAAATCCAAGACGCAAGCCCTAAGCATGTCCTCCAGGATTTGTATCGTCCGCTCAGACTGCCCATCAGTCTGCGGATGAAAAGCTGTACTGAACCTGAGTTCAGTCCCCAAGGCTGTCTGCAAACTTTTCCAGAAATGCGAAACAAACCTCGGGTCTCTATCTGATACAATGGAGGCGGGTACTCCATGTAATCTCACTATCTCATCCAGATATAACTGGGCTAGTCGCTCAAGTGGCCACGTAGTCTGCATGGGCAGAAAGTGCGCCGACTTGGTAAGTCGATCCACGACTACCCAGATAGCGTCTGCTCCTCCCTGTGCCCTAGGAAGTCCGACCACGAAATCCATCGTAATGTGGTCCCATTTCCACTGGGGAATTGGGAGACTCTGTAACTTGCCAGCTGGCACTCGATGTTCAGCTTTCACCTGCTGACAAGTTAAACACTGAGCCACAAATCTCCCGATATCCCTTTTCATGCCTTTCCACCAGAAGTGTGCCTTGAGGTCTTTATACATCTTAGTCCCACCAGGATGTAGGGTATAAGGTGTATAATGGGCCTCTCGCAATATCTGCTCTCGGATCTCCGCATCCGCTGGCACACATGCTCGGTTCCTGTACCTCAGTACTCCCGAGGCATCCACCGTAAAGTCCCCAGACTGATTACTCGGAATTTGATCTTAATCCTGGTCAAGTGGGGGTCCTCACTCTGTTTCTCCTTGATCCTGTCTAGCAGAGTGGGCTGCACGACTAAAGATGTCAGTCTAGCAGAGACCCCAGGGGACACAACCTCTACTCGAGCCGTCTCATCTCCTCTAATAGCGGTGCCTGGTCTGTGATCAACATAGACAAACTTTGCACCGCTCTCCTACTCAAGGCGTCAGCGACCACATTAGCTTTTTCTGGGTGGTAGAGAGTATCTACATCATAATCTTTTAGTAATTCCAACCACCTACGTTGCCTCAAATTTAGCTCCTTTTGCGTGAACAGGTACTTTAGGCTCTTGTGGTCGGTGTAGATTTCACAGTGCTCTCCATATAGGTAATGACGCCAAAGCTTTAGTGCAAACACTACAGCAGCAAGCTCCAAGTCATGGGTAGGGTAATTCTTCTCGTAATCCTTGAGTTGCCTTGATGCATAAGCAATTACCCTCCCTTCTTGCATCAACACACAACCAAGTCCACTGTGTGATGCGTCACTGTAGATCACATATCCTTTTCCCATAACAGGGAGGGAAAGGATAGGAGCGGTCATCAATCTATTCTTTAGCTCCTCAAAACTCCTCTGACAATCCTCACTCCAGATAAACTTCACTCCTTTACGCGTCAAGCGAGTGAGGGGTGTGGAAAGCTTCGCAAAGCCTTCCACAAACCGACGATAATACCCAGCTAAACCCATAAAGCTACGCACCTCAGAAACCGTCGTCGGTCGGGGCCAATCACGGACTGCCTCAATTTTCGCCGGGTCTACCGCCACACCTGCGGCGGAAATCACATGGCCCAAGAAGACTACCTCCCGAAGCCAAAACTCGCACTTTGCCAGCTTGGCATACAACTTCTTCTCTCGCAGAAGTTGCAGCACAATCCTTAAGTGCTCCTCATGCTCAGCATCACTTCGGGAGTAGATCAGATATCATCAATGAACACTACTACGAATCGATCCAAGTATGGTCGGAAGATCCGGTTCATTAAATCCATGAATGCGGCAGGGGCATTAGTTAGCCCAAAAGGCATAACTGTAAACTCATAATGCCCGTACCGTGATCTGAATGCCGTTTTCGGAATATCCTCGGCCTTCACCTTCAACTGGTGGTAACCGGATTGCAGATCTATCTTAGAGAAGACACAAGACCCTTGCAGCTGATCAAAAAGATCATCGATGCGCGGCAAAGGGTACTTGTTCTTGATGGTCACTTTGTTTAATTCCCTATAATCCACACAAAGTCGAAGTGACCCATCTTTCTTCTTCACGAATAGCACCGGCGCTCCCCAAGGCGATACACTCGGCCTAATAAAGCCCTTATCCATTAAATCTTGGAGTTGCGCCTTAAGCTCTCGTAACTCAGCCGGTGCCATCCGGTAAGGAGCCTTTGAGATTGGCGCAGTTCCTGGAACTACGTCAATCACAAACTCAATCTCCCTATCTGGCGGCATGCTAGTCAGCTCAGGTGGAAAAACATCCGGAAACTCGCGGGCAATTGGGATATCCTTGAGTTCCGGCGCCGCCGTAGGCCCCTCAACAACACTAGCCAAAAAGGCTACACACCCTCGACGGATCATCTGCCTCGCTCGGGAAGTCGAAATCATAGAGGCAAAGAAAGCACTCTGACATCCCCGGTATACCAACATCTCCTGGCCTGGCTCTCTAAAAGTGACGGTTCTTGCGGCACAATCAATAGTCGCAAAGTACCGAGCCAGCCAGTCCATTCCGAGGATCACATCGAAGTCCTTCAGCTGTCTCAAGACCAACAGGTCTACTGGCATAATCCAGGACTCGATTTGCATCGGGCAGGACCAACAACACTCTTCCACGTGCAAGGTGTGATCGGGAATCTGAACCTCTAGTGCACGTGGCAAAAGTCCTACCTCTAACCCATGTAATGATGCAAATGATCTACTAATAAAAGAATGTGATGCTCCAGTATCAAATAAAGTACGAGTCCTAATGCCAGAAAGTAAGGTGATACCTGCCACCACATGATCTGCTGCCGAAGCGTCCTCTACTTGCGCAGCATACACTCGCCCACTCTGAGCTGGAGGGCGATAATCCGTGGGATGGGAAGAAGATGGTCTGCTTGCTGGAGCATAGGGCGCTGAGCCGTCGACCGCTGCTGCGATGAAGATGGAGCAGATGCTGAAGAAGGGTGGTGGGGGCCGAAAAGGGGCACGAAGCTTGAATGTGCCCGGGCTGTCCACATCTATAGCAGCGACCCCACCGTTGGTCGCAGGTGTTGGAAAAATGCTGACCTCCGCAGAAAATACAATTGCCGGGGTTCGTGGTTGTCGTGGTTGCTGTTGAGACTGCCGCTGTCGCTGAGGCTGCCGCTGCGACCCACGTTGCGACGGCTGTGATCTTTGCTGCTGCTGCCGCTTCTGGGACTTCTGGGATCCACCAGGTCCTCGTCGCTCGGACCGTCCTTGGCCGGGGAACTGTGACTGCGGCGGTCGTGGCGGCCTCCACGAACTAGATTGTCCCCCAACCTCCGGTGCCGGTCGCTTCGCCCCCGGGATCACTACGGGAGCTGGAGCTACCTCCCCATTACTACCTCCCCGCACTCAACGTAGAGTGCCTGCTCCATCGAGGCCTCCAAGGTCTGCAACCTACGCGAGCGAACCAATTGAAAAAGGTCCCGGCGCAATCCTCGCTCGAACATGTAGATCCGGTGCGCCTCGTCCCTGGCCACGTTCGGTACACATGCCAACAATTGATTGAAATTGCAATGTACTCGTGTACGGGCCGATCTCCTTGTCGGAGGTTTCTCAACTGTTCCTCAACCTCTGCCGGACGCTTTCCGGGAAGAAAGCCCCAAGAAGGAGATTGCGAAATTCCGCCCAGGTCAGGAGCTGAGCCCCAGGCGGACCAGCCGGGTCGAACACGCCGCCACCAAGCTTCGGCGTTGTGTTCCAAAAAGTTCGTTGCCAAAATTACCTGATATCGATCCTCGATAAACAACGTCTCAAAACGTCGCTCCATCGCCGTGATCCACGACTCTGCCTCCCACGGCTCAGTACTTTGCCCCGAAAAATGGGGTGGGTCAAACTGGCGGAACCTCATCAACAGGTTCCACCACTCCCCGCTGCTCTGCCGGGGTCAGAGATCCTGTCAGCCCAGTCGGCTGTCCACCAGTACCCCGAGTAACAGGGGATGCCGGGGTTACCGGTACAACTGGAGGATTCACAGCAGGGGAAGAAGGTACGGGAGAATCTCTGAAGGTGCTACAACAGGCTGAGCCCTCTGCTCTAACATTTGCGTCAGCCGTCCCATAGCCTCCTCCTGACGCCGAACAGCCTCTGACATCTGGGCCATCTGGGCCTGCAGCTCTTGCACCTCACTCTGCTGGCCCTGCCCGGACTCCTCCTGATCGGATTCAGGGGAATCAGGCTGAGAACGCGTCAACATCCTACGTCGCGGAGGCATCCTACCACAAGAAACCATACTCAGTATCGGGACCCCACACGACCCAATTTAGCGAAAGTCAAAGACATTCCCCTATTCCTGTGACTTTATGTTGTCTGCAGCCAACAAAACTGTCCACCAGAAATAGCTATGTCGATCCATCTTCTCTCACTGGAAGAGTCGAACAAAATAAATCGACGACTTTCGCAAAATGCCACGTCTCTCATGCCCTATTATCCTAGGGTCTGCCAAAAGCCTAGGGTTTCCTAAGTCCCAACTGAACTATCCCTAAGCTCTGATACCAACTTAATCTGTCACGCCCCGGGTGCAATCAGGACCCGGGCCCGTCTACAGATCCGCCGTGCACATGGGATTTCCCGCGTACACGAAGCGCTGGTAACCTGCTCAGATATAAAATGTACAAAAGAGCATAATACAGAGCTGAAATAGAAGAACCACATAGTATCTCAGACTGGAACTACAAATACAGCTGTAATATGTACAATAATCTCCCAGCTCACCAAAATAATACAACCAGCTGGCGGAAGCCAGACCCAAAATAAAAGGAGAATATCACAGTCTGAGTGGGGGTACAACGTCTATCTACAGCTCTCAGTCTCCCAGGAGATCTATCTATTCAGCGATCCCCTTACCTCGATCAGCTGCCGATGGCCTAGCAGCTCCCGCAGATGACTCTGCAAAATAAAGGAGAAGAAAGAAACAGAAAATAATAATGGGGGTGAGAACTACCAGATAAACCAGCAGCCTCCCCTAGTGGGTAAAACCTCAACTCTGACGCACCCACTAGGACTACTAGAGGCAAAAAGGGGAAGTGGTAGATACAAAGATGCAGAAACAGGAAAACTATCACTATTATGCTGTCAAAACTGTATGCATGCATCAGAAATAGTATCTGACCAATTAAACCCAATCTAGTCACCAGTAACAACTGGTACTGCCTGCTCAGCGGAATCTGCACACACGGCTCGAAACCGCGGATCGGCTCACACGGCTCGCATCCCAACATAAGTATCAGACCGGCACACACGGCTGGGTCCGAGAAAGCACACCTCCGGAGTGGCACTCGAGGGGAGCGACCCACACGAGTAAAATATCTCTGTCATCAGTATCACAAGTATCTCTGTAGCACATGTCTCAATATAGCAGGACTGGATCATAACCATGATCAAAGTGGGAAACTCCATCCACTATAGAAACCCAATCCCCAACTGATGCAATAAATAAACCAAACTCAACCCCAATCTGATGCAAGGATAGGCATCTGGTCAACCGCCTACTGTCCGCGGTCACCGCAATACCCCACAAGTCCACAATCTAGCACAACCTTGGCTACACTATCCCAAACCCCTGCTCACACTTGAGCAACAACATATGAATGCAAAGGACAACAATGAAACATGTTCAAATCCCAATATGATAGTGTAGCAATAAATAGTGGCCTTACCTGATGTCCGGGCATGCATGCAACTGTCTTTATTTGTAAAAGTTGTAAAATAGTGTCAAAGGTTTAAAACAATTGATTTACTGAATAAAAGTCATTTGCATGCGAGATCATAGCCTTTGTCTCAATCACAGTGTCCCAATATAAGTCATCATATCATTTGTGGGGTTATATTAATTTTTAGGGGAGTTTGTCCCAGCGGTTCTTGTCATTTGTCATATTAATTTGTCCCAATGGTTCTCATTAATTGTCCTGTTAGTTGTCCTGTTAGTAGTCCTGTTAGTTGTCCTGTTAGTAGTCCTGTTAGTAGTCCTGTTAGTAGTCCCAATGGTTCTCATCATGCTACTTTGTCCCAATTGTTCTCGTTAATTGTCATATTTTAGGGGATTTCTAGTAATCCCAGTGAGCTTGTCAAAAATGAGGTAAGCAACAACCGCCCACCTCGAACAGCTCAAACAACACCCCAGGTAGTCTCCTGGCTGTCCGCAGTCCTCAATTCCTGCAAACCAACGCTCCCGGTATAAATACAAACCCCAAAAAGCATAATATTTGCTGTTTTTCAGACAGTACGGGAAAAGAGGAATTTTTCACCTCTAAAATGAGCTTCTAAAATCCCAGAAAAATTACGGTTGCGTTCCTCGCGAAGAGTAGATCAAAATCGACTCTTTAAACGCCTCGATCTGACGCTCCTACGTCAAGATAAAAATCGGGGAAGTCGGTGCTGTCCAAAAACCATCACAGTAAAAAGGGGGGTCAAAGAGGACTTGAAAACTGTGCCAAAAGTACGAAACGGAGCAAAATGATCAACACGGAAATCGAAGCCCTACCTCTTACGGTCGCGCTGTCGCAAAAATCGTCCAAAAATTCCACCTGGTTAGCCCGCAGTGAATTTTCGACGGAACTGCGACGGGAAATGGGCCTAAAAAGAAAATCGTCGCAGTGCGCCGCGTCGCAGATATCTTGCTATCTGTAACTCCTAAAATCCTGAGATTGTAGAGAGAGAAAGAGGAGAGAGAGAGGAAAAACTTTGATAGAGGGAAGTTTTTCTGATTCTCTCTCCTCGGCACGGAAATCAAGGTGCAAAGAGAGGGGGGTGGGGGCTTCTTATATAGTGGGCCAAAGGGAATATTCCCACACGGGATCTGGATCCAAACAGGAAACACCGAAACGGGCCAACCAAAACGCGCCACGTGTCCACAAAACAGGGAACAGCCTGTGCAGGCCCAATGAAAATTTGCCACGTGGCCACGTGGTCCACGTGCTCGGTCCGCGCTCCGGGTCTTCCGGAAGTTGTCGGCCAATCAGGGTGCGCCACGTGTCAGCTGCCCACGTGCCTTCTAGAAGCCGGCCATCCAATGGGGAAGCGACACGTGGCAAGGGGGGGTGTTCGGTGCTCCTGGTGCACGCCAGGCCCATGGACCGCGCACCCGAGCGCCTGCCCGCGCCTGCCCGCGCCTGCCCGCGCTGCCCGCGCCGCGCTCCTCCGCGCTCCGCCGCTGCCCCGCCGCTGCGCCGCTGCCCGCCGCCGCCCGCCGCCGCTCGCCGGTCGCCGGAACAGTAATTCCGGCGGCCGGAGTTACTGTTCCGGCGTGAACAGTAACTTTTGCCAAAAAATTCAAGTAAATATACCATTTTGATCGTTTTCGCGCGCTGAGTCCAAATATGACGTCCGTTTCGCCAAATTCTCGTCCGAAATTTTGCCGAAAGCTCCCGAAAATTCCCGTTTGCCCCGATTTTCGCGCCAAGTCTGTTTTAAATGTCCAATTTCGATTCTACAAGCTCCGAGGCACTGTACAAGCTCCCCGCAGTCACTGTTTAATGTTGCACAGTTCCTGTGGGAGTCCGGATCATCACAATAGCTGTGCCCCTTTTTGGAGCTTTGTAGTACAGTCTGCTGGATTATTGTAAATAGTTGCTGTTGAGAGTTTTATTTTCGAGAGACTTATGTTGTGAGGTTCAGACTTATACTATTTGGAGATGTATTTTCTTATTTCAGTAGTTTACTTTTCAGCTTTGATATCTGTATAGCTATAGTATTATCTTTTGCAGGTTAGACACTTCGTCTATACGGGGCTTTCCGTATGGGCGGCGGATCTGTTGGCGGGTCCGAGTTACAGTTTCGACCCCGGAGTGTGACATATTAGAGTGGTATCAGAGCCTAGGTTGTAGGTCATTATGGACTTAGAAACCCTAGGCATGTGGATGGACCTTAGGATGACTACGTGAGAGTCGTGATTTAAAGCGAGAGTCCTGATTGAGTTTTATACCTCTCCCAAGGCATGGGATGAGTGATTGGCATGTTTATTCTCCTAAGTAATTATGTTGGCTGCAGACAATATAATGCTATAGAATAGATGACATGTCCTTGACTTTCGCTGGATTGGGTCGAGTCGTTGTTGTGTCCTAATGTTTGTTATTGTGCAGTGGACTACGATGCCTCCGAGATGTCGTGTAACGAGGAGGGCACATCTTGTGTCAGATGAGGAACCCGAGCAGCGGGGGGCGGAGCAGTCAGAGCAGAGTAAAACCCAGGAGTTACGAGCCCAGATGGCACAGATGTCGGAGACTATCCGACGCCAAGAGGAGGCCATGGGACGTTTGATGCGCCTGTTTGAGCAGAGGGCACAGCCAATTGCAGCATCGCCTGAGCGTTCTCCAGCACCTTCTTTGTCAAGCCCCGAGGTCGAAACTGCGACCCGGGCCTGTCAACAGATCCGCCGCCCATACGGGAAGCCCCATATAGACGAAGCGTCTAACCTGCAAAAGATAATACTATAGCTATACAGATATCAGAGCTAAAAAAATAAACTACTGAATAAGAAAATACAACTGTCAAATAGTACAAGTCTGAACCTCACTACAAAAGTCTCTCAAAAATAAAACTCTCAAAAGTAACTAACAACAATAATCCAGCAGACTGTACTACTAAGCTCCAAAGAGGGGTACAGCTATACTCCAAGGACGGGTAGGGAACTAGCTCGCGACTCCCTTACCTCGATCAGCAATAGAGGAAACAGTAACTTTCCCAGGAGACTCTGCAAAACAAAGGAGAGGAAAGAGGAAAGAAGGAGGGAATCCCCCAGCGGGTGTGAGAACTACAACCAACAGTAGTTCTCAGTGGGTACCGCCACCAAGCCCGACGCCCACTAAGTCTACTAGAGGCATAAGATAACAGAAAAATTGTAATAATGAAAAGATAAGCTAGAAAGAGTCTACAGCTATCATGCCTCTATCTACAATGCTCAAAGGGTGATACAGATGAAAATGATGCATCGACTCTAACCCCAAATACTCAATCAACCCAATCACAGTGACTGCCACATAGGGTCCAGTCAAATCTGCACCCACCTACTGCCATTACATCCACGGAGGACTGGACTTACGTAGGGCGTCCGTGACTGCCAAAACTGGCCCAGTCAGAGGGACTACGTCGACAAGTCGCGATAGCAAAGTAACAGGCCCAGCTCCGGAGTGGCACTCGAGGGGCGCGACCCCACCGAAGAAAGTATCTGCGCATCTCTATCGAGCTCAATATGGCTCATGCAGGCTATAGTCCAATCCACGATCAACAAGATTGACAGTACCCAAATCACCTCTCTAACTCACTAACAGGAAATACTCAAACAGTCGGGACCGCTGTCAACCCAACGGCTCCCTAAATAGGGCATCAACTCCACATGCAAACTCACTAGCTGGGTATACTCCACAGCCGACAACAATGAAGGGTCCGGGAACCCCGAAAGACTAGAACCTACAACCCAAATCAAACAAGAACAGGCTCTAGGCGTAGCCTCTCATTATTCTCGACCCAAAAAAAAAGGCAGTCCTTAGAACCCAGACCACTTGAATCATCTCGAGTGGAAAAGTTTATAGGAAAAATATGACATTTATTACTGAAAATCATTTTTCACTCAAACCCACGCAGGGTGAGGACTAAAAGTAGTTCCTTTTTGAAAAACCATCTTGATTTGAGGAAAACCCATTTTTAATGATTTTTAGTTCTTTTAGGAAAAACAGTTAGAAAATAAGTTTTATTCCCAAACCCCGAAGTGCTAATGCCTTCGTCCAATCAGACAAGAACAGACTCCGGCGACTCTTCGATGTTTGGAAAAAAAATATTGGTTAACTAAAATCATGTGTGTCCAAAAAGGTTCTGGATTCAAGATCCTGCTATCACTGGTATACTACTGCCACTAACACAGTGGCGACACATAAAACAGAGAAACACAACATCCCGGGACCACCGTTTACCCAAACGGCTCCCACCACAGATATAAGACCAGCTACATCTATCAGACTCCACTCTGCCCCCAAGCACGAGTGTAACATGCATTCCACACTAAGAGAAATTCCGACCACTCAGCCCACTACCCTGGCGATCGAGGAAAATACTATGTCCAGGAATAGAATGTACAGTGTGGATGTCTAAAGCATAAATGAACCTAGCCCAAATGAGGGTTTTCTACTGGTCTGGTTATACATGCAACATATGACAGGGTGCTAGGTCAAGTCCAAAACTAACATTTAATCAACACTGATAGAAAGTAATAATCAACATGATCAGAACCACCACACTAGAAAATCCTATCTGATACAACATGCTTTCTAATACTGCTCACATAATGCATGCTCACTAATAATATAGAGTTAGAGAACCGTCCACCGGTTTTGGAGACGAAGCAACCCACCTAAAGCACGTATCAATCCAAGATCCAAATAGGCTGAAACTGAACGGGGACAAATCCTCGGATTCCCACAATTCCAACGGGCCCAAAAACACCCAAAAACTCCTCCTGGGTACAAAGATATGGTCCAACATTGCAATAAGTCAAAATTCCCATAACATACACACTGCTGAAAAATCTGTCCCAGAGAAGCTTAATTACCACCTGTGAAATAATCTCCAAAACTTCCAATAAAAATACGACGGAGATCCTCGCGAATAGTAGATGTCAATCGAGTCCTCACAGACCAAAATCCGATACCCGAGCACAAAGATAAAAATCTGACAAGCCTCCGCTGTCTAGCAAAAACCACCAGCAGGAAAGGGGTTCAAAAATGTTCCAGAAACCCCAATAAAACCCAAATCTGGGAGGAGTGGAAAACATGAAAAACGTAGATTTACCTCTCGTGAAACCGACTCCGTGAAAATCATCCAAAAATTCTATTGGAGTAGCTCTGTGGACCTCGTGGACCGAAACGCGATGGAAATGGGCCACCGAAGAAGAAACGTCGCACTGCGCCGAATCGCCGAAGCCGTCGATGCCGCGCCCTCCAAAAATTCTGAAACTCCTTCGCAAAATGCAGCACAAGATGAAGAACAAAGTTGCTTGAGGTCTCAACACCAGAAGGGCTCGGGAAAAGGGCCAAAAGGCCCAAGGAAACCACCTATTTATAGCCTAAAGGGGGGGGGAGAAAATACCCCTCTGGGGTACTATTTCGGGCGCCCGAATTAATCGGGCGTCGAACAAGGAACATGCATGGCTGCGCCCGGATTAACCCGGGCGCGCCACGCATCCCGGTACACCCCACAGCGCGGCGCAGCCAATTGGGCCGCGCCACGTAGCCCGACATGGGGGAGGGGGCAGTTGGAGCCCGCGAATGGCGGGGCGACACGTGGCGCCCCCCCGCGTGGGCGCCATGCCGCCCCGCCTGCCCCAACCTGCCCCGACCTACCCCTCCAATCCACGGCCGCCACACGTCCACGGTCCGGATTTGCTGGACCCAGTGCACGCACCTGCTCCATGGACCCCGCCTCCGCAGCGCTGCGTGGACCGAGCCGCGTGAGCCATCCAACCCCGAGCCGCCACGTGGCCCGCCGCCCTGGTCCATGGCTCCCCGCGCGCTCCTATGGACCGTGCGCACGTGAGCCGGCCAACCAGAGGCAACCACGTGTCACTCCCCGATCCACAACTCCCCCATGCACCGAAACGTACGGTAAACTTCCAAGGTCCGTTTTTGGGCATCCGGACTCCGAAAAACACAAGTAAATAGCCGATTTCCGGCATTTTTCCACGCTGAATCCAAATTCGGCCTCGGATTAGCCTGAAACCCTTTCTAAAATTCAGCAAAAGCAGCCGAAGGACAGGCTTGATCCAGAAACCTCACTGAGTCCGTCCAACGCGTCCATTTGACGCGTTGCGGGTCCGATACACCACTAATAGGTGTTCCACTACATGGGTCATGGAAAAAGCTGCACGGGGATCGGGGCTACTACATTTTTTCCCTACCGTGGCATCCCCAACTATACCAGTGGCACCGATCGAGCGAGCAGCCCCCTCCATGCCGAACGAGTAGTGCCGAGGCACCGAAGCAGGGTGGCTAGCTGACAGTAGATGAGCTTTGGGACATTATGGATCGATTGAGCCAGTCTCGGCAGTCTGATTCACCCCGACTCGTATGATCGAGCTTGGAGCCGTGGGAGGCAGAGTCTTGGATCACGGCTATGGAGCGACTTTTTGAGGCCCTTTTTATCAAGGAGAGATTTCAGGTCCTTCTGGTGACAAACTTCTTAGAGCACAACGCCGAGGCTTGGTGGCGGCGAGTGCGACCTGTTGGTCCACCGGGGACCCAGCTGCTTACTTGGGCGGAGTTTCGCAGCATTCTTCTTGGAGCTTTCTTCCCCAAGAGTGTCAGACAGAAACTGGAAGAGGATCTGAAGAACCTCCAACAGGGAGGTCGTGCTGTGCAGGAGTACATAATGGATTTCAATCAACTGCTGAACAGTGTACCGCATGCGGCCAGGGATGAGGCACATAGGATTTACATGTTCGAGCGGGGATTGCGCCGAGATATCAATCAGTTTGTTATGTCTCGCAGACTGCAGACTTTGGATGCCTAGATGGAGCAGGTCCTTTATGTGGAATGAGGGAATGAGGTGATGACTGAGCAGGACACGACCCTAGGCGGGAGTTCGGGCGTGAAGCGCCCAATGCCTGATGACGGGGGATAGACGAGTAGGCTGGAGCCGCCGAGACCTCCACGATTTCACCTTGAGGATCGTGGGTTTCAGAGGCGCCAGAGATCTGGTGGACCCCAGCAGCAACCGCAGTATCAGCAATATCAGCAGCGACAGCAGTATCAGGAGCAGTACCCCTGACAGCAGCAGCATCGGCATCAGTGGCAGGATCGATGCGTTATCTATGGCGGGCCCCATCCATCGTCATAGTGTGACCAGAGACAGAGACGGTGCTTCCTATGTGGAGAGTTAGGACATTTCCGAGCAGCATGCCCCCGAGCAATTTTATCAGTGCGACCCATTGCTACAGCTCCCCCCTTACCTATTCAGTAAGCGGAAACCCCTCCGGTACACTGCCAGACAGATTGGACTACGACGTCGAGACAGACGGAGCGACGACCTTCAGCACCTAGTGGGCGGGTTTACGCAGCCCAGGTAGAGGACACCTCAGCAGCGGATTGTGTCGTCGTAGGTATGATTTTACTTACAGCCAGCTGAGCTTGAGCATATTGGTACCGCCGCATTTCCTACATATGTTAGTAGAGCATTTCCATCTCTGCATGGTTAAGAGATAGGATTATTGCTACATGTATTAGTGGTTTAGATTCTCGATTGTACCCTGCGAGTAGAGGATGGTTGTTGTCACGCCCCGGGAGTAGATATATAGCGAAAAATATAGTATATATTTTTTTTTGAAAAAGGCTCCCGCGAGGCACGTGCACAGACCCGCCACATATACCAGTTCTCTCTGTATAACAGACAGAGTCTCTCTTACGTATGTACGGCGTAGTTACCACGACCATACTTTAACCACAATTATCGAAGAGTGAAGTAGAAAATGCTCATGTTGTAAAACAATGTTAATTTAGCGTGATATAAGTTTGAAAGGATAAATCCACGGATTTTAAAGATTGTGCCTATGAGACACCCGATTTTGAAATACTTTTCGCAACCTTTTTTATTTCTGAAAACCGCATTCGAAATGCATAAGGAAATATAAAGCCCTACCATACAGCTATCCAACCACAAGTCATAAATCCGTCTCAACATCCACATCATCCACAATAACTAAACCACATGCGAAGTAAACTAACCAACTGAAATAAACAATAAAGAGAAGGAAAAGTATCACCAGCCAGAAGATTGGCTAATGCTTTCTAGTCGCAACCTCACCGCTGTCCCGGACCCCACCCCTGACTGAACCTGTCACATAGTGGGAGTCAGTGACAAAAAGAGTAAAGACAAACGAGTCTACAAAAGTGATGCTAGAAAGGTGCTGATAATAATAACGATAATAAACCGAACCGTAACCTGGGCATCCACAACCCCATCCTGCTACCAATCATATCTCGCGTTGGAACCAAAGCACAAAGCCGCCATGTTGGTCCAAGGACCTCAGGCAAAGGAGCAGTCCCACTCAGAACCTGGTGCAAAGAAATCCCCCACTGCACGAATGCAGCACCGCAAATAGCCACAAGAGGCCCCCACGCATATAGCCGCGTGGGGTTCACGGGTCTAGTCAGACCATCTCTCCGAAAAAGTACACCGACACGGTGGCCAAACCGCTGGTGTGCGTGCAAGCGCCATGAGCATGCCAATCATCGAACAAGTGTTGTAAGCCTCCTGCGACACTCAGTCGCTCCGATATAGCATAAGTATCAGTAAGTAACCCGGGGTCAGTCAACCTTTCTTTAACTCTTGATGTACCATACAAACCAGTTCTATCATACTCAGTTATTAAAAGACCCATTAATAACAATTATAACAGCAAAAGGGGAGGATCGGAAGGGAGTCAACCAACGGCATCCCCTTTCTCGGATAAGGGTACCCACCTTAAACAGCGACGACCAAAAACGCCTGCGCCCTTCCTATGCCTTCGTACATCACCCGGACCTAATAAAGTCCCCAAAAGATAAATCAATAACCTTTACCTGTTCGGCAAAAACAGTGGTCCTGACCGCTGTCCGGAGATGGACAGGCTGCTCCTAGGACCACGCACTGCTGCGTCCTGCCAGTATGGCAAGAACCCGTACTAAAAAGAAAGTCGAACGTAATTGCGTCAAACGGACTGTCGTCCGGTGGACAGTACCGTCGAGTGGACTGCACCGTCGAGGTCCCTGTCGGCGGTGTGGCGGCAGCGGCAGCGGCATCACACGGGTGCAAGCAAGGCCGAGCGGCGGTGGCCTGGCAGGGCGCGGCCCTCCTGCGGTATGGACCAATGTGCGCAGCGCAGGCTGCGCTGAGCGGCGGCGGCCTGGCAGGGCGCGGCGCGCGCACAGTAGCGTGGCGCAGCGGCCTGGCAAGGAGCGGCCCTCCCGCGGTGTGCACTCATGCGCGCAGTCGTACCAACCGGCGGCGGCCTGCCCGGCGGGGCGCGCGCGCGCACTCAGCACGGCAGCCAACCCCGCACGGCACGCGCTAGCGGCCGATGGCCTACCGCTGCTCGGGCATGCGCGTGCAGCGCGGCTGAGCCCCACGTGGCCATGCGCTGGCGGCGCGCGGCCCAGCACTGCGCGGGCATGCGCCAGCAGTGCGGCTAAGCCCCGCACGGCCATACGCTTGCGGTGCGCGGCCTAGCCCTGCGCGGGCATGCGCCCACCAGCACATGGCCGCAGCATGCGGCAGTAGTGCGGCTAGGGCATCGCAGCGGCGGCGCGTTAGGGCATCGCAGCGGCGGTGCTATCGTCGGCACAAGCAAAACGATCCACCGAAACACTCGATGTAGCAAACAATGCACGAAACGAAAGCACAAAGCAACCGAAAGTTAACGGGGTATGCTAACCTGGTAAGAACGGAACGGATGACATGATCTAGCCTTCCGGTGACAGTGGCGCTCCTGGATCCGTCCCCGGTGTTGGCATCAATTCCGTTTTTGGGTCCCCGGCGCCACGAGAAGGAACGAGTAGGAAACCCTAATCTGGGAGGCGGTAAATTTTATAATTTTCCTTTTTTTTTTATGTATGTACCAACCCCAAATCTCCGGTATAAATAAAAGAAAATCTTCCAACCGACTTCTCGATAAGCGTGCCACTATAAGATTTCTAAAATAGCCAGCACGAATTTTGATGCACCAAACCTTAATGGGCCCCTCCGGAAAACTTAACTTAACCGGTAGACCCGTTAACGCTAAAAGACTCATTCCGGAAGATCCGTAAGTCGGATTCTCCCTCCGAACGCATCGTTATTCCTCTTTTAGTGAGCTCTACCGCAAAACAGTGCTAACACCAGAAAATTTACAAGAGTACAAGAACAGGGGTATAACCCTAAAAACTAAGTTTATTCCAATGTTAAAAAAGTAAAAAGAAACGTGCTATTACAGTTGTGGAGCACGATCAGTATAGTTGAGACTTGGGATTATACTGGCAGGCGTGACGGTTTGATGGCAGCTCCATGACTCTGACCGAGCACACGGAATGGACTGGTTGGCGCGATATCATGCGACGACTGATTGTGGAATGAGAACAGTGACCCTTCCGTGAGTTGGACTTGAGGAGTTCATTTTCACAGGTTGCCGAAGTACCCTTCCTACAGCGATGGCTTCAGCGGTAGTGGACAGATGCCACCACTTGAGCAAATGTGACGATTAGGACTAGAGGTTGCGTCCCTAGAGGTCATGGTTAGATCGTAGCTTTCGTTTTTGTTGCCACAGCAGGAACGACTTCAACACTTCTCTCCATTTTTCTCGCCTTTACGCTGGAACTTACGAACGGGATGAAAACTTCAAAAGGCTACTCCAGAAATGGATACAGTGTCCGAACCTGTTCTTGTTTGATTGGCGCGAAGGCACTGGCCTTTCGGAATTTTTAAACTTTTCGCTATTTTCAGCTGTTTTCTAAATGGAGAGTTGGAGTTGATGACGTTCCTGATGGTGGTGCCTTTACCTATCTTGTTTGGTTGTGTTGGCGCACTTCGAGTAGATTTGGATGAGTTGGTTTTGTGATTGTGGTGTGCTTTAGTTTCGGGGACAAAACTTTCTTTTTGTGGGGGAGGATGTGATGACCCGGATCCACACGGTATTTTTGCAACGTGTTCAGTGGCTTCTAGAGGCCTATGATGTGTGATGGAGATGGTTACGCGCAAATCATACCTCAGAATTGGACCCAACGCAAAATTTGGATTAAGAATACCTGTCCGGATGCCTTCGACAAATTTTAGAAGTAGAATTTGGCAAAACGGATATCGGATTTGGACTCAGAGCGCAAAAACGATGAAAAACGGCTATTTACTTATATTTTTCGGAGTCCGGATGCCCAAAAACGGATTTTGAGGCATGTGTTACTGTTCCGGCAGGCCAGGGCAGCACCGGTGGCAGTGGGCAGGCGGCGGAGCACGGCGGCGCGGCCGCGGGCAGGCGTAGGCAGTGGCGCGGGCTGCCCGGTCCACGGGACTTGGGCATGCACCGGGCGCATCCAACGCGGAGGATGCCACGTGGCGGGCGTTGATTGGCCGGTCAACGCACGCGAGGCAGCGCGCGATTGGCCCATAGTGCGGCGCACGGTGGACTGCGCCAGGCCACGTGTTGCCCGCCCATTGGCGAGCGCAGCGACCCGACTGGCCCGACGCGCACCGCGGTGCGTGCACCCCGCCGTGGACCACGCTGCCAAGCGGCGCGCCGTGACTGACAGTCGCGCGTGCGCGGGGCGCGGAGCGGGCCACGTGGCGCGCCCGGGGGAATTCGGGCGCGCACAGTAACGGGCCGGGCCAGATTCGGGTGCTCGAATCCTGCGCCCGAATCCGGATCCCCCAATAGTGTGGTTTGGGCTATAAATAGCCCATTTGGGCCTCCTTTTCTGATCTTTTCCGAGACTCTCTTGAGCCCATATTCGACAGGGGGATTCTCCTTTGAGTCTTTTTCGACTTTTGGCATCCCGGGGATTTTTGGAAGACGTTTCATCTGCGTTCTTCTCGACATCACGAGCTTCAACGCGCCTTGGTTACCGAGCTTTTTTGTCGACGCTTCTTCCGTGAGCTCCCCAGGGCTGACGGGAGGGGGTTTTTTGCCGATTTTTATGGCATCGGTTCCACAAGAGGTAGATCTTTGTTTTCCGTGTTTACCGCTCTTCTCAATTTTGTGTTTTTATTAGGGTATTCGGAGCATCTTTGAACCCCTTTCTTGCTGCTGGTTTTCCTAAACAGCGGAGTTTGTTCGATTTTTATCTCTGCGCTCGGTTATCGGATTTCAGCCTGTCAGAACTCGATCGACATCTACGCTTTGCGAGGATCGTAGACGTATTTTTATTGGAATTTTTGGAGCTCATCTCGTCGGTGATATTTCAGCTTCTTTTGGACTGATTTTGCTGTAGAATTGTAACCTTGGGAATTTTTTCTTACCGCAGTGTTTGGACTGTATCTTTGTGCCCGGGAGCAATTTTCAGGTGTTTCTGGGCTTGTTGGAATCGTGGAAACTTGAGGATTATCCACGTTCAGTTTGGACTTTGGATCGACGTGCGCTTTTAGGTGGGTTGCTTCGTCTCCAAAACCGGTGGACGGTTCTCTAATTCTATGGAATAGTAAGCATGAATGATTGTGAGATGTGTTAGGAAGCATGTTAGAAAGAGATGATGTTTTTCTTGTGTTGTTATTGAGATCATATCGGTTAATGCTTCCTCTTTGTGTTAATAAATACTAGTATTGGAACTTGGACCTAGCGCCCCGCCATATGTTTGCATGTGTAAACCAGACTAGTAGAGAACCCTTACTTGGGCTAGGTTCATTTATGTTTTAGACATCCACACTTTACATTCTATTCCTGAACATAGTGTTTTCCTCGCCCGGGTAGTGGGCCGAGCAGTCGGAATTTATTTTAGTGTAGGATGCATGTTACACTCGTGCTTGGGGGCCGAGTGGAGTCTGGTAGATGTAGCTAGTCTTGTATCTGTGGCAGGAGCCATTTGGGTAAACAAACATAGTGTTTTGCTACCCGAGCGGTCGGAATTTATTTTAGTGTAGGATGCATGTTACACTCGTGCTTGGGGGCCGAGTGGAGTCTGGTAGATGTAGCTAGTCTTGTATCTGTGGCAGGAGCCATTTGGGTAAACAGAGGTCCCGGGTTGTCGAGTTTCTCTGATTTATTTGTTGTCACTATGTTTGTGGTAGTAGTGTACTAGTAATAGCAGGACCTTGAACCCAGAATCTTTTTGGGCACACATGATTTTAGTCAACCAATATTTTTCTTCCAAATATCGAAGGGTCGCCGGAGTCTGTTCTTGTCTGATTGGGCGAAGACGTTAGCCCTTCGGGTGTGACGCCCCACTTCCCAGGGGGTCACCCATCCTAGAACTACTCTAGCTCTAGCACGCTTAACTCTCATGTTCCTCCTGGATCTTGCTACCATCCAAAATGCTATAGCCGGGTTAGAGATTTAGTCCTATTATATCATTTATATAGAGGACTAATCCAAATTCCGGGGGTGTCACATTCTTCCCCCCCTTTAAGCCCTGACGTCCACGTCAGGCTCAAGCACACTCACAAGCACCAGGCGATGTGAGACTCGTCTCGCTAGCCTTAGCCGACCTTGTGAGGAGCTGCACTCCACTCACAACGGTCATTAGCCGGGGAGCCTCGCTCTACCCGCTATATAACCCTGGCTCAGCCGAGACTCATCTCACATTTCTGGCTAGTGAATGGCTCTGATACCAACTGTGACGCCCCACTTCCCAGGGGGTCACCCATCCTAGAACTACTCTAGCTCTAGCACGCTTAACTCTCATGTTCCTCTTGGATCTTGCTACCATCCAAAATGCTATAGCCGGGTTAGAGATTTAGTCCTATTATATCATTTATATAGAGGACTAATCCAAATTCCGGGGGTGTCACATCGGGGTTTGGGAATAAAACTTGTTTTCTAATTGATTTTCCTAAAAGAGCTAAAAAAAATCATTAAAATGGGTTTTCTCAAATCAAGATGGTTTTATAAAAAGGAACTACTTTTAGTCCTCACCCCGAGGGGGTTCGAGCGAAAATGGTTTTCAGTAATAAATATCACATTTTTCTGTAAACTTCCTCACCCGAGAGGGTTCGAGTGATTTGGGTTCTAAAGGTTGTTCCTTCTTTGGGTCGAGAACAACGAGAGGCTATGCCTAGAGCCTGTTCTTGTTTGATTTGGGTTGTAGGTACTAGTCTTTCGGGGTGTTTGAACCCTTCTTTGTCGTCGGCTGTGGAATATCTCCAGTCCAGAGGGTTTTAGCACGTTGAGTTTGATGTCCTGTTGTGGGAGCCGTCGGGTTGACGGTGGTCCCGGCTGTCGAGTATTTCCAGCTAGTGAGTTAAAGATGTGATTTCGGCACTGTCGATCTTGTTGACCATGGATTTGGATTATAGCCTGCATGACCCATATTGAGCTCGACAGAGATGCGCGGATACTTTCCTCAGTGGGGGCACGCCCCTCAAGTGCCGCTCCGGAGCTGGGCCTGTTACTTTGCTATCGCGACTTGTTGACGCAGTCCGTGTGAGATGCCCTATGTAAGTCCAGTCCTCCGTGGATGTAATGGCAGTAGGTGGGCGCACGTTTGACTGGACCCTATGTTGCAGTCACTATGATTGGGTTGATTGAGTATATTGGGTTAGAGTCGATGCATCATTTTCATCTGTATCATCCATTGAGCATTGTAGATAGAGGCATGATAGCTGTAGATTTCTTTCCAACTTATCTTTACATTATTACAGTTTTCCTGTTATCTTATGCCTCTAGTAGACTTAGTGGGCAGAACGTTGGTCTTGGTGACGGTACCCACTGAGAACTACGTGACGGTGTAGTTCTCACACCCTCTGTTGGTGACAGATTTTCCAGAGGCATCTACCCCTGTTCCTACTCCTATTGCTGCACCAGCTGATCGAGGTAAGGGAGTCGCGAGCTAGTTCCCTACCCGTCTTTGGAGTATAGCTGTGCCCCTTTTTGGAGCTTTGGAGTACAGTCTGCTAGATTATTGTAGATAGTTGCTGTTGAGAGTTTTATTTTCGAGAGACTTATGTTGTGAGGTTCAGACTTGTACTATTTGGAGATGTATTTTCTTATTTCAGTAGTTTACTTTTCAGCTCTGATATCTGTATAGTTGTAGTATTATCTTTTGCAGGTTAGACGCTTCGTCTATACGGGGCTTTCCATATGGGTGGCGGTTCTGTTGGCGGGCCCGGGTCGCAGTTTCGACCCCGGGGCGTGACATATGCTATAGTTGTTATTCATTATACTATCATGGTTATGTAACTGGCTCCCACTGTGTGACAGGTTCAGTTGAGGGTGGGGATCACGACGGTGGTGAGGACGCTACCTAACGAGGTATAGGTTTTCCTCGGTCAGGTTCTTCTCATTTCTCCTTCCTTTCGGTTATTTCCTTTGTTGGTCAAATTTTATACATGTGGATTTTGATATTGTGGATGTGTGGATGTTGAGACAATCATGTGATGTTGGATACACATACTCTATGAAATTGTGTTTTCGGTTGATATTTTTATGGATGCGTTGTGTGGACGCAGGTTTTCAATTATAAAAAAGATTTGTGAAAACGGCTTTAGAAAACTAAGTGTCGTGTGGGCACTATTTTTAAACCTAGTGGATTTATCCTTTCAAACAGATTGATGCGCAGGTATGCGCTGTTTTATGAAAATTAGATAATGATCTATCCAAAGCTTCTACTCTGTTATTTGTAAATCAAATAGTGAATGTGGTTGATGTGTATGCTGTATATGTATTTTGTACATGGGGATTCCATGCATATACAGGGGAGACTCTGTCCGTTTATACAGAGAGATCTTGTATGTGTGGCGGGTCTGTGCACGTGCCAGGGCGGGAGGTCTTTGTTTTTAAAAAAAAAAAAAAAAAAAAAAAAAAGGTTCCAAAATTCAACTGTTTCCGTTTTAAAATTGCTCCCGGGGCGTGGCATAAGGTGTCTTTAAAAGACTTAACCTAACTTAGTGTAAGCAGTTTCTATCAGAATAACTTAGTGTAAGTAGTTTCTATCAGAAGGAATCGGCTACATTCCTTTGATCTTGACTTCAACTACCATACATATAGTACAGAATTTTTCTTCGCGAGTCTGTGCGTTAATGGTCATGCACATTATCTTAATTTTTCATAAGAGTTTCTATGTATAGCGCACATCTCATAGTCGCGACCGTATACGAATACTCTTATATAGATGATCTCCTCTAGAGATGTGTGTAGAGTCACATCTCGTGAAAATTATCGCCTTGGATTACATTAAGAGCTATAAGCTTAACCTCAACCACTATACAGACACTACTCATCATAGGGATGGATTTGAAACTAAAATTTCTCTAAATAAACTGTAGAAAGTACTCTTTGGCCAACCTGACAATTTATTTTTACCACATTGAACCTTCTTTAAGGGATCTCCTATCACAAAGATTGGATTCCCACGGTAGAAAGGCCTTTTATGGGCAAAGTCCTATCCCCTCGATGATTTTAATTAAGTATTTTCGAATATATAATGTCAATGCAATCAACTAAAAATACTTTAGTAATATACAAAGTAATAAAAGCAGGGACTAAAACAAAGGTGAAAAAATTACTACAACAAAATTATGCCATAGCAATACTTTTAAATATTTCTAAAATCTAAAAAAAATACCGCTAGCAAAAATACTGACACTTATTGTTAGTGTCGCTATATATGCAGTCGCTAGTGTGTATAGCGACACATTATTATAATATGTCCCAAAAATGTATCCCTATAATCTAATTTTGGATATAGATGGAATATATATAGGACACTTATATAAAAATGTCACAAAAATGTATTCTTACTATCTAATTTTGTTGTAGTGAATAGTGTAGTTGGTTAAAAGTGTTTTTATAAAATTTTAGACCCAATGCTGGTTCGAATTCCAATCAATTATAAATATAAATATATTTTACTGTAACAAACACAATTTTTTTTTAAAAGTTAGAGTAGTGAAATAATTAAAACAATATTTTTTAAAAAAATTAAATAAATTAAAAAGTAGAGAGAAAAAATAAACAAAAAAATCACAAGAAACTATATGCAATTAAAATTTTAAAATGCTAATCCTAATTTATTTAAATTTGAATATTAATCATACAAGTTGACAATAAAAATTATATACAATATGCAAAAAATAAAATTTGAATTAGCACTCGTTTAGATTTTAATCATAATCAAATCGGAAAGAATATGTTTTATATTGTTAGAGCATAATAAATAACTAAAAATCTATTGTGATTAAATATTTAATAATATTGTGATTAAATAAAATTGTAAAACTCACAGTTTAAACACTACGAAAATTTGAGAAATTGTTGAAGAAGAAAAACGAAACAAAATTAATCCGGAAGCGTGCTAGGCACTGTTCTAAGAAGTATTTTCGTCCTTCGTGCGAATAATCGAAAATACCGCCCCAAAATACAACCAAAATTCCTTTTTCTACGAATACAATCGTAGTTGAGGTTGACGGTAACTCTTTTAATATACGATAATAAAAATTATTAAATAAAATAAAATATAATTAAAAATATTTGTCAAATAAAATTTCTTTCCTTACTTCTCTTTAAATACAATTTCTTTATATATATATATATATATATATATATATATATATATATATATATATATATAAACATAAAGATAATATGTATATATAGAGAGGGAAGAAGATATGAGAACATTGGATTCCCAACATTCAAATCCTCATAATAGTCTCTTAATTAGGCATAGCGTACTAACGAGAATGAGGAACGTCCGGCATAAATACACAATAAAAATAATAAATAAAAATTAATAAATAATAGTAAATAAGAATAAAATTAAAAATTAATAATAATTTGAAAATTTTGAATTTTGAACAACAACTTTTTGAAGGACATTCAATTTCAATAGTTTTTTTGTGTATCCACTTAGTGGACAAGAAAAAAATATATAAAAAAAAAATATAAAATTTAATTTCTAGATAGTTTAAATAATTTAAATCATATTTAACAATGTCGATTGTTATTTTGAAAGTTTCATCATAAAATAAATGGGTGGCAACGAAGTCCATTTGCTATCAATGGCATTCTAGTCTAGCGCCTCTCTCTCTCTCTCTCTCTCTCTCTCTCTCTCTCTCTCTCTCTTATATATATATATATATATATATATATATATATATATATATATAATTAGGCTGGAATACTATCGACAGCACCAAGTCATTGGTGCTATTAATTTTTTAGCCCTTGGATTAAGAGATGTGCGGTCAGAATGATAGTGGTCTCATAGGGTTTAGTGGGTGATTAGTTGAATAGTAAAAATCTTAGGAGATCACTATAATCCCAATCGCACATCCTTTCATCCAAGGGCTAGAAACTTGATAGCACCTATTGTTTGGTGCTATCGATAGTATTCCAGCTGAATATATATATATATATATATATATATATATATATATAGAGAGAGAGAGAGAGAGAGAGAGAGAGAGAGAGAGAGAGAGAGAGAGAGAGAGAGAGAGAGAGAGAGAGAGAGAGAGTTCGACTACTATGCTTGTACAAGCACCAAGCAATTCGTGCTTGTAAATTTTATACCGTTAGATCTATCATTAATTTTGATTAATTTCATCCCTTTGATCATTCTATTTCACCAACCACTCACTTAACCCAAGGAGCCCGCTATCATCTTAACCACACAATTTTTCATTCAATGCCTAAAAACCTATAAACACCAATGATTTGGTACTTTTAAAAACATAGGAGCTCAATATATATATATATATATATATATATATATATATATATATATATATATATATATATATATATATATATATAGAGAGAGAGAGAGAGAGATGCTACCTGTACACCCCTGACGGGGTGTACATCTTACATCCCACCCCATCCTGGGGTGGGCCTTCTTTCACTGGTCACATCATGTGACCAGTGGAATTCACCCCACCCCAGGATGGGGTGGGGTGTAAGATGTACACCCCGTCAGGGGTGTACACTTATATTTACCCATATATATATATATATATATATATATATATATATATATATATATATATATATATATATATAATTAGGCTGGAATACTATCGATAGTACCAAGTCACTAGTACTATCAATTTTTTAGTCATTGAATTAAAAAATATACGGTTACGATAATAGTGGTCCCCTAGGGTTTAGTGGGTGGTTGGTTGAATAGTAAAAATTTTAGTAGACCACTATAATCTCAACCACACATCCTTTCATCCAGCGACTGAAACTTGAAAGCACCAATTATTTGGTCTACTCTCTCTCTCTCTCTCTCTCTCTCTCTCTCTCTCTCTCTATATATATATATATATATATATATATATATATATATATATGGTATGATAAAAGGGGTGGAATTATTTAAAGGATTAGATTTAATGGTGAAAAACTTACAAGAACTAAGTGCTTAGTGTTTTTAAAAGCACTATAGCCGAATTCTATATATAGAATTGAGCTCCTATGATTGTAAAAGTATAAAGTTATTAGTGTTTATGAATTTTTAACCTTTGAATGTAGAAATGTGTGGCTAGGATAATAATGTCCTCTAGAGTTTAGTAGGTGGTTGATACAATAGTATAATTAAAGAGGTGTAATTAGTCAAAAAATTAGATTTAATGGTAAAAAATTTATAAGTATCAAGTACTTGGTGCTTTAAAAAACACCGTTGTTGTATCCTATATATAGAATTGAGTTTATATACTTATAAAAATATAGAGTTATTGGTGCTTTATTTTATATATATATATATATATATATATATATATATATATATATATAGAAGATTATATGTAATAGATAGATAATAGATAACAGTTGTAATAAATTATAAAAATAATATATATTATATTATATAATTATACATAAGTACAATAAAAAGAAAAAAAATATAGCAACCAAAAGGATAATCCCCATTGTAGGTTTTTATAATGTAAGGATCCACAAGGATCTAAATAGGTACTATCAAACACCTAGAGGGGGGGTGAATAGGTGTAATATTTAAAAAACAAATCTCAGTGCAAAATAAAAACCAATGCGGAAAATAAAAACAGCACACCGAGATTTACGTGGAAACTCCAATCCAGGAGAAAAACCACGGGACCAACACGCAATAACAATCCACTAAGAAAAGAAGAATAACAAGGTGATTACCGACTCCACGGACTCAAACCCCTCCTTCAACTTCTTCGGACCTTGCGCTCACCGATTGCACGTCCACTGCACACGTTCGAATCCACGAACGCCACTCGAATCCACGAGCACACGTTTCGAATCCACGAAACGTCTTTAGCACACCGAATCCACGATGCCACGTCGAATCCACGACGCAAACTCAGCCGATAAGAATATTGGCTTCGATGGTGATCCTTTGCTTAGATTATCAATGAAGATCCATGGAAGAAATCTCTAAGCAAAGATTAGATCAATTCGACAAAAGATATGTTCTTAAAAGAACCATCGAATTGACCTAAAAGAGGCAATAAAGAAGAACGATAAAAACCTAGCCTCTAGGGTTGCTCACGAGTGTTTTCGGTATTTTTTTCCCGTTCTTGAGAAACCCTAAGTGTCTATTTATAGTTTAGAAACCTTTGGAAAGAGATAAGAATCAAAAACTTACCTTATCTGGAAATTTTCAGGACGGCGATCCGGATCGGATTTACTGTGATCCGGATCGTCGTATCGTGATAGACAATTCCAGAAAAACAGGGTTCGGGATCCGGATTGCAAGGCCCGATCCGGATCGTTCATGAATTTCAGCAAAATCCCATGTTCGGGATCCGGATCGAAAATGGCCTTTGATCCGGATTGGATTTGCCAATGAACTAGCACCCTTCGGGATCCGGATTGGACTGTCTGATCCGGATCCTGAACATGTCCCATGTCCAGTTTTTGATTTTTATGCAATTAAAAATTCATCCAAGTGTTTCTACACTATAAGAAGTATTCGGATCACCAAAATTATTTAGTTAAACATACCTGATCCTTTTGAATACTTTTTCTTGAGATTGATGTAATTGATCCACAATTCTTCATCTTCAATCTTCAAGACTCAAAACACTGAGTGTCAACTTGAGCTCTTGTTGAATCTTCTCTAAGTCTTCGATTGCTGATTGACAATTTGATCCCTTTAAGACTCCGACTCAACTCACTGACTTGACTCACGAAATATGCCAACACCAAAATGCCGTAACAATCTCCCCCTTTGGCAATTTCGTGACAAAACCCAAAAATACATAAAAACGCTCAAGTCACTCATCTTAAACCAAAAAATCGAAATTCAATGTCATCACCAAAACATTGATTTTCTTTGCGTGAAAGATCCAATAAATACAAAATTACATTTGAACCAAACAGTCCTAGAACATACTCTATGACTTAGGACTTGGAGTCTTAAAGTGATGTAATTCCTGCAAAACAAAACTCCAAACAAAATCAAACGTTAGTCGTTAGAAATTAAAATCCTACATTTGATTCGTCCTTTTGGTTCTTTTGTTTTTCGGCTCTTTCAATCTTTTCTTTATCTCCCCCTATCTTGAGCATCTCTAACATGTTCTCCATGTTCTCCATGTTCTCCCCCTGTCTTGAGCATTTATGTTCTCCCCCTTTGTGATACGATCATTATTTTTCTGTTCTCCCCCTTTTTGTCACAAATTGTCAAACAGTGAACATACTAGACAAAAGGAAATCACTAACAACATTAGTTCATAGAGAAAGAGAGATAAAAGCTCAGTTCCGGTATATAACAAAAATGCAGATTGCGTACCGGTACCAGAAAGCAAAAATCAAATAATTTCTTGAAACAAATCCAGATTTTAGAATCTTTTCAAATACCGATTTGTATTCCATCAAGAAATCAATTTAAGTGCTTTAAACAATGAATTCACACAGATGCCATTCAATCCAATTAATTTCACAAAATTAAAAAGATTTACTCCTAAATCATGAAAAACAAAGATAAAACATTATAAACAGTTTTTCATGTTATATTCATCAAACACAAGTCATCAAAAATAATCTTGAGATCCAAACTCTATCAAGATGTAACGGATTTACAAAGATGACTTACGGAGATTTCCAAATGACATCAATCTTGAATTCTACCCTTTCTTGAGATTGAGGTATATGATTCAAATTTCTTTCATTAGAATAATTTAGAAAAATTTCATAAAAACCAGAAAAAGTATGTAAGCACTTTGGCGCATCAACTTTAAACAAAAGTCATCGTTTCATGCAACAAGAAATAGATTATACCAAATCTATCAAAAATACTCAAAAATGAAACGAAAATTTATGAAAATTAAAACCCTTAAAGTTGAACAACTTCAATCACATCTAACATGATCTTATGCGTAATGCCTTTATCAAATCATCAATTTGGTAAAGAAAATGAAATACCAAGATCAATAGATGTTTGAAATCCCAGATAAGTTAGATAATATATCTAGACAATCTGTTGAAGAGAGTGGCTCTTTGAGCATCTTTCGTTAAAAATCCCACCTTATACCAACCTTGAAATTTGACAGAGTCAAGTATTTCAACATGCATTTCATATCACATTTTTAAAAAAAAAAAAAATTTGCTTGGCATACATGGGGTATCTTTTTCTTTTCTCCATGTGGTGGTAGTTTTCACACTCCTCATTGGGATGTAACTCTTTCCACATCTTTTGAGCATTTTACTTTTCTTTGACTCCCCCTCAATTGGCTATCAATTATTTAATATATAAGGTATTCAACCAAAAATTGATCCCGCATTCATACTCGACTAAATAGTCAAATAAGATAATGACTATACCAAGAGATCATTGAGAGAGAAATTGACTTTGATCACTTAAAAGATGAATTAATTAACATAAATGATCATTGCAACATCAAAATATTATGATGTCAAAAGCATAATAGATTTCTAAATGCGTGAAAAGATGCAATTAAAGTCAATATAACCAATGCTCAATTAATGTCCTATGTACAAACATAGATGAAGAACAAAAACACAAAAACAAAACCTAACCTAAGGATTGGTTTCAAAAAGAAATCATTTCAAGGAAAGCATTCCAATTGCCTTACGCAAATGAATAAATCGTTTTTGATCCAAAGGTTTTGTTAAAATATCAGCTAATTGATCTTCAGTTGAAATATATGAAAGTTGAAGAATATTTGATTCAACTAGCTCTCTAAGAAAATGATATCTAAGTTCAATGTGTTTTGTTCTTGAGTGCAACACAGGATTTTTAGAAATGTTTATAGCACTTGTGTTGTCACAAAGAATTCACACAACCGAGATAGATTAAGCATCTAAAGATCACACATGATTTCTAAAATTTGATGCTTATAACTATCAAAAACTCCTATAATGAAGTATCTTCAAGATTATGATTATGGAGTAAAGTTGATAATCCATATAAAATTAATTTGGAGTGAATGAACGTGAAACCCTTTTTATTCAATGCACTTGTTCAATAAAAACCCTTTTGTTCAAAAACAAAGTATAAAAACAAAGAGCATTGAAAAACATGTAATGCAAAGATTAAGAAAAATATGAAGGAAAACCAATCAAAGCATTACATACAGTCATAAGCTATTTAGAACTTAAGACAAGGAAAGATATCACCTTTCCGAATCCAAAATCGCTGGATTTTGGGTTGTCTTGATTCGTTGTGGCCGGGGGTTGTCCGCTTTGACTGTTGATCCACCTTAGGTCTTTGCCTCGCAATGATCCACTTGTATGATTGATGTTGTGGCTCGGACCTTTGGTGGGTTGAGTGAACTCCTTTGACTTGATGTGTCTTTTGATTCCGTTGAGTCCGCTCCGTAGATGAAGTTGCCGAAGGATTTTTCTTTCTCTTTTTCGGGCAATTCTTCACCAAGTGTCCTTCAAGTCCACATAGGTGACAAGTTCTTTCTTTCAATTTATTGTGGAACTTGAAGCCTTCACAGTTTGGTTCTTTTTAAATCCCAAACCAACCTTGCTTGTTTGACCTAATCCGGACATACAATCAAGTTTCTTGGAACCGGTTGAAAGCCTTTGTATGTCGGATTTAAGTTGATGAACTTGCTTGGTCAAAGCTTGGTTGGTGACATGAATTTCTTCAAACTGCTTTTCAAGAAAACCAATCTTGTCCATATATGATTTTGCGTTTGTCTCCGATTGGTTTAACTTTTCTTGGAGGATTTTATTGTTATCCAATAACCGTCCTTGTTCCTCCTCGAGATCATGAAGTTTGATCTTTAAAGCTTGATTCTCGTCTTGAACCTCAAGTCGTTGCTTCCTCAACTTCTTGATATGCTTGGCCATCTTCTTTGATTCCGCAAGAAGTTGTTGGTATGCCTCAACGAGTTCTTCTTCGTCCGACTCCCCCTCACTTGATGACTCTCCTCCGGATGTTGATGTTTCATGCAAAATCAAAGGAATAGAGTCAGTGACTAAAGATGATAAGCACAAATTAGAAGAGGGAATTTGAGAGGCATGAAAAGCAACAATTTTTTCTTTTTCCTCTTCACTTGAGGTCGATTCATCGAAACTAGAATCGTCCCAAGTTTTTGCTTGCAAAGCCTTCTTTTTGTATGATTTCTTAGAAGGACAATCCGTTGAAATATGGCCGTAGCCTTTGCATCGATAGCATCGGATTTCCCCTTCGAAATCATCTTTTTCTTTTTCTTTAGAAGGTTTTGCAACGCCTTTGAGTTTAGAGGATTTAGAACCCGATGATCCTTTAGATGGTTTCGTGGATGAAGATCCATCGGTTCGATTCTTCCAAAATTTCCGACGAAATTTCTTTGTGATCCGCGCCAATTGTTCTTCAAAATCGGCAAAAGAGATTTCATCGTCGGAACTCGATTCGTCATCTTCTTCCTTTGTTGATTTGAATGCAATACCTGTAAGCTTAGAAGAAGACTTGGAAGAAATTTGATTAGTAGGAAAAGTCATCTCATAAGTTTGTAAAGCACCTACTAATTCCTCTACACTCATCTCATCCGGATGACTAACGGTTTCAATGGCGGTAACCTTTGCCCTAAACCGTTCCGGAAGAGTCCGAAGAATCTTTCTTACAATTTTCGACTCCGGGATCTTTTCTCCTAAATTAGCACATGTATTAATTACATCTTGAAGTCTAGTGTAATAATCTGTAAACAATTCATGCTCTTCCATATGAATAGAGTCAAATTGACTTGTAAGCATCTGGAGCTTTTGAATTTTTACAAGATTAGTACCCTCATGTGTAATTTTGAGAATATCCCAAATTTCCTTCGCGGTTTCACACGCGGAAATTCTTGTAAACTCAGTCGAGGAAAGAGAATTATATAAAGCGTTCATACCTTTCCCATTGTAAGAAGATCTTTCGATTTCCTCTTTGGACCATCTAGAGCGAGGTTTTGGGGTAGTAGAATTTCCTACTTCCTCAACAGGATGCACCCAACCGTATTCAACGGTTTGCCAAACACGCTCATCAATTGAGATGAGAAAAGCTCTCATCCGCACTTTCCAATATGCATAATTGGTCCCATCAAAAAGAGGAGGTCTAAAAATATTACCACTTTCACCCGACATGATAGATAAACCTAAAACCCGCTCTGATACCAATTGTAGGTTTATTTAGGATCCACAAGGATCTAAATAGGTACTATCAAACACCTAGAGGGGGGTGAATAGGTGTAATATTTAAAAAACAAATCTCAGTGCAAAATAAAAACCAATGCGGAAAATAAAAACAGCACACCGAGATTTACGTGGAAACTCCAATCCAGGAGAAAAACCACGGGACCAACACGCAATAACAATCCACTAAGAAAAGAAGAATAACAAGGTGATTACCGACTCCACGGACTCAAACCCCTCCTTCAACTTCTTCGGACCTTGCGCTCACCGATTGCACGTCCACTGCACACGTTCGAATCCACGAACGCCACTCGAATCCACGAGCACACGTTTCGAATCCACGAAACGTCTTTAGCACACCGAATCCACGATGCCACGTCGAATCCACGACGCAAACTCAGCCGGTAAGAATATTGGCTTCGATGGTGATCCTTTGCTTAGATTATCAATGAAGATCCATTGGAGAAATCTCTAAGCAAAGATTAGATCAATTCGACAAAAGATATGTTCTTAAAAGAACCATCGAATTGACCTAAAAGAGGCAATAAAGAAGAACGATAAAAACCTAGCCTCTAGGGTTGCTCACGAGTGTTTTCGGTATTTTTTCCCCGTTCTTGAGAAACCCTAAGTGTCTATTTATAGTTTAGAAACCTTTGGAAAGAGATAAGAATCAAAAACTTACCTTATCTGAAAATTTTCAGGACGGCGATCCGAATCGGATTTACTGTGATCCGGATCGTCGTAACGTGATAGACAATTCCAGAAAAACAAGGGTTCGGGATCCGGATTGAAGGCCCGATCCGGATCGTTCATGTATTTCAGCAAAATCCCATGTTCGGGATCCGGATCGAAAATGGCCTTTGATCCGGATCGGATTTGCCAATGAACTAGCACCCTTCGGGATCCGGATTGGACTGTCTGATCCGGATCCTGAACATGTCCCATGTCCAGTTTTTGATTTTTATACAATTAAAAATTCAACCAAGTGTTTCTACACTATAAGAAGTATTCGGATCACCAAAATTATTTAGTTAAACGTACCTGATCAATCCGAATCCATTTTCCTTAAGATTGATGCAATTGATCCATAATTTTTCACCTTCAATCTTCAAGACTCAAAACACTGAGTGTCAACTTGAGCTCTTGTTGAATCTTCTCTAAGTCTTCGATTGCTGATTGACAATTTGATCACTTCAAGACTCTGACTCAACTCACTGACTTGACTCACGAAATATGCCAACACAAAAAGCCGTAACACCCATTACTTAAAAATTAATTTAATTTCCTTTTCAACAAACTAAACATTAAAGATGGGAAAGCTTTTTGCCACCTAAAATTTTAGACTATTTTTGATCATTTTATGTGAAACTAAACAGGTCTTAAATAATATTTTTTTTAATATCAAAATTTTAATAGTTAATTTCCACAAATTATTCTTCAAATCTTCTCATTAGAACTAATAATACTTTTGTTTGGTTATGATTCAATATATTTATACTTGTTTATAAGAATCAGGTTGTGAGTCAGAAGAAAAAAACACACAAGGTAGGCACAATTGGTATAATAATTTTGTTAGCTTAATAAAATAAAAGTAGTAAAAAATAATAATACTAGAAAAGAAGTATTAATATATTTTTTTTTTATAAAAGTTAGTAACTCAACAAAAAAGAATTGAGAAGAAATAAAGAAGGGTGCATCAAATGTATGCATGCACTGGGTGTAGTGACTACATTTTTTTAAAATTTGGGTCAATAAAGGGTGGGACCCTCCCTGCCCCCAATGATAAGATGTATAATTATATGGAATAATTGTCTGTGTAACCCTGAAATCTGAAGAAATATCTGATTTACCCCTCTTATTTTTTTCTTTCTAATATACCCTTCATACGTTCCACCGTTATTAAAAATACCCCTACCGTTTTCCTTTGTTAAATTAACTAGGGTTAAACTAGAGTTAAATAATAATCGGAGTTGAAAACTATCAGATATACCTATTTTGCCCGGATTTAGGGTTTAGGGTTTAGGGTTTTTTAGGGTTTAGGGTTTTAGGGTTTAGGGTTTAGGGTTTTTTAGGGTTCTAGGGTTTAGGGTT
Organism: Tillandsia fasciculata; assembly: GCA_029168755.2. Classification (NCBI taxonomy): domain Eukaryota; kingdom Viridiplantae; phylum Streptophyta; class Magnoliopsida; order Poales; family Bromeliaceae; genus Tillandsia; species Tillandsia fasciculata. The sequence goes on from CM054949.1 coordinate 4,753,503, forward strand.
TAGGGTTTTAGGGTTTAGGGTTTAGGATTTTTTAGGGTTTAGGGTTTTAGGATTTAGGGTTTAGGGTTTTAGGGTTTAGGGGTTTAGGGTTTATAGGGTTTAGGGTTTAGGGTATATTTGAAAGGGCAAAATGGTAATTACACACAGATAACGGCAGTTCCAAACGGTACACTAACAGAGTTTAACTTCAGGGGTATTTTGGAAAGAAGTTGGAACGTAAGAAGGGTAGTTTTAATATTAGCCTTCTAAGAGGGGTAAATCTGAAAACAGAGAAATTTTTAGGGGTATATAGAAAATTGCCCCTAATTTTTATATATATATATATATATATATATATATAGTCCGGCTAGAATACTATCGATAGCACCAAACAATTGGTGTTATCAAGTTTTCAGCCGTTGGATGAAAAGATATGCGGTTGGGATTATAGTGGTCCCTTAAGATTTTTACTATTGAGCCAACCACCTAGTAAAACCGTAGGGGACTACTATAATTCCAACCGCATAATTTTTTCATCCAACGACTAAAAACTTGATAGCACCAAGCCAATATATATATATATATATATATATATATATTATTAGTCCGGCTAGAATACTATCGATAGCACCAAATAATTGGTGCTATCAAGTTTTAGCCGTTGGATGAAAAGATATGCGGTTGGGATTATAGTGATTCCCTAAAATTTTTACTATTCAATTAACCACCTAGTAAACCCTAGGGGACCACTATAATCCCAACCACATATTTTTCATCCAACGGCTAAAAACTTGATAGCACCAATGGCTTGGTACTATCGATAGTATTCTAGCTTAACTATATATATATATATATATATATATATATATATAATATATATTATATATATATATATATATATATATATATACAATACTAGATCGGCAATCCAAATTATACTCGATTAAGCAATGATAGGTCTACAATCCAAATTAGGTTGTAATCTTACAAATGAATGATTTTGTATATACGCCATTTATAATCTTACTGGTGAACGATTTGTACATACTCATTTGAGTAATACTAGATCTATACGTAATCTTATAACTTCTCTGTTCAAAAACCACTTTTTTTTTTTTTTTTTTTTTTTATTATAAGTTTTGTCGCTGCCTCTTTTTAATTTTCTCTAGAATTGTTGGATGAGGGTTTGTAGACATTATAATTAACCTCTTTTTGATAGTAGATTTAGCATTTCTATATTGGATTTGGCGCTTTTTTCACTTCTTTGCTTGTTCTAGATTTTTACATTTAGGCTCGTTTGGTAACGAGATAAGACAGAACTAGCAATTTTAGAGATAAGTATAAAGTACGAAACTAATATAAAAAAACGTTTGGTATGATTCCAGAAATAAGAGATTTTGTGTTTGATATGATAACGAGAAATAAAAAAAATAAAGAGTATTAGTTATTTTAAATGATCTTTTTACCTTCAAATTTTATTATGTAATAATAAGATAAGTGATGGTGCCTCAGGAGATGTGGAAAGGTATTAAAGGAATAATTAAGAGGGTGGTTAGAAAGAATGAGAACAACAGTTTTCATTTATTCTAGTTGTTCTAGAACAAAATATTTTGGTAGTTCTTGATGTGTTTGAAAAGATAAGGGAATGAGATATTCCCCTTTATCCCCAAATAATTTCAATACCAAACGGGCCCTAAGGCGAGAAAATTTGCTCCCTTAGTATTGTGTGATGTGTATTTACAAGTGCACTAATTATGTGAGTGTTTAGCTCGGCGGTTGTGCTCACGTTGGCTGGCGAGATGCTGCTATCCCACACAAGTGACAATGAAGATGACTAAAAACCTATACATCAGCGTATTCTTAATTTTTTCCTTTATAAAAACCTATCACACAAAATTCAGGTACGTTTCAATCTAACAACCGAAGAAAGAGCTCCCAAACTCTAAAAAAATGAATCAACAAGCAAAATTGAATATCAAGTGCATTTTTATGCAAAATTACCGATTTATAAAGATATTTCGTTTTTTATACACCCAATTTGGGATGTATATCTTACACAACATTTATTTTATGATAGGATGAATTTTATTCGTCACTTCGAAGTGATGAGTGGGTGAGTGTCCATTCTAGGATGAACATGGTGTAAGATGTACACCCCGAATAAAGTGTACAGAAATTTGGGATGTACATGTAGCGTTACTTAGTTATAAATGACTCATTAATTATTATCTTAAATATTAGAATGTGGTACAAATTTGCGAAAAAAAAAAAAAAAAAAAAAAAAGCCAATTTTTTTTAACTTATAAATTTTACTTTCATACACAAATAAAAAGTAAGAATAAGAATTAATAATATATCACTGACAAGAAGTCTTACCTAGCGATGTCCCAACAACACGACACAGATATGCGAACATTCCTCGATACACACCGCATTTCATTTGTCGACAAAAACAAGATAGATGACATGGATTTATCAGTACGAGCGACATAGCCGATACATAAAAAATGTGTCAGATCGTGTCCACATATATGACTATTTTTGAATTATTAGAATTAAAAAAATATAATTTTTATAAATAATAAACAAAATAAATATTTTATTTTATTTTTTAAAAATAAATATTTTACGAAAAAGCTCAGGATCCCCCTCATTTTATGTGTCATAAATACAAAATATTTTATTTATCGACATGAGCAGCATAAATGACACAAATTTATTTATAAATACGAGCGACATAGTCGACACATAATAATAGTATCAAATTGTGCCGACAGACACACAACTATTCTCGCATTAAAAATCAATTTATATATATATATATATATATATATATATATATATATATATATATATATATATATATATATATAGAGTCCGGTTAGAATACTATCGATAGCACCAAATAATTGGTGCTATTAAGTTTTCAGCCGTTGGATGAAAAGATATACGGTTGGGATTATAGTTGTCCCCTAAGATTTTTACTATTCAACAAACCATCTAGTAAACCCTAGGAGACTACTATAATCCCAACCGCATATTTTTTCATCCAACGGTTAAAAACTTGATAGTACCAATGGCTTGGTACTATCGATAGTATTCTAGCCTAATTATATATATATATATATATATATATATATATATATATATATAAACAAGTATAGATAATAAATAAAATAATAAATATTTTAAAAGCTAATATGTGTCATAATAACTCATAACAAATCACACCTTTTTATTAATTTGGGTATCACAAATCACTCCACTTGACTCACACGCACGCACCCACGCACGCAATTTAAACCACACCCCCGCCGCACCCGACCCCTCCTCACCCAAACCCTAAACCCTAAAAAATACCACCCAAAAACCCTAATCCAACCCTCTTTATAGCCCGAGCTTCGCAAACCCTACACCTCTCTTACCCACTGTAGAGATCGCGACACCGCTCCTCCACGCCCCCCTCTCCTCTTCTCCCTCTCTCTCTCTCTCTCTCTCCTTTCGATCGATTCCTGGTGCGTTTCCCTCTCTATTCTCATCGCCCGCTAGGGTTTTCCCTGTTTCTCGCTCGGAAAAGCTCGATTTTTTGGTTTTGGGCGTTTTTTAGCTGGGAATTTGGTTGAAAATTAGGGTTTTTTTTTCTTTTTCTTTTTTGGTGTGTGTGGTTGCAGATATGGAGATCTTGAGCCGGAGCGAGGGCAATGGAGCCGCGGCGCTTCTCTCCGTGGTGGAGATACTCGTCGGCGAGGCCGTTTTGGTCGCGCAGAGATCCTTCCTCTGGCTTGCTTTAGCGGTGAGAACTTGTTTCATTGGTATTTTTTTTGGGGATTTTTGCGTTGTTTTTATGTTAGTGTTGGTTTTCTGTTGTGCCTTAAAGTTGTGATTTTGTGATCTGGGTGAGGTGATTTTGGGCCTAACAAGGTGCTCAGTGTAGGTGTAGGGGATTTGAGATCCTTGCTGCTTATGAAGGAGAAAATAGTTGGATTTTAGTTTAGGGTTTGAGGCTATTTTAACACACACACACACACACACGAGGGTTTGGGACTGGGTACAGTTTAGTGTTTAATAAATTACTAAATTATATGACATTGTTGAAGTTTTAGATCTGTGACGTTTCTTAATTTTTAGATGGTAGTAAATTTTTCTCCATTATTGTTCTTTGTTGCCTTGATTGTTTTATGTTACCTGTTTAGATTTATAATATTCTGATTCTGGTTTGTGCTTTTATTTCTTCTCTTCAGTAAAGATTAAAATTTGTGGAAATGTTTTTGTCAATCTATTTTAACATGCCTTATATTTGATATTTGATATGTGAAATTAGTGAGAAAAGAAACACATCTTTTATTAAAAGACTAAAATGTAGCAATTTGCACATTGTTTAGACTATTAACGCGCATAGTTTATCATAATATCATAAGATATGCACTTACAATCCTCCAAGGATTCTTTGTAACTTTAATGTCTATTTACTTTTTTAAATAATAAGTTGGGGCGGAAAATTATGTGCCGGTGGGTGAAGATGATGTTTTTATGATTTTCCTACTGTTGTTATTAATTATTCTGACAGGGTTTTTTTTTCTTTTCTTTTTCATCTAGACATGTATTGCCTTTTGCCCCTCTGAATAACTGTTGTTGGTTTGATACTGAGATTCGTTGTCGTTTACCAAACCAAGTCAACATTCAACACGATGGTCGACGTAAACGTTAGGGGCCAAAAAGCCTTAAACCATAAAGGTAGCACGCGAAGGAGGTTTCCTCCATCCTCACGTGCGTTTGTATGCATGTGCATATGATGATAAACATGCGCCTGCCCGCCCGCATCCGCACGTGTTTTGTGTGGTAATTTTTGGAAAGCCTTCTTGCCAAGCTGCCTTTATGGCTCATGGTTTTATGTGTATCCGTAATCTAAACCCTTAACATTTTTCCGACCTTTATTCTATATGTTTAGCGTGCATGGTGTACATGTTGTAGCTGCATTATCGAACTTGCCTGCATAATGGGCATATCGTGGTTCTCCATCTCCTTTACCATCGGCATCGCATTTCTGTATTTGTTTTATTTCCTTTTCTTACCCTGCCTTCCCTTTGTTTCTACCTTCTTTTGTTGTTCCTCTTCTCTGTAGTATATACTGTGATCTATTAGGGTTCTTGCATTATAGCCATCAATAGTTTGCTCATTTTTCCTCCGATTTATTTTACTGTTTAGTTGCTAACAACTATGCAACTTCTTTCAGATGGGATCGTTGCAAAGTGAGGTCGTTCCTTGTCCCGAAGAGCCACAAGTAATTTACAGGTAAATTCTCTCTCTCTCTCTCTCTCTCTCTCTCTCTCTCTCTTGCTCTTTTCTTTTGCGGTAGTTTGTAAATTTGTTCAATTCTCACAATCAAACCATATTGTTCTAGAAGGATACTTGGCAAAAGCAAAAGTGAAACTGTTCCCAAGAACAAGGATGACGGCGAGTCGGACGACGACGACGAGGATGAAGAGGAAGACGACGATGGCGAAGATCAGGACGACGATGGGGGCGAGGATGAGCAATCGGGAGACGAGGGGAACGAGAATGAAGGAGGGGAAGACGACGATGACCCCGAGGCCAATGGCGAAGGGGGGGGGAGCGACGACGACGACGACGAAGAAGACGATGACGACGACGACGACGACGACGATGAGGAGGGTGAGGACGAGGACGAGGAGGATGACGACGACGAAGAAGAAGAAGAAGAGCTGCCCCAGCCACCCTCTAAGAAGAGGAAATGACCTAAAAAAAGGGAAAAACAAAAACAAAAATGTTGGTTGCTTAAATTTTAGGGTTTCTTACAGCTTTGTGTTTTAGTATGTGGGGGAAAGTTTGTTGGTTGGAGGAATAGTCTTTAGGAGGGGGGGAGGGGGCTGCAGTGTGTGGTTAGGGGTACAGTAGGGGAAATAGGAAAATGACTTATTTGTGAATGCACCTCTTAAGATTTCCCTTATTTTGTGTTTTTTTTTTTTTTTTTTTTTTTTTTTTTTTTTTCAACTTTCGGAACATCATATTGCTGTGGACACTCTGCTGTGTAATTCAAGTGGGCTTTTAGTTTCAGCCTCTCTACCATCCCTCCTCACTTTATTAACAAATCATAGATCTGCAGTGCTGGCACTTTTTTTGTTTTTTTTTTGTTTTTTCTTTGTTTTTAGGTGCTGACATTATTGATGACACCAAATTCTCCAGTGCACAGATTTTCCAAGTTTGAGCCTTGAGGATGAAAAGTAGTTGGTAATCCTGTTCTGACAAATGTGCTAAGAAATTGCTTGTTAGGATTCTATTTATCCAACTAGACTTTCTCACAACTCCTCAAACAACTCTGATCAGATTATTTGGCTTAAATTTTACTTTTACTAAGATTGCCAAACTGAAAATACTATCAATTAAAAACAGGGTTAATTCTTTAATTGCTGATTTCCCTAGTTTGTATTGTCAAAAAGTCTTCATTTTATTCTCCCTAGAATCAATACATTTATAAAGAGCAGGGGCTTTTCCTACAAGTGTTGTTATTAGGAGAAGATTTACTTCTTGGTCCAGTTTCTTTTTCTTTTTTCTTTTTTGCTTTTTTTCTTTTTACTGTTTTTTTGGATGTTAGGTCCTAACCATTATATCCTGTTTCAATTAAGAGAAGTATTACTTTTTGGTCCACTTTATATATATATATATATATATATATATATATATATATATATTATTGATTTTGACGCATGCGGAGTTTCTTCAACGATCGTGTGGCGAAATAACTACAGAATAGAACACATAAAGTTTTTAATAAAACTCTATCTATTCGTTAAGATTATTATTATTATCAATAGTTTTTAATCGATTTTGGTGCTAATTCTTTAAAATTGTTTGAAAAGAATTCAGTGAAATATCTAGTTTGATATTAAGAACGTCGAATGCTCCGAAAAAATTAGTAGGTATCTTAATAAATTTATAGTTACGAAAATTACATGTAGTAAAAAGAACTTTATTTATAAATAAATTATTTAGTTGCATGCATTTGAAAATTTGTATTTATAAATTTTGTTACTTTGTACATAGTTGGCCAAATTATTCCTCATGTAAAAAAAAATTTACTTTTTGTATAAAAGGTGATTAGAGAGGTGAGCTTAACCCAATCTGATCTGAAGATAATGTTATGGGTTTTATTCTGTCAGGTTCTATCCTAGAGAAACTAACTATGATACCCAGGTTTACCTTAATATATTATGAACCATTTTGAATAAACTATTAGATCTTTCAAAATTTAAATTTTAATATCCAATCTTTCTATCTATTTTATTTAATTTATTTGATGACTCTTTTGATGTAAATTTAAACTAATGGATTACTTTAATAAATTTTTTATATTTACATGAATTCCATAAAATATATATATCAATTAAATTCATAAAAGGTTAGATAGCAATATTAAAGATTAGATAGCCTACATCCTTGTACTACTACTATTGCTTAATAAAAATTGCCAACGAGCTTTAACTCGAAAAGCCGAATAAGAGCGAGAGTAAAAGCAGAGTAAACAAACATATAAATTTCAAGTGTAGTTTTGGTGATGTCGATGTCGTCGTACCCACAACTCATATCACAATTGCATCAAACAATCAAAAGCAAATCCGCCGCTCGCAAAATAGCGATTAACAAAGTGCTCAACTCCGATCTAAAAAAATAAAACTTAACCCAGCATAAATGCGAATCTCGACACAATATTTATTTAGTATTATTCGGCGACAGCTCATAGCCCCAACTACAGCAAATTACGATCTAGACCTCAAAGGCTAGACTATTTGAGATAAAACTACATCATCCTCAAAATATATGCTGCAGCATAACACAATTCTAGACTCTAGATTTGTATTAACATCTACATTCAGCAACTACTAGCAAACCCAACTTCCTCGGACGAGCCAAGTCGCAAACACATCGCAGAACAATCATGCAACCACGGCTACACCATGTAAACAATGCAAGTAAAAACCAACTTGATCTGTGATTAATACACGTCCAGTATTGGTATTGCTTGTTATAGATCGCTAGTTCGACAAAACATAATATAGCGTCTCTGAACCAGCGAAATTGATCTCCGTTCTTCCTCAGCGTGCTTCGTATTGAACAACTGCAACAAAGATGTCGGAAATTAGTTGGAGATCAAGGGAGTGTTATCGCATTAAAAAAGGCGAGGCAAATGAATATGAAGAAAAAAAAAAAATTCTACAATAGATGAAAGCCAGCATGCCACGTGTTACTTTGCAAATTCAGGAACTTGATCAATTTCAAAACGGCGCATTAAGGCATTTCGTAGTTCACATTAATTCCCCTTTGGATGGGCGCAAATACTACTGGCCTGGACTATAGTCCATTCTGGAATGCTTGCAGAATAAACTGTTGCCCTAGCAGAATATTCAATAACATTTTTGACAAAAACCATCTTAGTAAGCTTAAAAGAAAATTCTGAAGAAACAATGTAATAATAGGTAGTTTAATCAAAACTTCCAAAGTGCATTCATCCATTCAAAATCTTTTTATAGTAAAGGTCTGTGCATTTTACCGAATCCACACTTACAAAAAATAGATACATCCCAATCTAATCAGAGAGAGAGAGAGAGAGAGAGAGAGAGAGAGGTTTCTCTTCGATTTGTCTTATCTACATAAGAAACTCATCAACAATACAACTCGTAATATGCACCGCTAACAAGACTAAATTATGGCTCAATCAAATATCCATTTTGCTCCTATATCAGAGATGACCGAATTGCCCAAACAAGCCACCATTCAAATCAAAAAGTATCAGAACCTAATACTAAACAGCATCACAATAAGTTGTGCACAGAGTCATGATTCTGTGATAAGAATGAAGAACTTAACTATCCGGCGTCCATACATTCACTTCCAATCAAACACTCCTTAAATGGGGACGACTCCCGTAGTAGGACAAAAATGAAAACACGGTGATTTCGGTGTTTATGTCTTCCTACATCTAGACCCCAAAACAATTGCAAAAGTCAAGGTTTCTAAGGAATAGGAAAAAAAAAAAAAAAAAAGGACAAATACAAACCACTAAAGACTCTACAAGAATAAAAGATGAGAGGTCAACAGTATGGAGCTGAATAGAATGGGCAGTTCAATAGATCTAACATGTATAGTATGTAATCACTAGTTTGAGGCCACAACTCTTCTAGGATTCAACTCACCTAGGATTCCTGGGAAGAGGATCAAGTTCGCCCTTGCTAATTCCTTCATATGATAAGTACCGTAATACATGAAATAAACATAGAGGAAAATATATAGCAAAACATAATGCTTGATCAACGGACTTGTCATCAAAGCAGTGTTGGAAAATGCGCGAGGCGCAAAAAGACGCAAAGGCCTTTTGGAGCCTAGGCGCAAGGCGCGCTGCGAGGCACGCGCCTCAAAAAGGTGAGGCACATTTTTAATAAAAATAAAATACTGTTAACAAGTCTAGTTTAAATTGATATTTTATATAATTTTTTTTTTCAAAATAACCATAAAAAATAAAGAAATCACATACAAAAATATTTTCAAACAAAAAAAAATATATATTATATTTCAACTTTCAACTTAAAAGCGCTTGGTGTCTTGTCGCCATTAGAGAAAGAGAGAACAACCAAGAAAAAAAGAGTTCAAATTAATTTTTTTTTTTTCAATCCCTTAACATTTTAGAATATATGTTGAAAAAACCAAGATTTGAAAACCCAAACCCTAGACCTATTAAATTTAAATATCACGAAGCGCGTCTAAGGCGCGCGCCTCATGCCCTGAGGCACTGAGCCCCGTGCCTCGCGCCTAGGAGCCCAGGCGCACGCCCTTTCAAACAATGCATCAAAGATTGAGCCTATGAGTAATTTCCTTGAAACAATAGTACTTACATGTGCACTACAACAATATTGGTCATGTATGAGTAAATTCTTCATTATGTAGACAAATTTCTTTTATGCTTCTTCTTACAAAAAAAAAAAAAAAGAGAAGAAAAAAAGGAAAAAAATTGCCTCATGAACACAGCTCATACAATTAGGTGACCTCTTGATCTTTTCACACAATATTTCCTTTTAATGGACATAATAGTCTGATAAACCTTATTAAGATAAGAAAACTGATATAAGAGCCAGAAACTTATAAGCAAGATGAAGCCAGTCCTCGAGGAGTCGTGAAATTATGCACGAGGTTCAAAACTTTCCTAGATGTTTAATAGAGAGCAAGAAGCATGCATGCTTGCAATCGACACACATCACATCATCAGCAGCAACAATCAACTGAAGAATTAAATCAAAATAACAGGAACAAACAAAATATCACCATACTTCAACAAGCAAAAAAAAAGAAAAGAAAAGGAATTCAATATACGCATACTTCTGCGGGTGCGTTTCTTGTAAAGGATGCGGTATCCACACTCTCTGCACTGAATCACATCGCCGGGCTTCAGCGTGTTCTCCGCCCCACAATCTAATCATAAATCCAGTTCAATCATTTTTCATAGAAATTGAGCACTAATATATATATATATATATCCCATCAACTACTAGCCATTTTGTCTCCCTCAATCTTATTTTTTTATCAACACCCCCTCTAACTTCCAATTTTATTCTATTTATGTGATTTTAACCAAATCAAACAGGGATTCCGTAAAATTTGATGGCATCGATGGATTTTTAGCAAACAAAACTGCATTAATCAACAACAAATACCTAACAGAACTATTAAACTTCACAAAATCCCCAATTCAACCAAGTAGAATAACTCAAATTTTAAAGAAATTGAGGAGGAATCTATCAAAAGAAAATAAAGTTAAGAAATCACAAGGAAAGAGACATATACCTCCACAAATATAGCTCACAGGTTCGGGTTGCTGCGGATCCATGAATCAAGGGCTCGAAATCTAGGGTTTATGCAACAACCACAACGATCCAAGCGATTAGGGTTTAACAAGGATAATTGTTGAGAATGGATTAGAGCAGAAATCGCAGGGATTCGCGTCCCTACCTCGATTTAGGGTTTCGTTTTGGGGGGCGGCGCGACGTGGAAGAGACGAACGGGGCGAGCGCGAGAGAGGAAAAAACGCGATCACGAGGGTTTTTATGGAGAGAAGAAGAAACAAAGAATGAATAAAGAAGGAAAAAATATATTGATGGTCCCTATACTATTTCCCTCTTACAATTTAGTTCCTGTAGTCAATTTTTAGTTTTCATCCCCAATTATTATTATTTTTTTACAACGAGAACCTTCGCCTGGAGAAGTAATTGCACCGATGATCCCTAATCCTTGTAGTTCCCTCACTTTGGTGACTAAACTCTCCTCTAATACACGCACGCACTATATTAAGTTCATTTTTATCTAGCACATTTTATTTTTACTAGCAGGATCCGTGCTTCGCTGCGGCTGAATAATATATAAAAAATAAATCAAAGCATGTAAAAAAATTAACAGTAAAGTTAAAATTTAGAATCATAATACAATCATATTTAATTTAATAAAGTTTTCAAAAATAAAAATAAGTTAAATTGACAGTTATGTTGTAGCAAAAAGTTCCACACAAAATACAGATAGATTATATAAGTAGACTGCAGAATAAGCAGTATTTTTTTTTTCATTTATCGTCTTTATTGAATGGAGCAGCTTCATCGAATCTATAAATTAAATAATATAATTTAGTATGGTAAATATTATATCAAATCAATTATAGAGTATAGGTAAATAAGAATATGAAGTTATATTCGACATTACATAAGTCGAAGCTTCTTAGTATGCTGAACCTCAGGTAAATCATCAGCAAGTTGTTCTGATTTGGTTATAAAATCATAAGAAAATATTAATAGGACTTTTTTTTATAGAATAATTTTCAGTATATAAATGATAACTTCATTACCCAGATAAAATTTTTGTGCTCGGCGATGTCTCTGTAAATATTTCTTTGCGGATTTGTTTGTTGGTTGCAGAGAGTGCTCTTGTTCCTCACACTTAATATGTACATTTGCCGGTACAAGAGATTTTCCTGTGACACTTGAGTTCAGAGTAAAAAATTTTATCACTTTAAAAGATAGAATACCTGTTCTAAATTTCAGTGTATCAGATACAATATGGAAAACATGTTCCTGACCAATAATTATTTTAATTGTAGGAGTAAGAGTGTATTGGTCTGAGCCAGGTGAGGTGGCTAAAATCTGAGCTGGAATATGAATAAGCTCTTGTGCTATCTTTCCAAAGACAACAAAGTTGGCTATAATACTTCCGTCGCCAACAATAATGTTTAATTCATGAAAGAAATGTGTAATGCTGAAAATAAACAACACCAGTGAAAACAACATCATTATATTTTTATTTTTCAACCTGAGGAAAATTTAAAAAATTAAAGTTGTATAAAGGGATTGCATAACAATTTTCTTCAACTAGGGTCAGGGAAGTCCATTTATTTATTTGAATCATGTAAAGACGCTCGACGGCAGCATATTTTTTCTTGTTAGGAACAACGCCGAATTTTTCTATCAGATATACGCTCTTTTCTGTTAATTTACATCTAATTTCTTCTGCATTCTGTTTTCGAATTATTCCTTGCGGAGAATAGCCCTAAATGTAATTGAAACAACATCATCGCAGTGTTATTTGTAAGACACCGACAAACATATAATAATTAAAGGAAAACAAAACATTCAAATGTATAAGGAAAATCAAAACGTCACTACCTTTTCATCTACTAACAGGCAGTCCAGACTAAATATATCTCCTTTCAAAAACGGGACCGTTGACTCCTATATTCGGCATACACGAACTTTAATCCTGCAGTTCTGCTGCTGCTGAGCTAATTCCGATAGCAGTACATATTCCATTATAGCTTGTAAAAATTCTAAAAAGATGTGAAAAAAAAAAGAAAAATATGAGTAGAAAAAATGTTTGTATTATTGATTAAAAATAGTTGCATATTCTGATTAACGACAAATAATATTCTAAGCAACACTACACCACAAAAACAACTACATATTACAAATTATCAAAAATTCTATTGTAAACAATATTTCTTGTATATCCTTCCGGCTCGTGTTCTTTATTTTTTATAAGAATTCGCTACCCTTCTCTAGAAGTGACTCGAGAAATTGCTACATAGAATTGTCCATGAGAAAATACAGGCTGAGATAAGTAAATGCCAACTATTTCAAGCGTCTGTCTTTGGCTTTTATTAATTGTCATTACATAGCTTAGATGTATCGAAAACTGCCTTCTTTAAGTATAAATGGCCATTTAGAATCAGTTATATTAATGACTATGCGAGGGATATATACTTTTTCACCAATATGATTGCCAGTAAATATTTGTGTCTCGATAATTCTAGGAGCTAATTGAGTTATTACTAATCGTATACCGTTACAAAGGCCAGAACTCTGGTTAATGTTGCGGAGCAACATTACAGGAGACCCAACTTTTAATCTGAGCTCGTGATGGGGAACTCCGTTAAATTTTAAGGAGTTCAAGAAATCCACTGGATAAAGTATATCACTATTTTCAACATTTCTTGATGAACTACATATTGAATCCGAACTCAAATATGTCCGTGCTTCAGTTGGCACCAAAGTAAGCAGTACGCATTAATTTCATCGGCTATCTCATTCATGGGTGTAACAATAGCCCTGTCTCTCAGGTAAGCAGGATTATTATAATTAACATGAATATCATCATATATTTCTTCAATAATACTCTTTATTCCATCATCAGCATTCTTTATAAGCAGATCAACTAGAATTTTAATCCATGTGGTTTTCTCTTCCCCATCTAATTTAATAGCATGTATCTTGCCGTTACCAACATTAAGTACCCACGTGCTAAATTCCGACAAAGATGCATTAGACAAAGCATTTTCTGAAGAACCACCCATCATGTTTGTATTTAAACGAAAAAGCTTACACTTGTTCCAAATGTGAGATCTCGTAATTGAAGCCTTAATAATATCATGTCGAATACCGCCCACAACAACTGGAAGTATTTGTCTGAAATCCCCTTATAAAAGAACATTCTTTCCTCCAAACATTTTTTGACAGGCGTCTGGGCTATCTGAGCCTAAAATATCTTTTAGAAATCTGTCCAAAGCTTGGAAACAATTTTTATGATTCATAGGCGCTTCATCCCAAATAATTAAGGCAGCATGGGAAACTAATTCCGCTAGCTGCGTGCCCTTTTTAATTTCACAAATTGAACAATCGTCAACATTAATAGAAATCTTAAATCTAGAGTGGGCTGTACGGCCACCAGTCAGTCAAAGCGACGCAATTCCCGATGAAGCTACAGCCAGTACCACCTTTCCCTCTTATCGAAGCTTGCAAATAATCATTCTCCAAAGATAGGTCTTGCCTGTTCCGCCGTGGCCATAGACAAATATTGCATTTCCATTTTTTTCGTTTATAGAAATCAAAACAGCATTATATATTTTTCTTTGCTCGTCATTCAACCCATTAAACAGCTGTGTATGCTTTTCGCCTCTCCCTCTTTCCTATCCGCACTAAAGCTGCTACATTGTTGCCCGCCGATTCTTGCTTGTGGGGTGATGACCTTCGTACTAGTATTACAGAACAGTTGTGGAATAGTTGAAATTAGATCTGTGATGGTTACCGTTAAAATGTTATGTTTATAATCAATTGTGTATTTATGACATATGTATAAATTATTATATGAATTAATTTCGTTCTTTACATATGCCGTTAATTGAAGTGATATTGTGAAAACGTAAATTAAATATTTTAACATATAAATACAATAATATTTGTTAAATATAAACGAAAGTTGACAATATTATAATTTATATATTTTCATATTACTGGTTTGAATATTTTTATTTTTGGTATTTAGTATTAAATTAAAATTGTATAAATTTTCAAAAAGTAATATGAAATTTATATTAAACAAATTAATTAATTTTTTCCAAGTTATAACATTTTAGGTAAATTTTTGAATATATTTTGATTTTGATAAAATATAGTAAATTTAACATAATTTTTTTTATTTTTAAATATCTCAAATCAAATATTTACAAACATGCAAGTAAAATTTTTATTTATTTTAAAAAATTATTAAGATTGAGGGTAATTTCTTCATTTCATACAATTATTATTATCTATTTTTTTTATTTTCTATTTTTACACCAAACACAAATTTTCTTATACCTTATACTAATCTAATACCAACTAAATACATTTTTATAATAGTTCCAGCTAGGTTCCAAATTTATACTTATAACAATTAATTTTTTCTTATCTCACAACCAAATAAAATATTTATGGATTAAAAATAGGTCTAATTTTTTGTCCCGTAATAATAAAATCAGGAGATGAGACTAATAAATTAAGTTAGGCTGCATTCCATCATATATCTAGCGGTAAGAGGTCCAATAATAAACCTAACGTTTCAATAGGTTGAGTTCGATGGAAATTTGTGAATGTTGTTTCTGTATGCTTTAAGTAAAAACTGCGCATTTTTAGCTATTTAAATTTTTGAGATGAATGAATCTAACAGGTAGTTCTCACTGTTTTGAAGTCTTAAAAAGTTAGCGTTGAGAGTGATCGAAGTCTACTGGACCAATGGTCAGTACATATAGTATTACTTTAATTAAAATTTTGCAAGTATAAATCAGCAATTTTAAAACCTTGTAGGGATACATACAAAAATATCCCTACTGTAAATAGTAACGGAAAAGAGAGAGAGAGTTGAGAGAAGGAGAGAGAGAGAGAGAGAGAGAGAGAGAGAGAGAGGAGATGTTCTTCCACATCGTGTTGGAGCGGAACATGCAGCTGCACCCGCGCCACTTCGGACCCCACCTACGGGACAAGCTCGTCTCCAAGCTCATGAAGGACGTCGAGGGCACCTGCAGGTAAAACCCTAACCCTAACACTAACCCTAACCCCAAGAGAGAAAACCCTAATCCCCTCGACCCTGCGATCCCTTCTTTCCTTGTTCGGTTTTAGTGGAAGGCATGGGTTCGTGGTGGCGATCACCGGAGTCGAGGAGATCGGGAAGGGGCTCATCAGAGAGGGCACCGGCTTCGTCACCTTCCCCGTCAAGTACCAGTGCGTCGTCTTCCGCCCCTTCAAGGGCGAGATCCTCGAGGCCGTGGTCACCATGGTCAACAAGGTCTCTAGATCTTTCCATGTTTCTTCGGATTTCTAGGGTTTCTCTCGGGATGGATTTATTTGTTCATTTACATTTAATGTTTTTGCAGATGGGTTTCTTCGCAGAGGCAGGGCCGGTGCAGATTTTTGTTTCGAATCATGTAAGAATTTTTTCTGTTGTTTTCTTTTATTATAATTATTATTTTTTTTGTCTGAATGGGTTTTAGGTATAGGCCATTTGAAATCGACAAGTTTATTATTATGGATTCAAGTTGCCCTAGTTTGTAAAATTGGGAACTTTGTTGAATTTAGCGTCGTCGCTTGTTGCTATTACCCGGTAACTTTTAATGAAATCTGCAGTTTCGTTTACTAAAATGTGGTTAACGTCGTTCAGTTTAGCAGAATCATTGTTAGATAACTTAGATTATCAAAATTCCCAATTTGATCAACTAAAATTATATAAATCAAAAAATTATTACGGGGCTTCAACCACTCAAATTGAAAATATCAAAAGGTGGCATTCAATCCGTGTTTGATAAGACGTGAGGCGCAAAAAGACACAAGAGCCTTTTGGAGCTTAGGCGCTAGGCGCACCGTGAGGCGCGCACCTCAAGAAGATGAAGCACGCATCTAATAAAAATAAAATATTCTTAACAAGCCTAGTTTAAGTAGATGTTTTATATTAAAACATTTTAAAATAGTCATATAAAAATAAAATAATTATAAAAAAGTAAAGAAATCATATATATAAATGTTCTCAAATTTAAAAAAAAAAAAAAAATTATGCTTCAACTTCCAACTTAAAAGTGCTTGTTGTTGCTTCTTGCTTCTTGTCGTTGCTGCTTGTTGCCATTGGGGGGGGTGGAAGAGAGAATGACCAAAAGAAGAAGAGAAGAAAGTGTTCAAATTAGAAAAAAAAAATTCAATCCCTTAACATTTTAGAAAATATTGAAAAAATCCATGACCCGAAAATGAAATTCCTAGACCCATTAAACATAAATATCACGAGGCAGTAAGGCCTGCGCCTCGCGCGACCACACTCAATCAGTAAAAGGTGAAGGTAAGGGTCTATTTCAGAATAGCATATATCAAGGGGCCTGTATAAAATATTGCTGTACAAAAAAGTAGAGAAAATACATAAATTTAGTTTGTAGCCTCATTGTTTTTTACTGAAAACGTATGGAATTATGATTGGCATGGTACAAGTTGAGAAGCCCCTGCAGATCAAGTTGTAGTAGGCTCGCGTTTTATATGATGGAGTTTGATATCTCTTTTTTCTTTCTTGTTGCTGATACCTTCTTTTTTTCTGTCTGTTTTTTGTTTCTTTGTTTTTCTTTTTTTTCAGTTGATCCCCGATGATATGGAGTTCCAGTCTGGAGATATGCCAAACTATACAACCTCTGATGGATCGGTATGTTTTGTTCCTTTTCCTATATTTCTTATATGTTTACAGTTACGTGTGAAACACTGAAACCAGAAATCAGGCTGAAATATGAGTTCTAGTCTGTTGGCTGAATTATGGCTTTCAATCTTTTTAACTGCGTGAGAAGGCATGAATTAATAGTTCACTTTGTTCATTGTTTCTTAGTGAGTTCTACTGATGGCTGCGACTATTTTGAGACGAATCAAAAGTATACTTTCAGTGGTATATGGTAATAGACTAACCGTTCACTGAATGATTAGAAGAAGAAACAAGACAATTTGTATTTGACCTTGCTATGCATATTTAGATGATTGTTGATGCCCTATTACTTTCAATCTAACCGAACGGAGGCTTTTATTGTAATTTTTAGATATGATTGTTGAGTGCTTTGTTGTTCAGAATGTGTAGATTGTGGCAAGATTGGCTGTCACAAAACTGAATGAAAGATGACAATACTCATGCTACAGAATCGGCCTAGTTTGGAGTGATTTGACAGGCATAATGCTGGGTCAGGGTAGAGAACTTCATGCCATTGCGAGTTTTGGAATAAATGAGTCTTAAGTTCTGCGGCAGGCTAAATCCACCCGAGGCCACCACTACCTGGATAAAGAACTATATTCTTTTTGGGTATGGGTATGTTGATTGGGTGCATGCCTGAGAGTCACCATGTCCAACATGAAAGGGAGGATTTTAGTTGGAAAAAATTAGATGCCTCTTTTCATTTGCTTAGAATTAGTTGTGATCGAGATAAGAAAATACGGGAGAATGGTTGGTTAAAGAAGAGGCTTTTACGATTATTACTTGATAATTATCTACAAGTAAACGCGGGCAATGTTTTACCATTTTGAAGAGCATATTTAACATTTCCGACATTCTGTATCATTAATGATATACATTGAAGTTCGGACATGATGTGGATTTAGAAGTGTGAGATGCATGTATGCAGATGTATCAATTGACATGAATGCATAAATGTAGGTGAGATTCAAGAATAACAAATTTCTTTACCTTAGCTACTTTTCTTTTAGAATGGATCTTTGCTCTTATTTTGGACTGCGAATAAAATGTGCCAGCATGCTTTTATTTTTGCAAACCTCTTTGTTTTGATGGTTTACAGGTGAAAATACAAAAGGACAGTGAGGTCCGGCTAAAGATTATTGGGACTCGTGTTGATGCGACAGAGATTGTACGTCTCCTGTTCCTTTTAGTCAAGTTTCATAGCTAATGTTCATTCTGGCAGAACTCTATTTACAAGAAGTTTATGCAAGTTTGTAACCTCAAAGCACGTTCAATATTTTTATATCTATTGCTTGGACTCGAAGATCACACCATTAAAATGCTAGTTCCGTACATAAAACACTGCTGGCAGTTGAGGTTCCATTTTGATCCTCTATGCGGAGTCGCTTTGTTCAGATTCAGTTGAAAGAAAGCTTTATGGCCAATTTATTATAATAATGTGCCATTCTGTAGTGAGCTTTTCTTGATTATTAACTATGGTCGCTATGTTTAGATATCTGTTTATTTTCTTGTAGAGAGAGATTTGCTTCCAAGATTCTGATAATTCAATTTTCTGCTTTTCTATGACTTGGAAAAGTACTTATGAGCTACTTGATGTTTACTGCACAACGACCTTCATTAAGACTGACATACAATGAAAATAAAGATAATTAACATTGTGATCATTAATGTATTTCTAGATTATGCATACAAAATTGTGCCTAATTTTTTCTTATTTCTTTTTTTCTTATATATATATTTGTGCAGTTCTGCATTGGGACGATAAAGGACGACTTCTTGGGTGTTATCAACGACCCAGGTGCAGCTTCTTAGCGGGCAGATAGGAATTTTGATATGACAAAATCATAGGTGCCGGTGTCCACGTTGCGCACCACCGTGTGTAGGATTCAGTTTAATTTGAACTTCGGAAGTGCACCCGCGCCCTTGGAATCTGTGTTGTAAAATATATCACACATCGTCAAGCACGCATAAAGACAATTTAAAGACAATTTGAAATCAGCAATGCTAATTGTTCTCCTTTTGATACATTAGATTTTGCCTTTGTGACTTGTGTTGCTTCTCAAATGCTCAATGCAATCTCCGCGAGCCAAATTAGAGTTCCCCCTTGAAGAGGCTCAATTATTATTTTTGGCTATAAGCATTTCACGAGGCGGGGACTCTGTTTCGCGAAGTCTTACTACGAGCTTGATAATCCGCGTTCATTTGTCGCCGTATTGGACACCGGAAATGCAAGTTGATCTAATTCATGATTTTGTTTGTTAAGATTTCATGGGATGTTACTGATATCTTGTGTCCAGCACAATGGCGAAACAAAATCCTGAGTGAAATTGAGAACTGGTCTTTCATTTTCGCAGAACTTTGTCTGTGATTTGCTGATTTTTCAGATCCACCAGATATGTTTCTGCCTTGCCTTATGAAGTTAACAGTGAGTTTTATTGTTTTAGAGCTTGTCTTAGCATATATGCTGGGACAAGAAATAAAAAGAAAAGAAAAGAGATTTTGAGTGTTGATGAGTTGCTAATTTTCTTACTCTGGATTTCTTGTTAGACAAAAAGGGAAATGAGAGAATATTGGTGGTATTTGAATATTCTGTTTTGAGGATGAATTTGAAGCCTTTTGATGAATGGATGAGCAGCATAAGAACAAGAGTAGACAAGGAATATGAGAAGAATTTTGTTTTTCAATAAATACTAAAAATATTATTCGACTTTTTAAAATCTCTTAAATTTGATTATATTATTTAACACTATGCTTTTATATATATATAGAGAGAGAGAGAGAGAGAGAGACGGTGCTCGAATCTTACTATAAATCAAAATTTAAAATTTAATAATTTTTTTAATACAAATATATTTAATCCAAATATATTTCTCAATTTAGTTAAATTTAAAATAATCAAATAATCAGATTCACAATAAAAAAATATTATAAATATCAAACAAAGATTAAAAATAACTTAGCGGCAACCAGCGACGCAGAATGAATCGAGATTCGAGCAGTAACAGAAACAAACGATGCAGAATGAACCGAGATCCGAATAGTAAAAGAAAAGATCAAGCTATACTAAAAAACTGAGCGATTACAAAGAGTTGAGAGCTGACATCAGATAACCGAAAGCCAAACACGACTACAAAGAGCCGAGTGGTATTAAGCATCCTAAAAAGAATCGAGCGTTAGCATTAAGAGCCGAGCGACACAACTGAATATATCACATATCACGTCACAGAAATCAACCAAGTTTTCGATTTAGCTTAGTTGAGCTGCGCTTTTTCCGAAACTCTAATACTAAACTAGCGGCATCAACGGAGAAGTAAACAAATTGTGATATAGTAGAATCAGCTTAATTTCCTTATGGAGTACACCTCTTCTCTTAAAAGGGCACATTTGTTCCTGCAGCCTCGGCCGACTGTGCGTACGCAGTAGTTGGTCCGCTTGTGCAGTCATTGGACTATAGATTACAGCAAGAGCTTCAAAATTAGAGTTATTTTATCAGTAGTGCATGTGGTGCGCCGCCCGCACCTTCGCCGAACAGTTCGCGTACTGTCACAAAAATGTGAATGGTTGTAGTGGTAAAATCACTCAAATCAGGTGAAAAAAAGTGGTCTGGGCACCTCTTGCAAGAGTTATTTGCTACTAGTATTTTCAATTGAACTCATTCTTGATCAGTACATTTCGCGCATTCGGCCATTTGTTTTCAGGATTTGTTACGTACATTTTTGCATTTCTTAATTATTCAAAAGGATAAGATTGTTGTCACGGTGCAACTGAGGTTCTCACAGATTGTATTATGCGAATCATTATCTGATCAGTTTGGAATACTAATAATACCAATCCATTGAATTGTGTGCTTAATTTACAAATGAAGTTCCATGTTCTCACTATCTCCTATCCTATTTTTCCAGTGAACTAACTTGCATGTTTAAACAGCTCAGCTCAGCTCAGGCTAGTTGTCGAACGCGCCGACGTTGATTTTCTTCGGTTGACACGCGACGAGTGTTGGAGTTAGATCCTGGTGCAGCACTCCCAGCACTCCCAGCAATCCAATATCTTTTCTACCATCCTGCATAGCATTGAAATCAACCAATTAATATGAAGCAGCTGCAAATTAGATGATTAGTATATATATATATATAGCATGTGGGAGGGAACTTGTGTTTATCGTTACAAACAACTCAAGATGTGCATAAAAATGAAACAAAACAAAACAAAACGAGAAGAAAAAATCCAACTACAGTTTATGTGAATGAATGATCTTAACTGTGATAGGTAAATCACTGATAGAAGAATCAAAAGAGACTATACATTCTAAAAGAGAAGAGGTACAGGTAGAGGTAGAGGAAGCTAACGGAGATCGAATATAACTCTTTAGGTTTTTTTAATGGTTAAAATTATGTGCAAAAAATTTTCACACATTGTTTGATTTGGCCATTCATATTAAGATACAAGTGATTTCAACTATTTGATTAGTTATTTGACACACCGCCGCTAATAGTAAAGATGACTCCCACATTTCAGATGGACGATCAGATTAGCGGTATGCAAAAATTTTCTTCACACTGAGTCTGTGAAAAATATGCTTTAATAGTAGAGATTTCTGCACACTTATTTCAACTATTTGGTCGGTTATTTGACGGATCGATCACCGCCAATAGTAGAGATGACGGACATATTAACGGTATGCAAAAAAATTTCTGCACACTGAATCTGCAAATTAAGAATATGCACATATTGTCTTAACAAACTAAAAGGACTTAGAAAGTTATAATAAAATAAATTTATTGAGAATAAAATGACAATATATATATATATATATATATATAGAGAGAGAGAGAGAGAGAGAGAGAGAGAGAAGTTAATTAGCTTAAAAATTGAAGATGACAAGTACCTTGTGAGGATCCGATGAGCAAACCCTAGTAGGAGGGCCATCAAGCTTACAACAGTGTGAGTTTATAGTTAGATGGTCTCTTATCATGTGAAGCTTGTGAGAAATGTCAGTGATGAGCATGGCCCTATCCTCCACACAATCCAAAATAGCCTCCTTCATGAGCCTTGTATCCTCTTCAAGAAACTGCATCTTGCCATGGATCTTTTCATACAACTCGCGCCGAACATCGATCGCGGAGTTCCTCTCCATCTTAATTAGGGGGATCGAAAGAAAGACGTAGAATTGTAGTGATCAAGAGCACATTTACTACTTCTCATTTGTTGGATTATTGGTATTCTTTAGAAACTAGCTAGGTACGTAAATTCACCAAACTCGGAAGGGGATATATATATATAATAATTGAAGGAAAAGAAATTTAAGACACACCTTGCGACACGCACGCATGCCTCCACGTTCAATGTCTGCGAAATGATTAACAATCAGTTTGGCCCCACTTGTGATTTTGCGTTCGACACTCTATTATTTTCTATATTAAAGCATCTGGTAATCAAAAAGATCTACAATATTATTATACCTTAAAAATGGGATCCTATAAAATATACAACTAGAGTAACTATTGAACTAAATAATATATATAGAGAGAGAGAGATTCAAAATATATATCCTTAAGCAGTACTCTCAAACACAAAGCAAAAGAGCAAAAGACCCACAACTTGGAGAGTGAGTGATAGAGAGAAAGAGAGAGAGATTGTAAGGCCTTTTATTTTGCTTCTTATGCAAGTAAAGAAAAAGAGAGAGAGAGAGAGAGAGAGAGAGAGAGAGTGGAGTTTGGTGTTATAGCAGGAGGTTTCAGAGTTCCAGTTGTTGTTTTGCCTGCAGCCGGAAAACATTATTAGTTCCTATGTGTGCAGCCCGTCCGTTTAGAAGTACAGGACAAGGAATTCTATGCAAAAGTGAGGGAAAAATATAGGAAAATGATTCTTCTGCGTCCCAAAAAGAGTGTACATCTTACATCTCATCCATCCAAAAATAAAATAAATTTTACTAATCATTTCGAAGTGATCAGTAGAAAAAATTTCATACCAAAATAAATAGAGTGTGTATCGTACACTCCAAATAGAATGTGCAGATAGTGTTGCTCTTTTAGAAAAATACTTATTGTAAATTCCAAACGGAACGTATATCTTATACCCCATCCATTCTAAGATGAAAAATTTCACTCGTCACTTGAGTAAAAAAGTCTACATCGTACATTCAAAATCAAGTGTCCAAATAGCATTATTACTCTTTTATCTTACTAACTATAATAATAACAAACTAAAAAGTCTACCGTTCCCTCTCAATTTGATGTTAAGTCCAAAAGCACAAAATAAGCCTCCTAGCTTCAAATTTTTTTGATCCACTCGGATAAAACTTTACGAATTCTTTACTTGTAAGTTATCCTTGTCAAAAGATTTAAAATTTTCAGCAAATTTAGTAGCAATTATGTTTCACAAGAGTCGACAAAGTTGGAGGATCTAATTCAAAATGGGCTGCAGTTGAAGGGGTTGCGACGCATTTTAACCTTCCAAATTAGTTATTATGAACTAGCTGTACATAAAGCAACTACATGAATGGAAAAATTTGAGATCACAGAGATAAAATAGCCAAATAAACATTTCTGATGAAAACTGATTATAACTCATCTGAAATTGATCATTGTCATCATCATCATCATAATTTTACCTACCGAAGGAAAAATTCAACAACTGTGTGTCCAAATTGATCCGGCAACTCATCATTATACTGCTACAATTTTCGAAATTAACAATAAAAATTTGAGAATTTAAGTTCATAATGTAAGGACCAGAGAGAGAGAGAGAGAGAGAGAGAGAGAGAGAGAGAGAGAGACAATATAGAGAGAGCGAATCGGCCCGACTCATCTTCGCTTTCCTTTTCCTCTGTTTAGAAGATCTTGAAGAGGAGGCCGCCGTGTGTGGCGAAGAAGGGAGCGAACACGAGCGATTCGACGGCCATGAGCTTGATCAGGATGTTGAGCGATGGCCCGGATGTGTCCTTGAGTGGGTCTCCGATGGTGTCGCCGATCACAGCAGCTTTGTGGGGGTCCGAGCCTTTCGGGCCGAGCGTCCTCGCGTGCTCGGAAGCTCCGGCCTGAAGCAAGTCGGAAAAAGTGAAAATTATTTATTGAGCACCGACAATTCTTTTATTTCTCCTCAGATTGAATTATCTGGTGTACAATAACACATTACCTCAATGTATTTCTTCGCATTATCCCATGCACCGCCAGTATTGGATGCAGAGATAGCAATCTGCAAAATATACAAAAGGAAAAATCAGAAATAAAATAAAATTTGGTTTACATGGCTCAAGAGTTTCAGTTTCAATAATGTTTTTCTCTCAAGTATGTTTCGTGCAAATCATCGCCCTCGTCCAGAGCACAAAGGTGGAAGGATTTAATTGCTGAAGTTTGGAATCTAATTTATCTAATTTATTTCAAACTGGAGTTCTGGAGTTGGTAACTGGAATCTGGCGCATGACTTGGAAATGAGAATTACAATAAACCTGATTACAGTAATAAACTAACTCTTCGAAGAAAACTGGAAATGCTCTACTAACCTGAACACCAGAAACAAGAGAGCCCGCAAGAACTCCCGAGAGGGTTTCGACGCCGAAGAAGGTCCCGACGACGAGTGGGGTGAGCATGACAAGGGCGCCGGGAGGGATCATCTCCTTAATGGAGGCGTCAGTGGAGATCTTGACGCAAGTAGCATAATCGGGCTTAGTAATTCCCTCCATAAGGCCGGGAATAGTGTTGAATTGCCGTCGGACTTCCTCGACCATTTTCAGGGCTGCGCTGCCGACACTCTTCATGGTCATGGCCGAGAACCAGTAGGGAAGCATGGCACCGACGATCAGCCCGATGAAAACTTTGGGGGTCAGGACATCGACGGTGGAGATAGCAGCTCGGCTTACAAATGCACCGAAGAGTGCGAGGGACACCAAGGCAGCAGAACCAATGGCAAAACCCTAGAAAGGAAAAAATGATTTGTTAATTGCATTTCTTTTGACGTGAGAATTTGGGTAGATCATCAATACTGATGGTAGAGTAAAGAATCCATTTGATATCTCAGAAGATGTCTAAATGGTTTAATGCAAGCACTAATATATATCATGCTAACCCACCGGACGAACTAAAGAATATAAATGCTAATCAGGTACAGGAAAAACATCATCTAGCAAGATTCTCTCTTGAACAGATTTCAAATTTGAGCATCGCATTTATAGAATCTGGGATCGGAATTGACAAGAAAGGAACATGTGTCGATGTAAAAGAGCAGCAGGAAAATAATAAAGCAGCTCAGCATACCTTTCCAATGGCTGCTGTGGTGTTTCCTGCAGCATCAAGGGCATCAGTTCTCTCTCGGATCCGGTGGCTCATCCCCGCCATCTCAGCAATGCCTCCGGCGTTGTCACTGATGGGTCCGTAGGCGTCAATGGCAAGGCCAGTTGCGATTGTGCTCAGCATGCCAAGAGCAGCAACTGCAATACCATACATGGCGGCAAAACTAAAACTAACAAAAATGCTAACGGCAATGGCAAAAATAGGGATGATCACGGATTTGTATCCCAAAGCAAGCCCAAAGATCACGTTAGTGGCCGCTCCAGTTCTGCAGGAATCAGCAACATCTTGCACAGGGCTGTAATAGAAAAATAAGGTTAAATGCAGACAAAAAAGAAAGGCAGTCAGAAAAATGAAAAACATAAAGAGGACTTAATATTTACCTGTAAGCGTTGCTCGTATAGTACTCGGTGACAAACCCAATGACCAAACCAGCCCACAAACCAATTGCAACACAGAAAAATAGTTCCCTGCCAATTTAGGCAAAAGGAAAATAATGAGTAATAAAAAAATTAGTTACCAAAGTTGAGTACAAATACCCCTTAAAATCCAAATTTTCTCACATACCCACAAAAACTTTTTAAGTTGGGGAGTCATCACGTTTGTTGGCGAAAAACGCACAGATGGAAATTCAGGTTTTCAGGTTGTTCGTACCATGATATTTTTGTAGAGCTAAACAAGTAATTATTTCACAACGAATTAACTAAAACATGGCACATACCAGTTCTTCACTGCCTTCTGGACGCCAAAGTTGAAAATGGTGAAGGACGACGGGAGAGCCAACCAACTAACAATTGCTATCCCGACAGTCATAAGGGCAGTGGAAATGATGAGCTGCTTCTTAAGAGCAGGCTCGATCTCCTTCACCGCCTTGATCTCGAAGAAGTCAGTGGCAAAAAGAGTGGTGATCAAGCAAACTATGATGCCCATCGAGCTAATAAGTAAGGGGTACAACATTGCGGTGAAGTCGTGGTTGATCCCAAAGGACGAAATTGAGGCAACAACAAGGGCAGCACATGAAGATTCTGCGTACGAGCCGAAAAGATCCGATCCCATTCCAGCGATATCACCAACATTATCACCAACATTATCAGCAATGACCTGTAGGAAGATAACAAATGTTTGTCAACAACCTCAAAAGAATCAACAAACGAATTCCAAATTCAACAAAACGGAGAATATGTTGGAAAATATAAATGGAAAATGCAATACGTGCTAAGATGGGTACCCAATTACTAACACTAAATGGCATTTTCTTAACAAACCAAAACATTAACAACAGTAACAGGTGAGGAAGCAAAAAAAGACAACTCAAGTACTTATCCTAATATCTGCATTTTCATAGATACCCCTCAAAAGTGCAATTTTACAGAGGCATGCCCCTTTTATTCCTAAGTTCCAGGATCATCCAATTCACGGGAAAAGTTAGTTTCGTTTTAGGAAATTCTTATTTAATTAAGGAGGGAAATTTTTGCATATACCGGGTATAATAAATATACATTACAGTTCAGATTTTGCAAGAATTTTTTGTGTACATAGATAACTTTGCAAGGGGTTTATACGTGAATACATATTGAATTTTCAACAGACGCAAGGAAAGAAAAACTTACAGCCGGGTTTCTGGGGTCATCCTCAGGAATATTCCTTTCAACCTTCCCAACAAGATCTGCCCCGACGTCAGCAGCTTTGGTGTAGATACCACCACCAACTCTACCAAACAAGGCCATAGAGGAACCCCCAAGTCCATAACCAGTAATAGACTCAAAAAGCCCTTCCCAGTCATCCCCATAGTACAACTTGAACAAGTTGATAGAAATGTAAAGCACGAGAAGCCCATTCGCAGCAAGCAAGAAACCCATCACCGCGCCAGAGCGGAACGCAGCAATGAAAGCCTTTCCGACCCCCTTTCTAGCTTCCAAAGTAGTTCTAGCATTGGCATATGTGGCGATTTTCATGCCAAGAAAGCCAGAAACTACTGAGGTGATAGCACCGAGTAAAAAGGACACGGTACTGAAAATAGCATTAGCAAGGGCGGGCTTGCAGGTTTTGTCCTTGCTGTAGGTGCAGGGCTGGCTCTTTGTGCTGAAGCCCTCCACAGAGCCAAGGAAGAGAAAGATCAGGATCGCAAAAGCCACCATGAAGATCCCGACATACTGGTACTCCGTGAATAGGAAAGATGTGGCCCCTGTTTACAAAAAGTGCGGTGGATAAAAATGCTAATACCATAAGTTCGAGTATTATATAGTGCAATTAACTTCCCTTAGCAACAAAACAAAAAATAGTGAAAAGCAAAAAGATAATGCTAAATTAGGCCAAAATTTTATTTTCTATTTTCTAAGTTATACACCACGTATAGGATAAATTTTCTGAAAATATTGTAGACCACATTTGGACGTCTAAGGATAAGACGCCGTCTATTTAAACTAGTAACTTATGATACCAGGAAAAGGACAAATGGTACTTATGAAGATACTAAAGCAGGGGTGGGTAGAATTCGCAACCAATGAGGTCCATCCAAAAGCAATCTATTAAACAGTCCAGATAGCAACATGTGAGTGTCTGATTGTTAATTTACTACATTTCAATATAGATAGAAGGAAAAACACAAAAAAAAAAACAGTCAGTCAAAGAATAAGGCAAGATTATCAATGACTGGTAAAAGAATGAGGGGGCCACCCAAATCCAATCCACCTAAGAACTCCAATTGTAAGAAGCAACAATTTCAGCCAAAGAAAAAAAAATAAAGAATAAAGAAAACGGCTATAATCTTCAGTAATCAATCACCATCCAAGCTGCTTTTCCCCATGTCTTACATAGTTACATGATAATTGATAATTAGTTAAAAGTCAAAATAACAAAAGAATGCATTATACAGAAATGTGATTAAAAATATGATACAAAATTACAGGAGAGAAAAAAATTATCGCAGAATGAGAGCAGAAGAAACAAAAAGGAGAGGAAATAAAGCATGATCTCCACAAGCATGCGACCTAACTGTGGCTACAAATTCTTCCTTCATGGCCAATAGAAAAGATAACACACACTAGCCAGATTAGATCTGGACAACAAGTAAATCACCGCAATTTGGTGAAAAATGAACTAACTGTAAAAAAATAAGAAGATAAATAGTTCAATCAGCACTATATCGCAACTGCATCTGCGATTCAGCAGATTTAGAAGGATGGTGCTATACAAACTAACTTATTATACTGCCTAAATTCCTGAGACAAGTTTCACGGAAAACACAGTACAAAATTGCCTTCAATCCAATCCCACCTACAGATTAATGCAAAGCTATTAAAAGAAATACTACAAGCATATTGTGAAAAGGAGTACAATGTTATACTTCAAAAGCATTTAAAATGACCTTCTCCAAAAATTCCACTGGGTAAAAGTGTACAATGACCACAGAAAAGATAGTATTTGGGTATGGCCTCTAATGAGAACGAAATATAAAGTATCCAACGCGTTCATTACGACGTAAGTACTTACTCAATATCCATACACACATTCAATATGTCATTAAATATACTAAATCATAAGCAATCACCAAGTTTGAATAAGTTAGCAATGAGAAAGCAATGTGTGCAGGTATTATGAACTAGTAAAACATAAAAAATTGATATAAAATCTCTTTTCAAAGCCATCAACAAAGACTAAATCAGCAACTATTATCTTCTCAGCATGTCTAATATATAAAAAATATTAATAAAATAAAATCTTTATAGGAACCTCATAAGAATACTTTTAAATGAGATCATCCACAATAATTGTCAACATAATATGGTATTATATTATAGCATTAAATCCATCAGAAAAATCTCAGATGGTGGAAAACAAATATAAGCTATATAGGTCACATAAAAAAGAAAACTTTTCAAACATATCAGTGGAATATTATAAATTAAATTTTTTAAAAAAAAATCTAAGAGTACTTAATAAAAATATGAGCTTTACTAAACAAGTGAGACTATTTCAGCAACTAAGATCTCAAAATTTCTGCCCTTGTAGTCTCAAACTCTCAATTGAGAGGAGGAAACAAATCAAACTATCATATAAGCGCGCATTGCATTATAGTACAAAATTATTTCCAAAATATCGATTTTATTCTGAAAATAGAAAAATTTAGGAAATCAGTTCATAGTTATAATACTAAAATCTGAATAAAGAGGGGAATAAAAGGGTTTTTTTTTTCCACAAAAAATAAGCTTAAAAAACAACAGAAATTAGAAACTTCCCGGTAGTTATAGCAGATCTAGTAGAAATTAAAGGGAAAAAAATCTCTTCTTTTTTTTTTTTTAGTTCAGCAACTACGAGATCTAACCCAAAAACAACCCCTCCACACAAATTTCCCCCAAACCAACGCTCGAACCGAGTAAAAACAGCAGGAGAGCTCGAATCTAGTCGCAATCTCTCCCTTTCCCTCGATCGATCACTCTCACCTTCGGAGATGGCGTTCTGGATCTCGGCGCACTTGACGACGACGTTGTGGTCGTTGAGCCCCTCCTCCTCCTCGATGAGGTAGTCACCGTAGCCGTTCTTTCCCCCCTGCGGCGGCGCCCCCTGGCGCTCCGGCGAGAGCTTGACCTTGGAGACGAGGACCCACTGCACGAGGGCGAAGACGATCCCGACCACGGCCGCGACCGGGATCAGGATCTCCGTGAGGAGATCGGAGATGATCGCCGCGCCCATTGTCGCGAGAGAATTCTTAGACGAAGACGACGAAGTGTCGGTGCGATTAGGGTTTTTCTTTTGCTTGGGGTCGCCCTCGCGAGCTCGTTCGCGGACGCCTTTTTTGGGGTCGGAGCGCTCGGTTTTTATAGAGCGAGAGCGAGAGCGAGAGAGAGAGAGAGAGAGAGAGAGAGAGAGAGGGGGCAAAGGGAAAGAGGAAGAGGCGACGAGAAAGGGTGAAGTAGAGATTTAGGGGTTGGCGAGGGAGGGAAGGGTACAATGGTAAATGTGAAAATGGCTAAATAGAGAAGCACTTTTTTTCCTATTTTTGTGTAACAAATTTCCATGTTGAGATATATATATATATATATAGTAGTAGTAGTAATTGTTGTTCAGCTGGGCATTACCTACTCTTTTTTTCTTTTTCTTTTTTTTTTGAAGTTTTCGAAAGTACGAAAGTTTTTTTTTTTTATTTTCGGTAATAAAGCAATCAGATATTTTAAACATAATTTATATTATTAAAATTATTTAAAAATTATATAATACTTATTACTTTAGATAAAATTTTATTTATCATCAAAAAAAAATATTAATTCTTCTAATTTTAAAATTTAAGTATTTTATTACTTATTTTTTATAAATTTTTTATTTTTAATAGTTCATTTTGAAGATTGTCGTTCACTACACAAATAAAATTAAAAAAATTATAAAAGTTAAATTTTAGATAGTTTTAGCACTATATATAATAAAATCAATCACCGAATCAGATATTTTATTCTAAAAAATATATAACTTATAAATACGAAAATTTTTATATTTTCGAAAAATAATAACTTAGCTCTCTGTCTGTATATATTTCTATTTTTTTATTTAGATAATCTAAAAGAGCGGAGGTGAGAAAGTTGTTACAAGCAGTCTAATTTTTAATTTTTATCATCAAAATTTTTATAATTTTCTAAGTAAGTTTTATAATTTTAAAACAAGCAAAGCTTTAGCTACATGTCTATTATTATAATGAATCCTCAGTAACTGATATCGGGATGTAGTACTTAAAGTTCATTTGATACTGTAACAGAATGTTATAACTATTTTTTTCTAAAAAAAAAAAAAAACGCGATATCCATATCCTCAATCAAAAAAAATACTTATTTTTAATATATCTCAAATAGCATATAATTAAATTTTTAAAAATTACATGTTTTGCAAGCTGGTTCATATTGCCAATAACATTCTCTAATAAAATTGACAATATATATTTATTTCTTCTCTTCACCTCCACTATATCGTCATAAATAATAAATTTACTTTTTGGTTGATACTATAAATGATACGCGATAATTCAGCATTCTTCATCAATGAAGATCCAACACGTCTCATTAAATTCTTTCGCTATGATTTAGCAGCTTTAGTCCTCTTCGCTTACTGATGTTCAGCTTACCAATAAATAACCACACAAGTTTTACTCCACACTTCTGCATTTCTTTTTGTTTTTTACATTTGGCATAATTTTTTTTTTTTTTTTTTTTTGTGTTACTAAAATTTCTCCATACATCCTATCCATTTTTAGATAAATAGCATTATCCCATCATGGTAGTAATTCCATTTGCTATGAATGAATTTACCTTTTTACCCTTGGAATGGAGATACCTAGAGTACATTTTAGATTTCCAAATGTTTTTTAAAAATATTTTAATACAATAATATTTTTTATTCTACTATTAGAAAACTACTATCAAATAATATTATATTCATAAAATTCTACTTTTTAATTTCTCAAATAAAGATTCACCATATTCATGCAACATGCAGAGCTTTTTAGTTGAATACAATTTTAAATACAAAAAAGTTTAAAATAACTGTAACTAAAAAAATACGACAATTATAACTATAACTATTTTGTTTGATTGAATGTATAAAAAATTATTGTAAATTATTTGGTTGCATATAATTAGAAAATATATTCATAAATTTTATTATTTTATATGGAATGATGCGATTACTTTTTTGATATAGAAGAAAAAATATTTTGTTATTTCAAAAATAATTAGATAGTTAAATTTTTATTTTTTATTTAAAATTATTCATTTCAAATGTTGCAGTTGTAACTGTGATCAATTTTGATATAGTTCTAAATAATTTTAAGGACTGCAATTGTGCGTTCTTATATGATTATTACAAGCGTAGTAATAGTAATTAAATTTAAATGTATCAAATCTTATATTTGGATTTACAAGCTGAGGAGTATTAATTAATGACCACTAGTTAATCATTATTTAATTATGACAAGAATTAGGCTATCCTTTTATCTAGTGAAATCAACACTAAATTAATTAAAGGGAATAATTAAAGGGAAATGAATTAGTAAGTAGAAATTTTAAGGGAAACATGGTTTGTAATAAATAATCCAATAAAAATTAAATTACAATTTTGAGCCTCAGATTATAAGGGGCGTGATATTTTTGATTCTCAAACTCTAAAAATTATTGACTTAAATTTTATAAATAATTATAGTTAAGTCCTATAGTTTGCTTTATTTGATTAAATATTATCACATTATTGATGTGAAAGAAAAGTAATATTTTAATTATTATTATTTTTTCAAGTACGACACATATGACTTATTTTATGTTAGTAATAAATTAATATTTAGTCACCTAATTTGAGTTGTAAAATTTAATTGACCTAACGTGTAATTTAATCATAAATTTCAAATTGTTCCACTTTTATGTAGCTCATCTTTATTTTATGATTGTGATATTTAATTGACCAAACGAGTAATTTAGTAATAAATAAATGAATAAACTTCAAATTGTTCCACTGTGGTGTGGTTTATTTTTATTTTGTCACCCTATCATTTAAAAATTTTCGTTTTACTCTCCGTAGTTTAATTTTGGAATAATTGCCTGTGTAATCCTAAAATTTGAAGAAATATCTGATTTATCCTTCTTTTTTTTTTCTTTCCAATATACCCTTTATACGTTCCACCGTTATTAAAAATACCCCTACCGTTTCCCTTTGTTAAGTTAACTAGGGTTAAACTAGAGTTAAATAATAATCGGAGTTGAAAACTATCAGATATACCTATTTTGCCCGGGTTTAAGGTTTAGGGTTTAGGGTTTAGGATTTTTTAGGGTTTTAGGGTTTACGGTTTACGGTTTTTTAGGGTTCTAGGGTTTAGGTTTTAGGGTTTAGGGTTTAGGATTTTTTAGGGTTTTAGGGTTTAGGGTTTAGGGTTTAGGGTTTAGGATTTAGGGTATATTTGAAAGGGCAAAATAGTAATTACACACAGATAACGGTAGTTCCAAACGGTACACTAACAGAGTTTAACTTCAGGGGTATTTGGGAAAGAAGTTGGAACGTAAGAAATGTAGTTTTAATATTAGCCTTCTAAGAGGGATAAATATGAAAACAGAAAAATTTTTAGGGGTATATAGAAAATTGCCCCTTTAATTTTTATTTTATAAAAAAAATTAAATAAAATAGGATGATAAAATATTTTTTTTAAAAAAATCACATGAAGACAAAGTATAACTTTT
The DNA here is from genome assembly GCA_029168755.2 of Tillandsia fasciculata. Classification (NCBI taxonomy): domain Eukaryota; kingdom Viridiplantae; phylum Streptophyta; class Magnoliopsida; order Poales; family Bromeliaceae; genus Tillandsia; species Tillandsia fasciculata. Next base: position 4,787,536 of record CM054949.1, read on the forward strand.
TGAACTATGAAAGTGGCAAAGTAAAAATAAAGTAGACCACATAGAAGCAATTTTAGGTTTATTCTAAATAAATAAATAAACTACTATTATTAAATAGGGTTAAATTTATATAGATTTATGTAAAATTATTAAATAACAAATAAATTTCTACAAAATTTAAATAATTAAATTTATTCGTTCGAAAAATTTCTAATTTGTAAATATATATTTCTTCAAAAGTTTTGATTCGTCATGTAGTTTGATTTATCGTTAATTTTTTAATAATAGGTGCTACACATAGATGTGTCTCGCCGTCACCATGAATAGAGAGGAGAGATGAGAAAAAAATGACGGGACTCAATATTAAAATATAAATTATATATATAAAGAATAAAAATATTATTTTATTCGTTAACAAACTACTTGATTTTTTATTTTTTATTTTTACTCATAACTATTTAAATTTTAGTAATAGGAGTATATATTCGCACACGGAGAATTTTTTGAGGAATAATTTTAAAAACTTAAGTTTTGTAGGAATATATATTTGCTATTTGTTTAACTTTTATATTTATTTCTTTAAAAATTCTAAATTGTTCATATATATATATATATATTTATCGTTAATATCTGATAAAAAATTATAGTTAACTTAAATATTTAATATTGCTTAGTGAGGGAGATAAATTTATCTTTTTTTTCTTTCATATATTATAAATCCAATCCCATCAATATTCGATAGAAAAATGTAGCTAACTTAAATATTTAATATTGCTTAGTGAGTGAAATAAATTTATCTATTATAAACCCAATCCCATTAAGATGGGCTCTAACTTATATATAATTTTATATATTATAAAATTATGTATTTATATATTATAATTAATATTATAAAATTATGTATTTATAGATGATTGTATATATAAAATATAAAAAAATAAATATCAATTCAGCATTATTTTTTCAAATGATTGAGCCGACTATAATTATATAATTTTATTAATTATTTAAATTTACTATATATAAATAAGTAAATAGATATATGTAATATTTTTATATTTTTTTTTATTAATTTTTCAACTTATCAAGCAGTACAATTTAGAATTTTTAATTTTAATATATAAATTAAATTTTAAAAAATTATTATGATTCTTTTTTTTAATCAAATTTAATAATTATAATTAATTAAAATTTATTAAGTTAACATATATAATCACATTCTATACAAATTTAGAAATAAAAATAATTTTTATATTTTAAATAAAACTAATTTTAAAAAATATTAATTTTTTTACACAAAACTTGTATTGCTTAAAAATTGTTATTAGTATTTATTTATTTACAAATATTTTTATTTATTTATATACAAGTAAATATTAATTAATTAATTAATTAATTGTTTACTTATTTATTATGGTTAATTAGTTAGTAATTTTATATCTCATCAATTGCTACTGCACAGTAATAACTGTATAAAAAAGTTTAAATATTAGAATTGCATCCAAATTGATTGTACTAAACCAAACACATAAATTAAAATTGCATGTATTTATCGTTACAAATACGTGAAATCGAATGACCCTTATTTTTTAAAAAATATATTTATAAAAACAAAATTAATATTTTATTTATATTATATTAAAAAATAAATAGTAAATTAACTGTAATAAATTAGAAAAATATATATATGTATAAATTTTTTGAAAAAAAAATAAAAAATTAAACTTTATATAAATATACTGAATTAAATTAATCTTAAAAAAATAAGAAAAATCCATAACTTGCGTAAGAGGGTGCATGGAATATATCCTGCTTGTATATATATTGACTTATAATTACATATGTTTCTCTGCAAAGCAAATAAATTGCATATCCATCCCTATAAAATAAAAAATACTTTCTGAAATATTATAAATAAAATATATATTATATATTTTATTTTGAGTATATGAATAGTATTTGCTCAAGATGAAAAATGTTTAGATTCTATATTTTGCAAATGTCCCCTCTCTCTCTCCTAGTGATTTAAGTTGACTTTTCTTCAATAAAATAATTATTTTTATTTTTAAATAAATATTTTAAATTGTATTTAATAAGAGCATAAAATTATAAATCTTACAAAAAAAAAAATTATTGAAAAAATTAAATTTAATAAGAGCCTATATAATTGGCCAAACAGTGAGCATTTAATAGTCAATAAACAAACAGTCAATTTGTAGGGATATATTAACATATTTTACTGCTTTAAGAAATATATTTAATAACCAAAATTTAATAGGGATACAATAAATTAAATTTTTAAAAATAAATATATAATTTTATTATTATTAGGGTTAAATGCTGTAGAGCCACTCTAATCTTTTTTTGCTTCGCAGATATCTATCTAAACTTTTAAAATTTTATACCGGTCTTAAAATTTTTTAAAAATTTGTAATTAACCACTTAAATTTATATTTTATTAATTTAGAGTGATTAATATTAGTCAATTAGTTATGAAAAAATAAAAATAAATTTCTTGATGCCAAAATTTTTTATGGCAGATAAAATTGACTATAATTACCATACTAGATTTATGAAAAATAAATATATTAAAATCAATTTTTGTATTGTAAGATTGTATTTTGACGTTAAATTTTTTTTAAGCAGTGCTATTTATAAATTTCAAAATGAATGTATAATGCACACCTCATCCATCCAATGGTGGGATGTTTTTCACTGATCATTTCGAAGTGATCAGTAAAATTTATTCCACCTTTAGATGATGGGATGTAAGATGTATATCTCTTTTGAAATGTACAATAAGTATTTTTTAATTTTTTCTTCTATATTGTCGGTGCTATCATTTATTATTTTTAATTATTTGAATAATATTAGTCATTTTAAATTGTTAAATTAGAAATTTAGGTCATCAATCGAAATATTTGAAAGTTTAGATGAAAAATATTATGGCGTTTTGTTTTACAGGAAGGTCATAGTCTCTCGTAGCACGCTTAATTTTCTTATTTTCTTAACTTCTCTTAAACTTAATCACAAGCCAAAATACTAGAATTATATTAAGAGGTTTAGTTTTATTATACCTTATATATAGGAGCAGTCCAAATTCTGACACGCGTGCCGTATTTTACCCTCTTAATATCTTATATATAAGACTATTTTAAATTCTAGGGTATTATATTCTCATCATCTTTTAAGTCCTGATATATAAATATCAGGCGATGTGAGATATCCACAGCGGTTGTTAGTTGGAGAGCTGCATTCTGCCTGTTATATGATGCTGACTCAGACAAGACTCACCTTATACTTTTGGCTTGCGATTGACTCAGATACTAACGGTAGCATCCCGCTGAATGCTTAACTCTTAATTTCTTAGGCTTAGTCACCGTCTAAAAAACTATAATCGAATTAAAAGGTTTAGTACTGTTATGCCTTATATATAAAATTATTTTAAATCTCAAAATGTTAAAAATATATATTTTGAAAGTTTAAATGACTATTCACAATTAAACTGGCGTTAAATTAATTAGGGTGGTTGTAGTGCTTTAGCACTCATTATTATTAATATTATTTTCTCAAAAATGCACAAACTTTTTTGACCAGAGAACACGCACTTTGAAATATATCCTCAATTTTTATTTTTCTTATTAGTACTTCTTGACTTTGATTTGATGTGTTATATGAGTTACTATATTCAATAATATTTAAATTTTATTTAATTTAATAACCCTATTAATTAGTTGTTATTGTTTATATTATTTACTGAAAAGTAAAGCAGTTAAAATTATTAATTTTTTTTTTAAATCAAATTTAAATTTTGGAGCTTAATGAATAAAACAATCCAAATAACAGTTATCCAAAATATCTCCTAAAGAGTCAAGAATTCAACTTGCTATTTAGTTTTTTTGTTTTTATTTTTTTTACTATTTAAATAGAGAATGAAGTTTGAATAATTTTACGCCAAAATAAGATATTCAAATTCACAGTCCATATCATTAAATTTGGTTCGAATTATTTAAATTTCTTAGATATTAAATTTGTAATCTATCGTCATAATTTATTTAGCATTTAAATGATCTCAAAATTGATTATTTAATTTCATAGCTAAGATTAGATAAATTTTAAACCAACAACTTATGACCACTAAGTAAAAAAATGTTAAAAATATAAAATTTGAGTTCTATAAAATTTGAGCATTCTACATCTTGTTTGATGATATTGATTCTCGTCAAAAAATATGCGAAAGTAAATTATGTTAGAAACTTTTAATAGTGTTCAAGTTTTTCTCCGTGTAATAGCAAATTTTTTTTATAAATTATTAGGACTCGTTTGGTAACGGAATAAGACATAACTAGCTATTATCGGAATAAGTATGAAAAAGTGTTTGGTATGGTTTCAGGAATAAGAGATTTTGTATTTAGTATGATAATGAGGAGTAAGAAAAATAAAAAATATTAATTATTTTAAATGACCTTTTTATTCTCAAACTTTATTATGTAATAATGAGATGAGAGATGATGTCTGGAGACGTGGAAGGGTATTCAAGAAAAAAATAAAAGAGTGGTTGAAAAAAGTAAGAACAGTAATTCTCTACTTATTCTAGTTATACTGAAATAAAATATTCCTTTCTGATATGTTTAAGGATAAAAAAAATATCCCTTAAATAATTTTAATATCAAAAAAGCCCTCGACAGATCCTTCCAACCAATAAGTGGAACTTGAAAAATGGGATGCACAACTAAAATGAGTTGAAAAGGTGGCATCCATGTGAGAATTTAATAGGATCTAGGGAACTAAAATTAGGTTGCATTAGATAGGGATTGAAAGTGGCTTGGATTATATATATATATATATATATATATATATATATATATATATATATATATATTGTCTCGACCCATTATTTAATGTTGTATATAATATATATTGGGTAAAATTTTAAAATATATTTTTTAGTTTGTGTCATTTTATTTTTAAAAAAATCTTTTATTTTAAAACTACTTTCTAATTAAATTACAATAAAAAATAATTACCGGTCAAAAATATAAAATAAATTTCGACTGAGTCAGAATGTAAATAACAAAGCTAGCTAGACGAATCTCACATCACCTGATATTTGTCAGTGTATTCGAATTTAACGAGAATTAACGTCATAACTTAGAAAGAAAAAATATATAATATTTTTAAAATTTAAAATAATTTTATATATTCTTTTAATTCTATCATAATATTTTAAACTATAAATTAATAAATTTTAAAAAAAAAATGTAAAAAAAATAAGCGCCTTAAAATTAAAAATAACTTTAAAATAAATGATGGCTGAAAAGATGGTAAGGTTATGTCTGGCAAGGGAGTGATATTAATAATTGAAGATGGCTATTGTGGCCAATGGATGACAGGACTCAGAATGGTGGTAGTGACTGCCGAATAGCGATGACAGTGATGAGAGAGTCATGAAGTCCTATCACACACTTGTAAATAATATTTTTTTTTTTTTAAAATAATCATATTTGTACATATCTTTATAAGAGTGTACATCTCATATTTCGTCTATCTAATAAGTGAGATGTGATAAAAGATCACTTAAAGTAATTTTTAAAAATATTTTATTTTTAAATAAATAGGATGCAAAATATATATTCTTTTGAGATGTACGTATAGTATTACTCTTTTTAAAATTATATATTTTTAGTAAAATATTATTGGAGTCAATTATAAATAAAATTAAGATATATTATAAATAAATAATTATTTTTTTAATTTTATTATATAGAAATATATATATATATATATATATATATATATATATATATATATATATATATATATATATATATATATATATTATTTTAATATTTATAGATAAGATTAAATAGATATAAATTTTTAAATTTTATTTTTTATAAAACTAATTTGTGTTAATAAAAAAAAAAAAAATTAATTTTAAGTCTTTGAATTTTAATATACTATGATAAAAAAAATTTAGTCGGTTTGATTAAAATTGGACCAGTTTACTTATTCAATAGTTGAACCATCGATTCGAACTGTCCTAAATGGCTTTTTAACTTATTTGGTTCAAATGATTGAACCAAGCCGCTTTATAAATTGAATTAAGGTCGGTTCAAACTGATTTATAAATCATTACCTGCGACCATTCACATTAATTAGAATTATTTAGTTAGGCAATACATTTATGTTAATGTTACTCAAATATAGTTTTAATGAGCATCCTAATTGAGCTTAAAAGTACTTTAGACGACCTCTTCCATTATAGGTTGTTTTGATATGAATGCTTTAACTATGATTTGTTAGGTGTGTTTGGAATTGGAATTAGAATTTGTGACACCCCCGGAATTTGGATTAGTCCTATATATAAATGATATAATAGGACTAAATCTCTTAACCCGGCTATAGCATTTTGGATGGTAGCAAGATCCAAGAGGTTATGAGAGTTAAGCGTGCTAGAGCTAGAGTAGTTCTAGGATGGGTGACTCCCTGGGAAGTGGGGCGTCACAGTTGGTATCGGAGCCATTCACCAGCGGAAATGTGAGATGAGTCTCGGCTGAGCCGGGTTATATAGTGGGTAGAGCGAGGCTCCCGGCTAATGACCGTTGTGAGTGGAGTGTAGCTCCTCCCAAGGTCGGCTAAGGCTAGCGAGACGAGTCTCAATCGCCTGGTGCTTGTGAGTGTGCTTGAGCCTGACGTGGACGTCAGGGCTTAAAGGGGGAAGAATGTGACCGGAATTTGGATTAGCTATATTAAATGATATAGGATCTAAATCTCTTAACCCGGCTATAGCATTTTGGATGGTAGCAAGATCCAAGAGGTTATGAGAGTTAGCGTGCTAGAGCTAGAGTAGTTCTAGGATGGGTGACCCCCTGGGAAGTGGGGCGTCACAGAATTGAAATGAAAATAAGAGGGATATCCCTTTTATCCTTCCAAACATATCAGGAATCAATCGGTATAGCTTGTTTCAGTACAACTAGAATAAGTAAGAATTACTGTTCTCACTCTTCCTAACCACCCTCTTACTTTTTTTTAAATACTCTCTCACGTCTATCGAGGCATCATCTCTCATCTCATTATTACATAATAAAGTTTGAAGGCAAAAAGGTCATTTAAAACAACTAATTCTCTATATTCTTCTTATTCCTCATTATCATACCAAACACAAAATCTCTTATCCCTGGAATCATCCCAAACGCTTTTTTACACTACTTTCGTACTTTATACTTAACTCTGAAATAGCTAGTTCTGTCTTATCCCGTTACCAAACGGAAAAAATCAATTTAACAGTAAACAAATTCATACATATATGCACCTAAAATTATTGATAGATGAGGTGAAAGTTAAAAATTTAATTTATTATATAATTAGAAAAAATTAAATCTATTAAATATCAAAGATAGGAATTGAATCTATAAAATTTCAGAACAAACGGGTTTAAAATTAGATCTGATATCATATTAACCAAAATATCGATCTAGTAGAAAAAGAGTCTAGAAATATATATTAAAAATTAAAATTAGTAAATAAAGTAAAAGTTGAAAATTTTATGTATTATATAGTTATGAAAATTTAAACCCGTTAAATTTCAAGAATAAGAATTGAATTTATGAATTCACAGAATTTAAAAAGTTGATTATGGAAGAAACAAGCTTAGAAATATATATTAACATCCCAACTCACGTAATGATCAATTTAGTAGAAAATACATGCACGATGAATATGAAAAATATGTTGAATTGACAGATGAAATAGAAGATAAAATTTTAATCAATATGAAAATTTAAATACCATAATTAATGGACGTAAAATTAATAGATACCATAGATAACTTCACAAAATAAAAGGACTTATAATTGACTTTGATACCATATTATCTAAAAAATCAATCTAATAAAAAACAGGCCTAGAAATATATATTAATATGATCAACATCCTCGTAATCACAATTTGCAAACAGGGCCAATCCGGGGACAGGAACGGTCCTACACTCTTCGTCTCATTTTCTTGCCCGATTTGAGGCGAATTGATAATTGATTTGTATTTGTTTTTCTCGACTTATCGCTCCATTTAGCGTAGGCTGGGGTGAAAATAACTTTTTGATAATTTTTTGACCGATCAAAACAAATCAAGGAAAGAAATAGATCATCACCTTCCTTTTTATTTTTTAGCGAATCAAAACGAATTTTGATCCGACTATCACTTTTTGTCTTATTCGGAATTAATCAAGATAGTAGCTCTATTACCCTAGGTATATTTGCATCATTGGTATTATTTACCAATAGAAAGGGTTTTTTTTTTTTTTTTTTTTTTTTTTTCTGAGAGAGAGAGAGAGAGAGAGATAGAAAACTACTAACTTTGTTTATATTTTAGAAATAAGCTCAACAAACAATATGAAGTAACTAGTTTTCGAATCTAAAATCTCGATCTCAATCATCAAACTCTTAGACAATTGTACTACTTACCAATAGAAGTTAATGAATATATATTTTAGCACGTCTCTTGACATTAACTTAACCACTAAATTTTATCATTAATTACGTGGACTACAATCAACACCATTAAATATGGTCTAAGATATTTGAACTTTTAAATTTTAAATTTTTAATATTATTTGCCTAATTTTTAAGTAGTTTAAAAATTAATAATTTTTAACGGTTAATATAAAATAAATTTAACACAACTTGATCAACAAGAAAATAATATCATAAAATTATGAAAAAAAAAAATTAAAAAAATTATATCTTAGATTATTTTTAACGAAACTGATTATTAATTCAAATATCTATCGCCAGAAACTATTATTATACATATTAATAAAGCGTATCAAGCACAATTACTGAAGTTAATCTCAATTAAATACAATTAATCAAGTACAATTAATTAAATAAAATTAATCAAGTAGAGAGTTCTTCACAATCATTATAAGGGGGAGGGATGTTTCCTTTGTATCTAAAAAGATTTGCTTCTACTTAATAAGCCATACATACTAAATACATACATGTACATAGATAATCAAGTATATGTATATTTTCTCTTATGAAAATTTAATTTTGCACAAGCGCCACAAAATTTCAAAACTTTCATAAATATTTTTATAATAAGCCGAGTTAGAATATTTCTAAAAATATTAATGTTCAAACACTTCTAGCTAATCAATTACTATTTTACTTACCACTACTAAAAAAATATTTTGTTCTTGAAAAAAAAACAAAAAATTGAGATGAAAGTTTCTCTTTCCACAAATTTTTTTTTCTAAATTAATTTTATGGAAAAGTGTCCTTTTCATGATTTTTTCCTTTTTTTTTTTTTATAAAAGAAAAAAAATAAACTAATTTTTGAGAAACCAAACACCATCTAAATAAACTATAACACACTAATAATCTTACATTAGATGAAAAAAAAAGTCTGATTATAAAAATTATAAAAAGCCATATACTCTGATAATAATTATTGAACTTTAGTATTTTGGATCAGCATTTTCAAAACGTTATGATTTATTATTACTAGTGAGTCTTATCATTACATAAACACAAACAAATTCACTTGTAAGAGTGGAGCTATTTCCACACCATTGAGAGTACCAACAACTCTATAATTGGAAGATGGGAAGTTCATGTCTTAACTAATAAGAGTTAGCTGAGAAAACCTTTTCTCCCTCATGTTGTTGGCTCATCAGTTCAGTGTTGTTGGTTAGCTAGGCTCATAAGAATTCAATTGGGCACCCAACAAATCAAATTAAAATTGGTTAAGTAATGGCCACAAGTCACCCATATTGCTTTGTTGTTCTATGGATAAAATAAGTTTTGGGTATACATAAGTATACACTCCTTAAGGGGTGTATATCTTACACCCCATTTCATTCTGGAGTGGGGTGAATTCCACTCGTCACTCGATGTGACGAGTGGAATAATACCCACCCCAGGATGGGGTGAGGTGTAGGATGTACACCCACCCCTAAAGGGGTGTACACCTAGCATCGCAAGTTTTGGTCCTCAAACAGTGAGAGCTATGTGACACACTATTAGTTTTGTGAATTGTAAGCGTTAATCAGTTATTTTAAAAATATATGTCGGTAGAAAGAATGCATCTATTATATTTTAAAACTTCTGGCTCAACTAATCTGAGCATTAAACCTATTGTTGAGTCTCTAATTGTCATTAGATTTATTGTGAACCACAGTTGTTTCACTTAACTTATTGAGCTAATTCCACTTAACTTATTAGTCTTCTGAGCCTATTGTCACAGACAAAAAAGTGAACTTATTTTTAATCAACAATAAATAACCAATTTTAATTTAATTACAATTTCTGGCTCGAATTTTTAAAATTATTACAATTAAGCTCTATAATTTATTTCTTTTGACTAAATATTGATGAATTACTAATGAGCATCTTAATTATTAAATTATTATATATATTACTTCTTTATTGGCAATTCATCAATATTTAGTTAAAAAAAAATAAGTTGTGAGATTTGATTGAAATAATTTAGAAAATTATTTCGTACAAAAAAATTATAAAAATTTAAAATTTGAGTACTAAATCTCACGCGATTAGAATTTGAGAACTACAAATATAATTTACCCTTATTTTATTAAATTAATCATTTTATTTAAATTGCATCACTCAAGTAATGCTCCTTTTAAGCCAAGCATGTGCTAGCTAATTAATTAATTAATTGGTGGGGATATTCTAGAGAATATTATATCAGAAAAATGGATGGTGCATCTATTAGAAAAAAAAAAAAAAAAATAGTGTTTATAAATGTTAACAAATAACAAGTTGATGTAAAATAAGGGACAAAAAGAGGTGCATGTCACATCATTCTAAGGGAAGTGCAAATGATGATTGGAAAATGCTAGATGTACATCCCAAATAGGGTGTACATCTTACACCCACTTCATTTTGGGATGAGGTAAATTTTATTCGTCACATCAATGTGACGAGTGAAAAAATATCCACTCTAAAATGAGGTGGGTATAGGATGTACACTCTATTTGGAGTGTACACCTAATATTGCTAATGATGATTTATTAAAATCTCTTACTAGTTTTCACAGAAGTTTCCAATTAAAAATTTTATTTATTATAAAAAGTTCAAGATTTTTTTCAAAAATATTTATTTATAAAATATATTACTTTTGTTTTTTCGATAAATAAGTTGTTCTAGAAAATCCAGTTGCGATTTCTTAATAGACCCAAAATATTAAAAAATCGGATTAAGTACCTCCTACTTTAATATTATTGTAAAATTCTATAAAATAATTATTATATTCTAAAATTTTCAATTATTAAAATATAATATTTATATATTTTATATTCAGCAACATAAATTTTATTTTAATTTAAAAAATAATTCAAATCAAACCAGCTAGATCTTGAGAAGTTACCAATCAAAATAAATAAATTAATGGGTGCATGTTGAGTGTGAAAAAGACCTAGGAGATCTTGTTGGAAACCCTCATAAAAGAGTGCTTTTAAAAAAAAAAAAAAAAAAAGGGATCCTATACCACAATTAATTTATTATTGCAGGGTTTTCATGTTCTTTTTATAAAAAAATATAAAACCACAAATAGGGAGCATCACCAACACACTAAAATGTCGAGCTTTGTCCACACCCTTCAACCTCCAAATAATATTTCTATCATATATATACATCTTTTGGCAACAAAGATGCCATTTTATATTCCCCTCAACAAACTCTAAAATAAATTAACACTTTTTGATTTTGTAAATATATACCATTAAAAGTATACTCAACCTTCTCAAATTTAAAAAATAATGAAAAACTAATCATATGGATTATTGATTTGTTTCAATCAGCCACTCAGTCCTAAATTTTATTACTTTTATATATATATATATATATAGAGAGAGAGAGAGAGAGAGAGAGAGAGAGAGTAGAGCTTATATATTTTTAAAAGTATAAGTTCATTCACACTTGTAAATTTTTTACTATTGAATTTGTATTGTGATTTGTATTTTATATTTATCTTTTTCACTTTTTAGTTGACTTTACAAATATATATATATAGCTTATATGATTTTAAAGGCACAAGACAATAATCCATGCTTATAAATTTTTTACAATTGGATTTGTATTGGGATTTGTGCTTTTTATTTTATTTTTATCTCTTTAGTTGACTTTACAAAAGCACTAATCCTAATACAAATTCAATGATAAAAAATTCATAAGTATGAATTGTCTTATGCTTTTAAAAGCATATAAGCTCTACTATATATATATATATATATATATATAGAGAGAGAGAGAGAGAGAGAGAGAGAGAGAGAGTAGGATTTATATACTTTTAAAAGTATAAGTCCGAATATATTTGTGATTTTTTTTACTATTAGATTTGTATTGAAATCTGTGTTATTGTAAAGTCAATTAAAAAGAAAAATTATAACAGGACGAATCTCAATGCCAATTCAATAGTAAAAAAATTACAAGCATAGTTGGGCTTGTACTTTTGAAAGTATGTAAACTCTGCTATATACATACTTTCAAAAGTATAAGCCCAATTATACTTGTGAATTTTTTATCATTGGATTTGTGCTATTATAAAATCAACTAAAGAGAGAAAAAAAAAATAGCACAAATCTCAATACAAATTCAATAATAAAAAATTTATAAATATATTTAGACTTATACTTTTAAAAATATATAAGTCCTACTTATTCTCTCTTATTTTCTCTCTCTCTCTCTCTCTCTCTCTCTCTCTCTCTCTCTCTCTCTCTCTCTCTATATATATATATATATATATATATATATATAGTTGAGCTTCATTATCATTCATTTAGTTTTAATGATAAAACCTTCAAATCGACGATTGATACGATTGAATATAATCTAGCTTTAATTTATATATTTAATTAAACATTCATTGACCTGTTTATAAATTTTTTTTTACTTCATCTTCTGCTTTAAAGTTTATACAAATATATAAGTTATTTCTAAACTATGGAAAAATATACTAACATTTTGATATTAGTAATTATAATTTTTAAATTTATAATTATTTACTTATAATATAGGCTAAGGTATAGCTAAAAATAAAATATTTGCATCACATGGGATTTACAGTAGCACAAGTTTGTAGTTGGAGAGCGCATGCACCTGTTAGTTAATTTTATTGTTATTATTTTATTTTTTATTTTTAGAACTTGTTATTTTAGAATAGTTTTTGCCAATTTGGAATTATATATACTTCTTTTTTTTTTTTTTTTTTTTGGTCTTTTTACAGCTAGCTGTGACAAGAGAATTTAAATTCAAATTAATCCCTCTCCCTTTGACCTTACAATTTCAAAAATTAATTCATTTGATATTAAGCTAATTACTTATATCACAAAGTCCTTGGATTTTGTAATAACAATGGTTTTTATGTATTGATCAATGGAAATTATTTTGAATTTAATAAAATATTTGTATACTGATAATATTATTTATTATCCATTGTGCTAACTTATTAGTTCTAAGGTGGAATTGGCAGGAGAGAGAGGCGGAAGAAAAATATATTAAATATAAATATTAGAAATATCGTTATCTCGTAACTTAATATTTTGAAGAGAAATGGTAATTTTATATAATTTAATATAAAATTAGAGTAGAAATTTCTGAGTTCAACTCCGTGTTTATCAGGCTCTTAACGTTATTTTTATTTAATTTTCTCTCATCTAATATAAGATCGCGTTTTGAATCTATAAATTTTTTTTGTCTCCGAAGATGAGAAATAGTGTTGAATATAAATATTAAAAATACTATAATGTAATAGCTTAAGTTTTTGGATGATATGGTATCAGAGCTAATTCTAAACCATATCGGTCTTTTGAATATATATATAATATAACATTAAAGTAGGATGTTTTGAGTTCGAATTCCGTCGTACTCTTAATATTATTAATATGACACTCCCAAGATTTAAAATAATCCTATATATATGAGATATAATGGAGTTAAATTTTTTAATCCGGCTATAATATTTTAGGTGGTGGCCAGTCCCAAAAGGTTAAGAAAGTTAAGCGTGCTAGAGTTAGAATAGTTTTAGAATAAATGACCACTGAAAATATGAAAATAAGTTGAGGCGTTACAATTAATTTCCTACCAGCCAGTCTCGAATCTAGATATGAGGGAGAGTGTTAAATATAAATATTAAAAATATTTCTCTTTGGTAGTTTAAGTTTTTATTAGAGATAAATAGCTGTTTCATATAATTTAACAGAATACAAAATAATTACGGACAAGATGACGAAAAAGGACCACAGATTTTAGTGTCATGACATGAAGATGTGTCCAAAATTTGCTGGCGTACAACATAGTGCATGCCATACAAATGTGTGTTAATCACAAAATAAAAATATTTGAATGCTAAAATACAACAGTATAATAAAATATTTATTTTTTTTTATCATCAATATATATATTCTAATTATTTATTATATATTTTTATCTAATTTTTTATGTTTTATAGAGATGATTATTTATTAATTTGAAAAATAAAAAATTTTGAGTTGTGCCATCGGTGTAAGAATTATATCGTGCCCATATCTCACAAGCACAATATGATTTAGTTATCATAGTCTGTGTCGTCACTTAAATATTTAACGAAGACAAAAAAAGCTAAAATATAGAAAATTATTCTGTAAATATTTATTTTTTTTACTTTTACTTTGACTTTCAGAAATTTATATTTTATCTTCTTAAAATTTTAAGTTCATGCATTTAGGACCCCTCAGCCAAGGTTTCGTTATTATTTCGTTATTTTTTATAATTTATACATAAAATATATTTGAAAATAGCATAATTACATTAAAAAAATTTATAGAAGAAAATAACAATAATTTAGTTTTTTTATCCTTTCTATTAACGTTGTAACCTTCGAAAAATAAATTAAAAATTTTACTGAAGCAAAATTTCTTAAAGGTAGGAGGGAAAAAATAAAATACGAATATATATATATATATATATATATATATATATATATATATATATAATATATAATATATATATATATATATATTGTAGCCACAAAAAATAAATAAATAAATAAATAAATTACAAAGCTTGTACAAGGTAGAGGAGAATGTTGTCACGGACTTAAGCTTTTGCTTTTCGCCTAGCAAAAGTTTGTGCGCCGCCCGTCTTTCTGCTCGAAGAGGGCAAGTCTTACTCTCTATTTGCTAGCCCGGATCTTCGCGCCCTACGACTAAATACAAAAATAGAGAAAAGAGAAAGGAGTAGTGGTTCCACAGAAAAACTAAGTACTCTCTTTACTTAGAAAACATCAACTACAAGATACACCTCTCTCTTGTTGTTTTGGCCTTAGCCAACTCCTCTATTTATAGACTCATGTACATAACTCACCCACTAAGCCTACATTTAAGACATCCACTAATATCTACATTAAATACCCACTAAGCCTACATTTACAACCTTGTGGGTTATGCATGATTCTTGGCATCCCTTGACATTGATGGTAGTGATGGCATTGATGAAGGAGGTTGCAAGTCTCTTCACTTTCCCACAAATGATGTTGAAGTTGGGCCTCCTTGTCAAGCCCACTTTGGTTTGGGCTAGGAACTAATACTGAAATTTTCTAAGTCCCTAACATTCTCTCCCACCTAATGCGCAGGCGTCCTCGTCGCGCGTTGCTTCTGGAACTCGTTGACAAGTGCTTGGTATTGCCAAAGTGTGTCACCCTTCTCCCAAGTAGCCTCGTCGTGTCACCCTTCTCCTAAGTAGCCTCGCCGTAGGGAAGATTTTTTCACTTTATCAAGTACTCTGAGCTTGGCGGCACTCCGCGTCGCCGATTCAGTCGAGTGTCTAAGATGGATTCCGCTTCTTTATCAAAGGATGTAGTCATGGTCACCGGGGCGCGCTGAGACACGCCACGGTTTAGATCCTCGGCGTCTTCATGGTATTGTTTCAGCCTGCTGACATGGAAGACAGGGTGGATCTTGAGGTTCGCGGGCAGCTGCAGTTTGTAGGCAGACTTACCCACACATTTGACGATGGGGTATGGGCCTTCATACTTGCGCAGCAGCCCCTTATGCACCTTGCGCAAGACCTTGAACTGCTGCGGTAGTAATTTGACCATCACTTGATCACCCACGACAAACTCGCGAGGTTGTCGCTTCTCGTCCGTCCACTTCTTCATTCGCCGAGCTGCTTTCTCCAAGCTCGCCCTCGCAATTTCACCACTTTCCTGCAAGTTAGAGGTAAATTGGAGAGCAACAGGGCTGCGGAACTACTCTTCCGCAGCGGTTGTCTGTAGGGGGAGCGATTGTCGCCCAATCGCCAGCTCGAATGGACTACAGCCCGTAGAGTCGCTGCGCCGCAAGTTGTAGGAAAACTGGGCAACATCAAGGTGATGTACCCAATCCTTCTGACTGGCACTCACGTAGTGCCGCAAGTACTCCTCCAACAGAGCATTCACCCGCTCCGTTTGTCCGTCCGTCTGTGGATGAAAACTGGTGGAAAAGAGCAACTCAGGCCCCAAGATTTTGAACACCTCGATCCAAAACTTGCAGGTGAATCTGGGGTCACGGTCGCTCACTATACTTTCGGGGATCTCCCAAAACTTGACGACATGGCTGACGAAGAGTCGTGCTGCTTCTTCAGCTGTGCAAACGGTTGGTGCTGCGATGAAGGTCCCGTACTTAGAAAAACGATCCACCACCACCAGTATGGACCCACGCTCCCCCACCTTTGGCAAGGCGGAGATGAAGTCCATGGAGATGCTCTCCCACGGACGGTTCGGAATAGGCAATGGTTCGAGGAGACCGCCAGGTCGCTGGTGTTCAACCTTGTCCTGTTGACACACCAAGCAAGTTCGCACGTAGGCCTCGACGTCTTCGTGCATTCGTGGCCAGTCGTAAGCGGCCTCAAGCGATGCCAAAGTCCGCTTCTGGCCTGGATGACCTGCCCACTTGGAGTCATGACACTCCTTTATGAGCTCGCGGCGAAGGTTGCCCCACTTGGGCACAAACACCCGCCGCCCTTTGGTGAGGAGTAACCCGTCGCTGAGCCAAAACCTTCGTGTTTTGCCCTCCTTGACAAGTTGCACAAGGTTCTGAGCGATGGGGGCCTCGTTGGTTCCTGCGCGAAGTCGATCGCGGAGTGTCCCGCGAAGTTGCCACACAGCCGCTAGTTCAGCCTTGCGGCTGAGTGCATCGGCCACGTGATTCTCCTTCCCGGGCTTGTACTGCATCACCATGTCGAACTCCGCCAAGAAATCTTGCCACCTTGCCTGCTTGGGCGACAGCTTCTTCTGCGACTGGAAGTAGCTTGTGGCGACGTTGTCGGTGCGCACCACAAACCTGCTCCCGAGCAAATAATGCTGCCAGGTCCGCAAACAATGCACGACGGCGGTCATCTCCTTCTCTTGGACAGTGTACCGCCGCTCGGTGTCGTTGAGTTTGCGACTCTCATAGGCAATGGGGTGTCCATCCTGCACGAGAACACCGCCAATGGCAAAATCTGAGGCATCGGTGTGTACCTCAAAGGTGCGACTGCAGTCAGGTAGTCGCAGCACCGGATCCTCCGTCACCGCCCGCTTTAGGTCCTCGAATGCCTCCACGCATTGAGGGGTCCAATCCCACGAGTGGTTCTTCTTCAAGAGATCCGTTAGGGGGCTGCTCTCGCAGAGTAGCCTGCAATAAAACGCCGATAGTAGTTGACGAGCCCAAGGAATGACCGCAACTCAGGTATGGTTGTTGGGGTCTCCCATTCGCAAATGGCTCGCACTTTCTGTTGATCCATGCGGAGTTGTCCCTGGCCTATCCAGTGGCCAAGGAAGTGTACCTCTTCCTTCGCGAAGCTACATTTCTCCTTCTTGACGAACAACTGGTTCTCCCGCAACACTTGGAAGATGGTTCGTAAGTATTCGATGTGCTCCTCCAAGGTGTTGCTGTATACCACGATGTCGTCGAGGTACACGACCACAAAGCGATCGAGATAGGGATGGAACAGCTTGTTCATGAGGGTGCAGAAAGTCGCTGGCGCGTTCGTCAGGCCGAACGACATGACAAGAAACTTATAGGACCCGTACCTTGTCACGCACGTGGTCTTTTCCTCATCTCCTTCCGCAATCCGCACTTGGTAGTACCCGGAGCGAAGATCAAGTTTGGTGAAGAATTTTGCTCCGCCCAATTGATCAAAGAGATCTGCAACCAAAGGGATAGGGTACTTGTTTTTGATAGTTACCTTGTTGAGCGCCCTGTAGTCTATACAAAGCCGCAGGCTTCCATCGCTCTTCCGCTGGAACAAAACTGGTGCTCCATAGGGTGCTTTTGACGGTCGAACAAAGCCTGCATCGAGGAGTTCCTTCAATTGCTTTTGCAACTCCTCGAGCTCTGGCGGGGCCATTCGGTATGGCGCTTTTGCTTGCGGTTTGGCTCCTGGCTCGAGCTCGATAGCATGATCCACCTCCCGCCTAGGTGGAAGTTGCTTTGGCAATTCCTTGGGCATGACGTCCTGGAATTCTGCCAAAACTGTAGCAATCTCTGTCGAAAGGCCTTCCTCCTCGAGGCCCTCGTCGCTCACCTCGTGGATTGCCGCAAGGTAAGTTATCTCACCACGGTTCACACCCCTTCGCAACTGTAAAGTAGAGAGGGTCTGGGTGTTTACCGTTTTCTCCTGGCTCGCTAGGACCATGCACGGGGTTGTCTCCTCCATGATGCTTAATGCTCCAAGGTGTGGCATCGGAACCGCCTTTGACGAAGCCAAGAAGTCCATACCCAGTATGACTTGGAAGTCGTCGATAGGTGCAGCGGTGAAGTTTGCAGTGCCCTTCCAAGGTCCCACTGCAATTGCCACGCCTTTAGCTACCCCAACCACAGGTTGTGCCTCCGAGTTGACGGCCTTGATCTTACTTGTGTCCTTCTCGAGGGAAAGGCCTAATCGCTTGGCCTCCACCTCCGCGACAAAGTTATGAGTGGCTCCCGTGTCGACCAGCGCTCGTGTGGCTCTACCGTTGAGGACCACATCGATGTACAGGAGTCCTTTGTTGAGGGATTTGGTGTTGCTTGCCAACCCTTGAACCGCATTGATGAGCCTAAGAGCGCCCATCTTCGTTGGTTCGCTACTGCCCTCACCCTGCTCAGTTTGGATAACATTTACCGTTTTTTCTTTGAACAATCTCTCGCCCAATGGTTCTCGCCACAAACGTAGCACATCAATTTTTTTGATGGCGCCGCAGGTCCTTTGTCGCGACCCCTGCGCTCCTTTGGGTCGTGGCGTTCTTCCCCACCCTTAGTCTTGCCCACTTTGGGTGTCTTGCCGCGAGACAGATCCGCCTTCTCATACTCAGGCAGCTTCTCCGCTAAGGTGATTGTGGAGCTCACGTCTTGCACGTTGCGCCCCACAAGTTCTTTGTTCGCCCATGATTGGAGTCCGTCAAGAAAGAAGAATAGACGATCTTCTTCCGCCATGTTGGTGATGGACAGCATCAATTTGGAGTACTCCTTGACATACTCCTTGAGAGTCCCGATATGCTTGAGCCGTCGAAGTTGCCTCCTCGCAAGATATTCGACGTGCTCGGGATAGAACTGCGCCTTAAGCTCGCGCACAAAGTCCTCCCAAGTCTTCAATTCGCACTGGCCCTTCTCGGCCTCTGCGGATCGCCGACGCCACCACAGCATCGCATCGTCAGTGAGGTACATGGATGCAGCTTGGACTTTTTCCTCCTCTTCGTCTAGCCGCAGCGCCTTGATGCAGCGCTCCATGTGCCATAGGAAGTTGTCGATTTCTTTTTCGTCGCGCGTTCCCCTAAAAGATTGAGGCTCGGAAACACGTACCTTTGAAGCATACACCCTGTGAGGTTCAGGACCACTCCCCACCGCTTTCTCAAGGATTGTCACCCGTGACTTAAGGTCCTCGACCTCATCGACCCGAGCAACAAGATCCTCGATCAAGGTATTTCGCTCCTCATCTCGCCGAGTAAGGGTCTCCTGAAGCTTTTAGAGTTCGGTGCGAAAGGTTGTCATTGCAGTAGTAACACTTTCCTCCATGTTGCGAAAGTCATCAACAAACATTTCAAAAGTTTCAGCCAACTCAGAATATCGTTCACCTATTTTTGCCACGGCATCCTCCAATAGCGCGAGACGATCCTCCAAAGGAGCGTCCTCCCTTGTGATGGCCCGTGGCTCTTTGCTCTTGCCTCGCCTAGGATGCTTTGGAGGTTCAGCCGGAACATTGGTGATGCCAGCATCTGATGTTGACATAGTTCCTAGCTCGAACCTGGCTCCGATACCAACTGTCACGGACTTAAGCTTTTCGCCTAGCAAAAGTTCGTGCGGCGCCCGCCTTCCTGCTCGAAGAGGGCAAGCCTTGCTCTCTGTTTGCTAGCCCGGACCTTCGCGCCCTACGACTAAATGCAAAAATAGAGAAAAGAGAAAGGAGTAGTGGTTCCGCAGAAAAACTAAGTACTCTCTTTACTTAGAAAATAACAACTACAAGATACACCTCTCTCTTGTTGTTTTGGCCTTAACCAACTCCCCTATTTATAGGCTCATGTACATAACTCACCCACTAAGCCTACATTTAAGACACCCACTAATGTCTACATTAAATACCCACTAAGCCTACATTTACAATCTTGTGGGTTATGCATGACTCTTAGCATCCCTTGACATTGATGGTAGTGATGACATTGATGAAGGAAATTGCAAGTCTCTTCACTTTCCCACAAATGATGTTGAAGTTTGGCCTCCTTGTCCAGCCCACTTTGGTTTGGGCTAGAAATTTAGATTAAAATTTTCTAAATCCCTAACAATGTGGTCCCTAATAACTATCTATTCACCTAATTTATAGAAAGGACTTTTGCTTATATATATTGCTCATAACTCTTCCAAAAATTTTAAATTTATATTTCTATTTTCAAAATATCATTCTAAACCCCTAATCCCATTAGTAAATTCTAAAATTAGCAGTATATTGAAAAACAAATTTAGAAATTAACAAAAATATTTTCATCCACTTATATTAAATATTTTTTAAATTTTGAAAAGTATATTAAATATTAGGGTAAATTACACCGTTAGTACCCAACTATTTTTTGAATTTTTAATTTGATTTCTAATATTTATTTATTAATCAATTGAGTCCTCAATCTCTATAAATTATTTCAATTGAATTCTACCATCTACATTTTTGTCGCAGTTGACAAAAACTGACACGTAGGTGCCAACTTGGGTGCGTTGGTGTTTTTTTAGAAATAGAATTTTGATCAGTTATTTTTAAAAAAATATAATTATAAAATAATAATAATTTTTTTTTTCTTTTTGATTAAAAAAAAAGCATTACTTTAATAATCCATTCTTTTTTTCTTGAGCATCACCCTACTTTGGAGAAGAGTAATGCTAGGTGCACACCCCCAAATGGGATGTACATCATACATCCATCCCATTTTAGGATGGGTATTCCTCCACTCATCATATCGATGTGATGAATAAAATTCATCCCATCCCAGAATGAGATAGATGTAAGATGTAGAACTAATGCTCAACCTAGTCTTCTTTTAAATTTTTTTTTCCAATCTAGTCTTCTTTTAAATAAAATTTCCAATCTAGCCTCATTTGAATAAATTAGAAAGATAAAATAATTTAATGTTATTAATATGAGTTTATATGTTAATTAGGAGAGAAAATTTTTTTTTCCAACCCACTTTCTAAATAATTTAAATTTAAATAAATATAATAATAATATATATAATAATAATATTATTATTATTATTAATTATTATAATTATATATTAAATCATATTTAAAATTAATAAAATTAAATAAATTTAGAAAGTGATTTGGAAGAAAAAAAAAAATTTCTTTTCTGTTTAATAATAAAATCTATATTAAATAATATTAAATTTCTTATCTTTTCTAATTTTTAAAAGGCTATATGGAATTTTTTTAAAAAAAAGGCTAGATTAGAAAAAAAAAAAATTAAAGAAGACATAGATTAGGCATAGTTCTAAAATGTTACTCTTTCGAAATTTACATCTAGCAATTTTTTTTTTTTTTTTTTTTTTTTTTTTTTTTTTTTTTTTTTTTTTTTTTGTTTTTTTTTTGTATTTTTTTTTTTTTTTCTTTAGAGAATATGTCTGAAATGCCCATTGAAAGCCATAATGTTCCTCTTTATTATAGTAGGCATGGCAGTTGCTTTAAAGACATCATGGCAGATTTTTCAGTTGTAGACATTATGAGATAATTTTTTTTTCTATATTTAGAATGTAAAAATTATATATTTATAATTTTTTAGATTAATTACAACGCTGTTTCTTAATTTTTTTCTAATTTCTTAAATGGTTTCTAACCGCTCGCTATGTCACATTGGCGTTTATCAGTTTTCGTCAATTTTAAATATAAAAAATAGAATTCAATTAAAATAATTTATAAAACTTAAAAATTTAATGAAAAAGAAAAAGAAAAAAAAAGAAAAAAGAGAGGTAGAGATCCGATTAAAAAATTGAAAAAAAAAGGTTGGGGACTGTCAGTGTAATTTACCCTAAATATTATCTCTCTTTATAAATAAATAAATAAATATGTCACAGAATGTGGTCACAAATTGCTGCACTTTACGAAGCTTCGATAATGAAGATTGACAGTCTGTTGCATCATGGCAGGTACCATCTCACAATCATATCTAAAAATTCATTGCAGACTGTAGTCGTGGAACCGAGGCCATTTATGAACTCCTTATATTAGTACAAAAGTAGGGTCAATTGATCCCACTTATTTCCCCCCAAAAATTGTTTCCACATTTCTAAAAACAAGATCAATTTTAGGCTATAAAATAGAAAAAAAAATTTGTATAAACTTTTTTATTTTTTTTTATTTTTCTGTTCTAATTTTTAAAAATTTATATTTTATTTTTTAAAAATTTTAGATAATATTTTCGAGAGATTACAGTGTTAATAGAAATAGTGAAATAACCAAATTATTCTTATTTATTTTATATAAAAAAATAATTTTTAATATATTTATATAATTTTAAAAATAATTTTCATATAAATTATAAGAAATAAACTTTGATGGAGGAGGAGCTAAATGCAACAACTTAAATTTTTGAAATGATAAAATGTAGATTTTTAAAAGTCATGAAAAAAAAAAAAAGTAAATAAACGAATACTTACGGAAAGATTTTCTATAATTTAACCTTAATTTTATAAATATTTTATTTTATTTACTAATTAAATAATATCCTATATACTCCACAATTTTTCAGAAATATCTTATTTATTATTATCCTTAATTTTTTTTTTCAAATATACCTCTCCGTTATTCAAAAATATTTTTACTTTTAGTATCCGTTAAATTATCTCGGAGTAAATCCGAATTAATTTTTTATTAGAGTTAAAAAATTAAAATATCTATTTTGTCCCTATTTTGAGAGTAAATAAGAAAAGTTGGTGACGATAAAAAATATATATATATTTTAAAAAAATTAAAAATCAAAATATTTCTATTGCCCTTGTTAATAAATAAAAAAAAATTGGTGACCGTAAAAGAGTATATTTGAATGAGTAAAATAGTAATTTAACAAAGATAATGACTGTTTCTAACAATTTTATAAATACCCCTAAAGATTCTATAAATATTTATTTTTTAATTTTTTATAATTTTAAAAATATATTATTTTGTTTTTTCAAAATTTTAAAAATATTTTTTGGAATTACGACGTTAATGAAGCCGGCAAAATGACCAATTTATCCTTACTTATTCTATAAAAAAGCGTATAAAATTTTTTTATATATTTTTGTTGCCTTTGAGGATATGTTTGGTATAAATTATAAGAAATATGCAAAATTTAACATAGTGGGACTAAACGTATCAACTTAAAATTATAAATTTTGAAAGTCAGAAAAAAAAAAAAAAAGAAAAGAAAAAAAAAAAAAGAAGAGATATTTACAAAAAAAAAAAAAAAAAAAAAAAAAAAAAAAAAAAAAAAAAAATTATAGTGTAACCTAACTTTTTGAACAATGCTTCAGGTAGGGAATGTAAATTTTACACTCAAGTCATTCCAAGACTCATATATATATATATATATATATATATATATATATATATATATACTTACTAATCTTAGTATTATTTGTTTAAAATTTTAAGTTCTAAAAAGTTAAAAGATATTTTTAAACTCTTAAATAGTAGGGTATAAGATTTACGGTCTTTAAATTTGTTTGATTTAAGTCCGTCAACGATACTTTAATTTTAAAATTTAGATCAATATAATTCACGCAATTCTTACAACTATAAATTTATTTTAGTAATTAACTTGAATTTTCAAATCAAAATATCGTTGACTGATTCAAATTAAAATAAATTGAAATATTTGATAATTAAATCAAAATTTTCAAATGTTGAAGAGCAAACTAAAGATTTATTTGGGATTGCGACGAAATTGCATGACGTGAGATGAGAAAATATGATAAAAAATTACTCTGTTTGTTTTCATATGTAATATTACATTCCGCATATTGCAAGGTAGAAATATATTTTTATATACTTTTGATTTAACTCTATTTTATTTAATATAATTAGATAGGCCTCAATAACAAACGATACTCTTACTGGAAAATAGAAGTAGATGAACCAAAAATGGCATAGAGAAATAGTACAAGGACCATCCATCAACAAATGAGCTCAGAATGGTCCCAGTCCCAACTCGTTCAAAGAAGATAAAAAAGAGTTGTCAGGGTAGCAGGGACTTTGGATGTTGTACTGCAGATTTTCCTTTACTTTGTAGGGCAAAGGGATAATGGGAGAGATAATAAACAAGGGCCATAGGATATATATATATGAGAGGAGGACCAATTTTTGGAATCTTAAATTAATGTTTTGCCTTTGGATAGGCCCCAAAGATATCTTCAGATAAAAGGCTTTTATCTTGGAAAGATAAATGGACGATAAATGGATATACATTCTAATTTTGAATATTTAAATAGACATAATAATTTTGTAATTTTATAAATATAAATTTGAGTTACAGTACTTTTGATGATGATGGAACTGTTAAACATAATCTTAGTTATTTGAACATTTTTAAAAACTGAATTCTACAAAAAAAAAGAAAAAAAAAAAAAATTTGACCATTGACTCACCAAAAATTTAGCAATCAAAGTTAAACTACCTTCCAAGAATGGGAAATATGAATCTTAGATTCAAGAAGAGAGTTGTAGGTTTTTTGTGTAAATAGTTTGAAAAATTATATCAAAAATTTGAAGGATTTGAATTTTTCTAACAACGTTAAACAAAAAAACACCCCAACAAAGACGGCTAAAATTACCACTTTTGATATCAAATAATCACAAAGTTCTGTACCTAAATAGTTTAAATATTCTAAATCATGTTTAATTATGTTGGTCGTCAAAATAAATGCCTAAACATCAAAAATCATTCTATTAATAGTTATTAATAGTATTCTAACCCCCCCCTCTCCTCTCTCTCTCCTCCCCTCTCTCTCTCTCTCTCTCTCTCTCTCTCTCATCTCATTACTATGCTAGTACAGCTAATAAAAACATTCATGAGTTGGTAAATCAATCAATTGGTGACAACACAATCCCTTAGTGAGTGTTTTGGTTTCTTAGTAAGTTCTGGAAACTTATTTTTTTTCAAAAAAACAGCAGTTTTCCCTTGGAAAAACACCATTTTTCTAAATTTTTAATTTTCAGATAAAAAATTTTAAAATAGAAAACACTATTTATCCATAAAATCTAGAAAAAAAAAGTTATTTTTCTTAGAAAACAAACAGAGGGAAAAGTATTTACTTGTCAAAAAAGTGTTTTCTAACATATTTTATAATTTCTAATAAGAAGGCAAACACCCACATAGTGATAATTGTAAGGCTCTTTTAACCCAAATGAAAAAAGAGTAATATTTGCAAAAGAGAGTGAGGGAAACCTCACACCATGAATTACACAACTTTTGTGATTCACATCCAATAGTAACATTTACTGCTATTGAGCCTACACTTCACACCCAAAAAACAAAAAACAAAAAACAAAAAAGAGCAAACTACATAAAAGTTGATCATGCCAGGAAACCTCTGTCTGTCACAGTAAATTGGTACACCATGTACACAATTTAAAAATAGTATGAATAATAATACCATATGTTAAAAAATATGAAAAGAAAAGCAACCTACTTGATTACCTTTCCAGTTGAAAATGGTTGTTCTAAATCCTCAATCCCTGTAGTTTTCACAATCAAAATTAGTTCAGTTCCATCAAAAATTGATTCGACGCATCCTTGTATTGTGACCAGAGAGCCACATAATTTTAATACAGATGAAGTACAATTAACTGCAGTCTAAAAGATTCGAGCTTTGAATTCAGCTAGAGTGGAAAAACCTTGGGCTGGAGTAGTTCTTCTTGCTCATCGACACCGCAAGAGCTTGCTCGAATAGAATCCTATTATCTAGGTGTTCCTCGCAACCAAGCTGGAAAGAGAAGGTACTCCTTGGACCCTCATCTCCTCTTGGGTGCGCCTAAGTTCCTCCGGATCTGAATACCAAAACAAGCCAAGTTACGTATGGCATTTAATCAACTGAAGAAAGTGAGAAAGTTGGATGTAAAAACCTCCCTGGCGAAGACGGTTGTGATGTGTAAAACCATGACGACACAGTTTAAACGAACAACCCATTGTATGATTAGATGGTATTTATTTTCCAACCACGTGTCACAAACTGAAAACTTTGCAAAGTTCTACTGTGAAACTTGATCGAAATTTCTAGATAGTCAGTCAATCAACTATTGGTTATCGAGCTTAGATAAGTAAGCCTGGTAGCGAACATATCTATTTTATAAACTTACTTAGCGAAGAATGATGCACTTGAATTATATATAAAAAAAATAAAATAAAAAATCCATCAGAAAAATACCAAATATTCCTGCAATATGTGGAATAAGGAAACAGAGATGAAAGCACGGAATTAGTAATTGAAGTTTTAGCAGTAACTAGGTCAGATGAATCTCAAAGATTAGGAGATAACGAGTTTAATCGAAACATTGCAAGAAAACATCCAACGAATTAGCAGAAGTAAAACTATAGGATATTTATCACATTCGGGGTTAATAAGTGATTTCCCATACCGCTAGCTTTTCTGTGATAACACAACAGGGTAAGTTATAATACCTATTTTGCGAACCATATTAACTTCATGATTCCAGTGGAATATTTATATTGAAGTGGTTCATTATATTTTATCCTTTTGTAAGTCAATTTGTTCTTTTCTTTAGCCATTTTTATTCTTTAGTCAGTTCTAGCTCATCTAGGCTATTGTTTATTGTTTCTCTTGTTAGACTAATAATTGTGTGTAGTCAAGTACCAAACTTCTATCTACATGATACTTTAGCATGATACTTACTATTTGCTCAGAGAGGAAATATCTTAATCATATTCGTAAGCCATAATACTCACAATCGTGTCGTTTATTGTGCTAAGTAATCAGGAATAGTGTTTTATGATCTAAAAGTTGTTGTCAGTTGTAGAAGGTTCAGTAACATTACCTATGTTCTCCATCAACTTCGGCATTAGGAACACCACAACCAGCATGAAACCCACCATCATACCCATTGGACTTTTCAAAAGAGACATAATGGAGAAAGGCTCCCTCATCTGCAAAATAATTAGAAAATAGTTAAGCTACATTGAGTTACATAAGAGATGCAAATCATGGAACTTGAAAGTGAACGCTCTGCAACCTCATAATACTGCTCTTCTTTTAAAGGCTCTAAAACAAGCTCATTCAGATGTCTTCCATTCTCCGTCAGCGCTGCCTGTACCTTTCCAGGGTTTCTGGCACTGATATCAACACGAACCTGTTATATAACAGAGGAAGAGAGTTATCTCGCGAATTTTAATGACATTCCAATAACTAATGCAATAAAACAAGATTAGGTACTTACAGGGGAAAAGAAATAACCCAATGATACTACTTCAATTAAGTGAGTTCCAGCTGGCACGTTGTGGCTTAAGAATTGTAGGTCAAGGAGCCAAAAGAATTGGATAAGATTATTCTCACCAACTAAGCAAAAGACCAAACTAACCATTCAGATACACGACTGATACATGATTTAAATATTGTGATCTCAATATGTCCATAAATATTGAAACATGATTTAAATATTCTATATGTTGATTAGTAGATAAATGAAACCAACTGCATATTTACTAACCAATTTTTTGCTTTTAGAGGTTTCAGCATAACCAACTGCATGAAAAGGTTTAATTAGTAAAAAGAACTATACAAACACACATTTGCAAGATCCAAAGCTTAATAGCCACATCTATGCTCACCAGACTTCCTTTTTTATGTGCTAGCATTTTTTTCTTAGTCCTACAACATGTTCCTCTAATAGATTGCAATTAACTATTAGATTAATATGAAAGCAGGATATTGTACAACATCCCATAAGAAGCAAACATCCCTGACAGTTTTATAATTTACATATCCAACATCCAGTTTAAATGAAGTATCCATTCTCTTTTCGTTGCTATTCAATAATTATAATATATGACCAGGAGAACCTCATAATCAGGCAAGCATTTTGTTTACCTTTTGTGTGGGTCATAACCAGCTTGAAAATGAGAAGGATCTAAAAGATCTGACAGATATTAATATGGGCTGTCAACCTGAATTACCGTTCAAAATATTGTTGTCAAAATTCCATCCAGAGCAGAATCAGACAATAGCGGACTTGCCATTAAAAGAAAAACAAAATCAAGGGCATTTGGCAAGTAAAACAAATCTTCTTTTTCAGTTGTAGTTCAGGCCAATGTAAATTGTGGAACGAAGAAGAAGCCAATCAAAAATCCTCTAGACAAGGAAAATGATAAAAAAATTTGATTCAATAAAATGATAAAAAAATTTGATCTACTGATTTGTCTTTAGCTCCTCTACTATAAACTGAGCCGGGAACCAAACGAAGCTGACTAACATTTGATTCAATAATGCCAAAATTAACAATAATAACATGCACCTCAAAGTACAGCCCTGTTTGGGAACATTGCAAAAGTAGGGTATTTGTTTAAACCAAGGTATTTGGACTAGTGTTGTATTTTTTCCAGAAGAGCTGTTTGGATGGCTTTTGTAGTATTACAAAATACAACAAAAAAACCCCATTCCTACGTAATTTGGGGTAAAATGAAAAAGAGCTAAAACCAATGGAATTTTGGAGTATAGTGAGAGTAAAACATTTTAGCCATACATCTCTCCTCTCTAACTCTCCCTCTCTCTCTCTCTAAATATAAGACAATCTTTTGTAAAAACCAGAGTCACTTACTATTTCAATATCAAGTTGACTTACTAGAGAATGTGCTTAACAGATGAGAAAATGCATTAATGCTTGAAAGCTACTGCATAAGAATGCAAATGTGCTTCACATCTCTAGCCAGAGCCATGTTGAAACTTCCAAAGCAGCAAAAAATTTGTTTGGACTGGCATCTCAATAGAACAATTAATGATTAGATAAATTGCATGATTTTTGGCATTACCAACAAGGCACAGCCAACAATCATGGTTTAAAAGTGACAGCATGAACCAAAACCATATTTGACAGTTTATACTTAAACTGAAGGTTTACATTAGGGTACTTATAGATGATGGTGCGGAGCCACCATGGCTTTTATATATCTTGAGATGGACTACCACCAATCTACTCTTAATCTACAAAAGCCACACCTACCTCTTAAACCAGCTGTGCATTGTATTGCCAAGTTGTTAAACCAAGTCTAGAGGGACCTGCACCTGCAATCTTATATTACAAAAGTTGATTTTCAAATGCCAGTTTAACCATAAGAACAGACATCACATAGGAGAGAACAAAACAAAAAACTTATATTAGCAATATAACGGGCTGGGACGATACTAGGAAGCACACCGCTTGATTAGTGATGTCAAGCCGTCAAGGCCATCTACACAGTTGCAATGTAGTCAATGTTAAATTCTCTTTCTTTTCCATCTTCCCAACCAGTCCTTCTCAAGTTGTCAGAGCCCCATGCATCTAACAGGACAACTGACAAGTATTGCGTCTATACAATCAAGTTTTGTTAATGGTCAAATAAGACTCATGTTTTTTTTTTTTTTTAAACCCTCAGGCAGCAAGTGTCATTTTTTTAGTCACTAAAGTTTTTTAAAAAATGGTTATAACAATAAATTGGTAGTAAATGACGTGAAAGAAGAAACCTGAAAAACTAAATTTCATGCATTGAGAAGTAATTGCAAGTTGCAACCATTTAAAAGGGGAATAGGATACAATGCAAAGTAACCATCTGGCCTAACAAATGTGACCCTTTGACCACCATTCAGTACGACCTTTGTGTTCGCTGTCTTTGCTGGAAGACCGAAGCCTTTAGATCCCATGCCTATCATCAAATCAATAAATTGATAACATCAAACAACTTTTCACAAAGTAACTAGTCCACTTTTTTTGCTCACAAATGAAGATGAACATAAACACAATAGCAGACTTAAAGACAAATAACAAACAGCAACAAGAGATCAGTAGCACTCCAAATGAAATGCAAGAATCCACTGCCTACCATCAAATCCAACTTCTGCTTATTCAAACAGCTATCAATCCTGTTCATCACTTCTACACTATTTAACAGGAGTCTAATTATATTCATAATTTTGCATATACTTCAATTACTCAGATCTCAGCAAATCAGAACCCAACACTCAGTGAAAATATGGTGAAAACTTAAAAGCTATGGAGACCCCCTCAACTATAGGCAATTTGAAATGCCCTCCCCCCTCAACTTTCGATTTTGTTTGCTTAAATTATACTTCAATCAAACAAATTGAGATTTTCACTAAATCCAACAGTGGGCCTGTTAAATTTAACAATATTAAACACTTTATAGCAAACAAAAGTGCAGTGATCAACAACTAATCACCAACAAAGCTATCAAACTTATCAAAATCCTAAAATACAAACCAAGAAACATTCAAAGTTTAGTAAGGGGTCTGGGGAACTCAGTACGTTTTAACCCAAAAATATCACACTCAAATGATACAGATCTCATCAAACTGGACCACAAATACTAATTGGATCACAAAATCGACTCAAAATTAGCATACCTTCCAACTTCACGCGACCCGCGATGGAAAACCCATCTCCAGAGCTAAAAAATACAGAAAAAATATGAAAAAAAAAACTACGATCGGATGATCTTAGAGGAAGAGGAGATGGATCAATTAGGGCTTAAAAGGATGCAAAAAAAAAAAAAAAAAAAAAAAGGAGGAAGAAAAAAACCCTACCCGGGTGGCGCGGCGAGGGTGGGAGGGAGAAGAGAGGAGAGGGCGATGAGAGAGAGGATGAGGAGAAGAGGCGAAGGTGCAGTTGCGGGAGAGGAGGAGGCCATGGTCGCCATGGATCTCCTATTCATCGTCGTCGCTCGGGGGGAGGGGAAACGAAGAGAGAGAGAGAGAGAGGGAGAGAGATGCTCACGATTTTTTTGTTAAAAAAGTTTAATGGATTCGGATCTAAAGGTTGGCAACGGGGTCGGGTTAGTAAAAAATTCCGACCCGCTTCTCGTCCTGAATGGAGCGAGTTTTTCATTTTAGTTAATTCACGAATTATTAAAAATCCATATAAAACGGTCCTATGCGATTTTTTTTAAAAGAACTCTGAATAAATTATAAATTTTTGAGATAATTTTAATAATTCGTGAATATTTCGGTGAGAACGCAAATTATTGGACCAAAAATTCTAACAAAATTTTAAAATAGTTTCTAATAATTCGGGAATAATTCAACAGATGCGGCTAAAAATTCGCACAAATTTTTTTGATAATATTTTTGTACTTCCAACTTTTCATTTGTTCGTCCTAAAAAAAAAATAAAAAAATAAATAAAAAAATATCGTCTGTTGCTTAAAAAAAATTCTCACTCAGCATCTACTTTATTTTGTAAATCTAGTAAAAAAAATTTAATTTATTAGCTGAATTTTTTACCCTTAATTTTTAATTAATGAACTTATAATTATCGTATAAATCGTGTATCCGAATAATTGACCAACCGCTTTTTAAGTCCTTTTTTTAATAAATTTAAAAATTAAAATACAAATTTTATTTATATTATATTTGTATCGAATTTTTATGAAATCCGAATTAATTAATTATGTTTTGGGCACCTAACCCTATATAATCTTTTTATTTTAAGAGCAAACATTTAAAATTTTTATTTGAATCACCCATTACTTTAGCTAAATATATTTGTTTTCTACTAGAGCTCCGAAAAAATATAATATTAATTACTACAAATAATTTAAAAGTTAAAAAAAATCAGTAAATAACTTGTCGTATTTAAAAAATAATAAATTATTTATTGCATAAGTTTAATTTTATAAATAAAATTTTTTAAAATTTTAATTTTATAATTATATAAATTTATTAATAAAAAATTTTGTGGAACATGACAGGGGAGGAAGAGGGCAAACACAATCAGGTGCTATTTGGTTTCTAGAAAAAATATAAAAGAAATTGAAAATAATTTTTTTGTCTGCTTTATTTAAAAAAAAAAAAGCTTTTTTGAACACATTTTTTTCTATAATTTATAAAAAAAAAATATTATTTTTATTTTCTGATTTTTTTTTTCTAAAAACAAAAATATTAATTTTCTATAAAATATAAAAAATATTTTCTTTTTCAAAAAAGTTAATTTTTTTTTGGAGCCAAATGGGGAAATTTTTTTGCATGTTTTTTTCTGTAAACTAAATAGTTTTTTTTTGACTGATTCTATGAGATTTGTGGTGGCAAAGGTCTCATCCTGATCTATCTCGAATGAAGTTATGAGTAGAAGCCAGAAATAAAGAAAAAAAAAGTTCATATAAATTCATTCTGATATGCTAAGAACAAAATAATTTACAAAAAAATAAGATAAAAATTAAACTTATATAATTATAAAAATAAAACTTAAAATAGGAGAGTGATCCTCTCTCTTGATCCGATCGATTCATTTAAAAACTCAGAAAAAATTTATTTATCCTTCGACACGTCTGAATTTTGAGTGATAAAATTTGCTATGTTTGCATTTCCTAATGAGAGCAAATTTTTTTTGTCCAAATAGAGTAAATATCGCTCCCCCTTCTTTCATAGGGCTTCAGTATTGCAAATGTATCTGGATTAGTAGAGCTCTTACTCTGATATGCACTGAATGAGATAATTAATGAGAATCAAAAATATATATAAAAAAAAATAACTCGTCTTGAATCTATCACGATTCGCCAAGTAAATGGAGTGGGGGACGGGAGACCCTTTCTTTCCTTTGGTCTATCCTTGATTCGCTAAAAATCCACTCCCTCCCCAAATGGAATAAAAAATAAACTTAAAATTAATTCGTTTCAAATTCGTTCTGATCTAACAAAGAATGAAACAAGAAATGAGGAATCCCTCTCGATGCGGATTTGCCTTGTTTACATTTCTTTTGGAGTTAAGTGTCACGGACTTAGTAATTTGGCTCACAAAATTTATATGATGCTCTTCTACTCAAAGATGGGCAAGTCTTGCTCATTTGCTAGCCCGGAGCTGGACGTCCGAGACTGTATGCAAAAACATAGAAAAGAAAGAGAGGAATAAAAGTTCTGCAGAAACTAAGTACTCTATTATTTAAAACATAAATTATAAAATTCACACACTCTCTTATGCCTTAACCTTAACCGACTCTCCTACTTGTATATGGTATATTAAATTACTCATTAACCAATCTACATTAACTCATCCACTAAGTTTATAAAAATTGAAAAAGAAGATCTAAGAGCATGATCTTTGAACATCCATTGACATTTTTAGAAGCTTCGAAACTGCAATTGCATGAATTTTTCTCTCTACAAAAGGTATAGAAATTGGGTCTTTCACATTATATCCATTAGTGGTGTGAACGAATTTAAATTAGAATATTTAAATTTATTAAAAATATAAAGATAATTTTGTATTATTCTAAACTTAGATTAAAAAAAAAAAAAAAAAACAGATACAAATTAATGATTGGAGACACATCACCCATACGGCATCCTAAAATTCTAAAATAGTCTCCTTAATTTAATTTTTTATTTATGTCTATACTCTCTCAATTAGATTTTTTTTTAAGTTAGTTAAGTTAAAATATTTTTAAATTTTAAAATTCTATTAGTTATTATTATTAAAATTTTGTGCATTAAAAATTATTAAATAAAAAATTACTTATGAATTTGATAAAATGATTTAAAATCATTAGATATACAAGACAATAAATTCTAAACTTTAAAATTTATTCTTTAGGGATAAAGAATACAAAACCAAAAATAAAATTTTTTAGAAAGTCATTTTCAAAAAATTTAAACACCGTTTGATTGAAGGGATAAAGAAAGAATTTGGCCCTGTTTTATTCGGGTATAAATTTAAGAGGTATAAATTTTTTTATACCTGAGATACTTTGCTATTCCGGGATAATCAAGTATAAAAATTAAATTGCGTTTGGTTCAAAAGTTGGTATTCTATGGAATAAAAAAAATTATGTTTGGTTAAAATTATAGAATAGTGGAGAATAGTGGAAAGAAATGATAGATTTTTTATCAAAATGCTAATTTTGCCTTACGTTATATATATATATATATATATATATTAATTTTAATTATTATAAATTAATTAAAATGACAATTTAATTGTTAATAAATTATATCTTACTTAAATAAAATAATTTTTTTATATATTATAGTATATTTTAGTAAATAATAGTTAGTAAACAAAATTAATAAACATAATTAGTAAATAAATATAAAATAATTTTTCATATTTTATAGTATATTTTATTAAATAAAATTAGTAAACATAATTATTAAATAGTATATTTTAGTAAATATAGTCTTAGATAGGAATGTAAGCTAAAAAATAAAAAATAAAAAATAAATCCATTCATTGTCCTTAAGGGGCCGTTTGCAAGTGGAATATAATAGGGAATAAAGGGGATATCTCCCTTATTCTACCAAAAGTATCTGGAATCAACTGGTATTGCTTATCCCAGTACAACTAGAATAAACTGGTACAATAAATTTTACATATTATTTTAATATTTTATTTTTTACTATTTTACCTTCCTCCCCTCACTTTTTCTCCTCCCAACAAAACTCTCCTCTCTCTCTCTCTCCTCCCCCCCCCACCTCTTTCCTTCTTCCCGAGGCCATCAATGCTCCCTCCTCTCTCTCTCTCTTTCTTCTCCATTAGCACCTCCTCCTTCTCCCTTTCTTCTCCATTAGAGCATAACGAAGCTCTCTCTCTCTCTCTCTCGATTTCTTCTTCCCCCGCCCCCCCCCTCCCCCCCCCCCCGAGCCCGGCCCCCCGAGCCTCCCGAGCCCGGCCGACCTTGCGCCCCCCGAGCCCGGCCGACCCCTGAGCCCGACCCCCCGAGCTCGGCCCTGGGCTCCCGAGCTTGGATATATATATATATATATATATATATATATATATATATATATATATATATATATATATATATATATATATTATAATATATTATATATATTATAATATATAATTATAATATATTATAATTTTATATTATATAAAATTATAATATATAATTTTATAATATATTATAATTTTATAATATTATAATATTAATATTTATAATATTAATATTATATTAATTTTATAATATTAATATTTAAAATTAATATTATAAAATTTTAAATCTTAAAATTAAAATGTTGAAATTTTATATTTTAAATTTTAATTTTAATTTGAGAAAATAAAATGTTAAATTAAATATTATTTTTAAATAATATAATTTAATTATGATTATAATTTTATTTTTATTTTTTTTAAACCATTAATCTAATTAAAACGAACTAATTAGATTTTAACAACTTTTATCACATATTAACTCTTGAGGGCAAAAAGGGAATTTACCCAACTTAACCTCTTTATTCCTCTTATTCCTCATTATTAAGCAAAACACAAAATCTCTTATCACTGGAACCATCCCAAACGCTTTTTCACTCTAGTTCCGTACTTTATACTTATCCCAGGATTAGCTAGTTCCTCCTTAACCCGTTTCCAAACGCAGCCTAAGTATAAATCTTATTTCAGGATGAGGTGGAATAGAAATTAACGGGTTATTCTGAAATAACCCGTTAAGTAGGGAATATTTTAAACCTTTATTCCTATACTATTTTTTCTATTATTTGACAAAAATTGGGAGATAAAAGGGGTTATTCTTTCTTTATCCCCCAACCAAATAGGATCTTTATTTTTTCAAACGGTGTTAAAAATTATTAGAAATTACAATTCTTCTCTTTAATAGTGGTTATTTTAGAATAACCCGTTAAGATAGAAGAATAATAATTTCATCCATTGGGTGGAATAAACTATTCTCTATCTTATTCTTCTACTAATTAAATTATAAGTAATTATAAAAATATAAGTAATTAATACAATTAATTTTTTAAATAATTAACTAACTATTAACTAACTATCATTTGATTATTAAATTAATAAATATTTAAATAATAATTAATTTATTATTTATAATTAAAATATCTAATTAAATAATTAATTAATTATTTGATATGGTTATTTAATAATTAACTAATATTTACATTGTTTAAATATTATATATTTTAATTTATCTGATTAATATATTAATTAAAAATATAAATAATTAAATAATTAATTAATATTAACATATTGGCTTATTTTTTAATAGTTATTCATTAATTAATAACAATCTTCATCACCTCATATGATATTTCTAATTAATTAATTAATTAAAATATTATTTTATTAATATTTAAATATTTATAATTTAGATAAATTATTTTTATTCTCAATCATAATTATTTTTATTTTTACTATTCCAACCTGGCCAATCATCCAAACATAATTTTTCTTATTCTTAGATTATTTACATTTTCGTCCAAACACAAAATCGATCTAATTACTTTTTATTCCAAAAATTATATCTATTACAGAAATAAGCAAAAATAACTTAATTCTCAAAGCAAACAAACCTAAGGTAACAAATTTAATAGAATTTTCAATTTTATTTTGATTAAAATGACTTAATTTCAAAATTTTGAAATGGAGGAAGTGAGTCATATGTAGGAGCCCAAACTACAATTATTTTTTTTTTTTTTTTTTTTTTTTTTTTTTTTTTTTTTTTTTTGATTTGCTATGGATATGTTTGGTTCAACATAAAAAAACTATGCAAAATAATTCTAGATGGAAAAGAATTTCTTTTAACATTTGGTTTGTAAAAAAAAAAAAAAAAAAAAAAAAAAAAAAAAAAAGTTTTTGGCCATACTTGTTAGGTTCATAGAAAAATTTTGAATGAAAAATAATTTAAAATAATTTTACATATTTTCTTCTATTATATAAATAATTATCATATTATAAAATAAAATAATATATATATATATTAATATAAAGAGAAAACAAGGGTAAGTAATTCTTCTTCACAACGTTTTTTTTTTTTCCGCCGAAAAAAATGAAAAATAAAAATTTTTATTTTTATTTTTTTCAAATCGGAAAAAACATTTTTGTGAAAAAATATTTTACTTAGAACAAATCAAATAAAAAATAATTTTTATATCGAAAATAATTTTTCACTTTATTTAATATGCAATCAAACACTTCCCAAGAAATAGAGTAAGAGCTATGGAATCATTTCTTTCCAAATTTGATAAAAAATTATAAAAAAAATAAATAAGAATAAAAGATATTATTTAATTTAATTTATTTTAAAGCGGTTCTGATCCACCCAAAAAATTTTATTTTTTTCCAATAAAAACAAAAAAAAAATAATGGGGGCGAAAGGCATAGGATCCCTTTCCTCGTAAAATAATGTATTTTTTTTTTAACTCGTTAGAATAAAATAATAAATATAAATAAAAATTAAATTAAATTCATTTTAAATTTATTATGAGCCCTCTCCTCTCACAATCCCCTTCGTTTACGTTATATTGTAGTAGCGTCTTTGTATATATTTTTTTGTTGGATTAATTTTATATAATTTTTTATAAATATATTAAATAGTAGGTATATTTTTATAAAGTTCAATTTTATATATTTAATTTTTAAATAATTTTAAATTATTCATATATATATATTTCTACGGTTAATATTTATTAGAAAAATATAGTTAATTATAGATTTAATATATAATCTTGATTAGTGAGTGAGATAAATTTATTATTTGTTAAAAATAAAATTAATATTTTATTTATATTTTGATAAAAAATACATAATAATTAACCGTAACGAACCAGGTAAATATATAGGCTAAATTACAAAAAAAATTCTATAAATTTTCATTTTTTCACTATTTCTGACTTTTTAAAATCTACATTTTGTCTCCTCCTAATTACGAAATTATATATTTACCTCTCTGCCGTCATTGTTTCGTAAATAGTTGAAGGGTTAATGCCGTGGATGAGCAAGTTTCAGCTTTAATAACTATATCGACGATGTTACAACACACCAAATATAGTCACAGGATCACAGGATCACTTACGTAACGATGACGGCAGAGAGTAAGTGTATAGTTTCGTAATTAGGATGGAATAAAAAGTAGATTTTAAAAAGTCAAAAAATAAAAAAAAAAGTGAAAAAAATAAGATTTTACAATTTTTATTTTTATTTTTTTATTTTTATTTTTTTTTGTAATTTAGCCAAACATATATAAACAATTTAAAAATTTCAAAAAAATAAATATAAAAAATTAAAATTTATAAGAATTTATTTATTTATTATTAGATATGTTTAAATGGAGCGGTATGAAATTAATTTTTTTAAAAATTTTATTTTATTTTATTTTTTCACTGGAGTGGAAAAAAAACGTTAATTAAAATAAAATAATAATAATAATAATAATAATAAACTAACGGGATAGGAAGGGCGTTTAGCGGGGGACAAAAGAAGACGAAAACCAAATCCCCAATCTTTGGACGGAGACGAAACCCTAATCTCTTCTCTCACTCTCACTTCATCTTCGAATTCCCCCAAATCATTTCGCCCAATAATTTCCCCAATAATTTCTCCAATTAGATTATATCATGCTTCGATCTCCCCGTTCCCACGACGAATCCGAAGAATCGGACGCGGCGTTCTTGAATTAGGTATTGGGATCGAAATCTCTCCTGCGTTCGCTCCTTATTTGTTTGATTAATTTGGTTGTTTAATAGCCAAATCAAGGCAAAAAGAGTAGTTTGAAAGGATTAGATGATACTTCTTCTTGTGTTTTTTTTTTTATATATATTTTTATTTTTTGAAATCAATTTCATGTGCTAGAGTGCCCTGCTGATTACGCTGCATGTTTGGTAACAAGAAGCGAAAAATTATGAGCCGCAAATTTTTATTTTTGAAAAAAGAAGATGACTTTGTGAGCTGATCATGAATAAGAAGAGTACGCAAGTCCATTCTCTTCTTTGTATTTGATGTAGATTGCATGCTTCTATTTACGGAATCAATGTGAATTTGGTGATGTGTGAGTTTTTAAAGAGATAGAAGAGATTAGAGAAAATGGGAACTTTGTCAATTGGATAATTTGATACACAGCAGGTTTTCTTAAGTCTTACAGGAACCCTGGAACGATTTTCTGCTTTGGTTTATTCTGCAAATGCTATAAAAATGCTCACAATTGGATAATTTGATACACAGTAGGGTTTCTTAAGTCTTACAGGAACCTGGAACGATTTTCCGCTTTAATTTATTCTGCAAATGCTTGAAAAATGGTGACAATTGGATAATTTGATACACAGTAGGTTTTCTTAAGTCCTACAGGAACCCTGGAACAATTTTCCACTTCAGTTTATTCTGCAAATGCTAGAAAAATGCTCACTATTGGATAATTTGATACACAGTAGGTTTTCCTAAGTCTTACAGGAACCCTGGAATGATTTCCCGCTTTGGTTTATTTTGCAAATGCTAGAGAAATGCTGACAATTGGATAATTTAATACACAGTAGGTTTTCTTAAGTCCTACAGGAACCCCGGAACGATTTTCGCTTCGGTTTATTCTGTAAATGCTAGAAAAATACTGCATTTTGTAGAAATTCGATAGCAGTTGACAGGACACTAAGAGAAAGTATTGTGATCATTATTTTCATCATCATGGCCTTATAGTTATAAGATGAGCTTTGTAATCTATGTTTTGAAGTTACTCTCAACATCATTGAACGCTAACTTAGTTGATACTTGATAACATTTGGTTGCTATCTAGCTGCACTGGATACATATTGGTTTTTTCTCTTGCTCTTTTATGTAGGGCCATGGATTTCAAGAGGTGGCTTTTCTGCCGGTTGGTATCAAAGAAATTGCTGTCTGTGAGGCCTTTCAGCTTCTTTGACGAGGATTCTCCGAATGGAGAACCTGGTGTTCAAGGTATAGGATGCTTCTGCTGTAAATCGTGATATCTCTCGTTATTCCCATTATACATAAAAAAATTCTCGACATTCTGTGGATGTTTTGCATTTTCTTTTCTTATTGCCAGTTTTGGTTAATTTTTAGAAGAAATCAATGTTATTAGAAATTTTTTGAGACTCTAGTTATTGATGAAGCATTTGGAAAAAATAATTACAACTTAATATCAAATTTAAGCTCGTTAGTTCTACCTCCTTTTATAAATCCTTTTCCTTTATTAGCTCTGGGACTAACATTCTTTATTAATTTATCATACTTGGTTTCTATTGGAACTTAGATGCTATTTTCAGTTTCTTCTTGCAATACATCTTGTTTTAACTTAAAGGAAAGGATGAAAAATAGAAGGTTTGAACTAATGTCTCATAACAAGGAATGATGTTGTGATAATTAAGACTTTTTTTTTTTTTTTTTTTTTTTTTTTTTTTTGGAGAAAAGATGACTAAAACAAATTTGAGTTCTTTGAACACATGTTGAAACAGTGAGCATTCATTAGCTAGCAATGTAGCTTGGGATGTCATTTTTGATAAATCTGTTGACGTGAAAATTACTGTTTTTTTCCTCTATTTTTCACTAAGGCATGAAAATCAGCTTTCCTATTCATAGTGTGTCCATCATGGATTTACTTTCCCTGGCATGTTTTTGTGCTTGTTGGAGATCAACATGGTACATGCTGACACTCATTAAGGTTGGCTCAGACCATTTACAGAGGCGCTGTTGTGTGTAGGCATGTATGAACATGTGATGCTGTTGGCACAACGAAGTCGGCACGTGCCCACCACAATTGCCATGCGGACCAATATGACAGTCCTAGCTGTCTGCCTTCTGTATTTTGACCCTTTGTTATGTTTTCTCCCATTCATTTCTTCAAGTTCCCTTATACAGGTGCCTTTTTGGCACGTAAATAATGTCTCTTCTTTTGACTGTTGCAAAACCTAATATTCTTTGTCACTAATTTTTAATCTTTCGTTGGGCTTAGATTGATTACTGTTAACTAAAGATCTCTTTCTTTATATGTACTGTAATTTATTATCATCACATTGTGAATGGCTAAAATTGTTTTACTGTTCCTGCTTTCTGAATCCGCTATGTATTAAGAGAACGAGTTGGATCTGCACAATGACTCCCATCTCCAGATCAGAGGCTAGAAGCAACTTGAGTAATTATGATCTTTCACTTTTGTAGGTACAGTAGAGAGAACTAACATGGCAGGAACAGGATATGCCAGTAGTGCTAATTCTGATTATGACCAAGTAACGGAAATTTCGGCCTCTTCTCAGCTGGTTTCGACTTCAACTTCTGATCCGGCTCAATACGAATGCGACGATAAGGATGGAGATCCTTTAAAAAGAGTCGAGACTCTCCAAATCAAGTTTTTGCGTCTTGTTCGTAGAATAGGAGAGTCACCTGAAAATAATGTAGTTGCACAGGTTCTATACAGATTGCACCTTGCTAGCTTAATTCGAGCAACTGATTCAGAAATACAGAGGACTAGTGTTAAGATCATCAAAGCTAGGGCTATAGCAGCAGAGCAGGAGGCAACTAATCGACCCCCTCTCGACTTTTCGCTCAAGATTCTTTTATTGGGCAAAACAGGTGTGGGCAAGAGCGCAACTATAAACTCAATCTTTGATCAGGAAAAGGTAGTTACTGATCCATTCCAACCTTCCACTGACAAAATCCAACAAGTTTCTGGAAACATTAAAGGAATTAACGTCACAGTTATTGATACACCCGGTCTTTCACCTCCCCATGGTAATCAAAGAAGAAACAGGAAGATCATGCGAGAAATTAGAAGTTTCATTCGAAAGGCTCCGCCCGATGTTGTTCTGTATTTTGAGCGGCTAGATCTCACTAGCAGGAATTACAATGAATATCCGCTTTTCAAGCTTATAACTGAAGTCTTTGGTTCTTCGATCTGGTTCAGTACTGTTCTTGTTATGACCAATGCTTCCTCTCCTCTTCCTGAAGGGGCCGACGGCTATCCCGTGAATTATGAAGCGTTGGTTCACCATCAGACAAGCATGATTCAACATTATATACACCAGGCAGTTTCTAGCGCTCAGCTTGATAATCCTGTAATATTAGTTGAGAATCATCCAATGTGTAAAACGAACAACAAAGGCGAAAAAGTTCTCCGAAGTGGCCAAGCTTGGATTTCCAGATTCTTGCTGTTGTGTACAGCTACAAAGGTATTGGGCGAAGCGAACTCTCTTCTAAAATTTCAGGATAGCTATCAATTAACACCAGCGAGCAACAGATTGCCCTCGATGCCCCATCTCCTTTCTTCACTCCTTAGGCCCCATTCTTTAGCTAATTCTGGGGGCATGGAGAGTGAAATGGATGATCTCTCAGATAATGATGAGGATGAATATGATCAGCTACCTCCAATTCGAATACTAAGCAAAACCCAATTCCAGAAATTATCTGAGAATCAGAAAAAGTCTTATCTTGATGAGTTGGACTATCGCGAGACTTTGTTTCTAAAGAAGCAATGGAAAGAAGAAGTTAGAAAGCAAAAGATGGCCATGCTTCAGGATAATAATGATACCTCAAATGACAGTGAGGATTACGAAAATCCTTCCGAAGAGGCTATGCAAGTATTAGATATAGCTATTCCGCAAAGTTTTGACTCTGATAATCCGGCCTATAGATATCGCTGCTTAGTAAGTAATGATCAGTGGCTTTCAAGGCCCGTTTTGGACCCTCAAGGATGGGATCATGATGTTGGGTTTGACGGGATAGAGTTTTCTCGAGATGTAAAGAGAAGGACTTATATTTCTCTCGCGGGGCAAATGAGAAAGGATAAAGAAGATTTTTCTATCCAATCGGAATGTGTGGCAAAGTACGCGGACCCAAGTGGCCACTCCTTACTCAGCGGACTCGACATTCAAACCGCTGGTAAAGAATTGGTTTCCACTCTTCGTGGCGATGCTAAATTCCGCAATTTATCCTTCAACACAACCGGAGCTGGGCTTGCCGTTACTAAATTTGGTGATATGTATTTCCTCGGGGCAAAAGTTGAGGACTCAATTTCGTTAGGAAAGAGTTTTAAGCTGACAATGAACACTGGTCGGATGGGGGGCGGCGGTCAAGTGGCGTATGGGGGAAGTTTGGAAGCAACAATAAAGGGGAAAGATTACCCTGTAAGGGACGAGAAGGTAGTTTTGGCGGGCACCGTCCTCTCCTTTGAGAAAGAGATGGTTTTGGGCGGCAGTTTTCAGTCGGATTTCCGAGTCGGGCGTGGTTCGAAAGTTTCTATTAGTGGTAATCTCAACAGTAGAAGATTAGGTCAGGTTTCTGTGAGAACCAGCACCTCGGAACATGCCCAGATTATGATGATAGTGGTGGTTTCATTGGTCCAGGCCTTGTTTCGGAGAAAGCCAATGGATGCTCTAGATTGATTGTTGCAGTATGGTTGGAAAAGTTAGTACATAACCCCCCTAAATAGTAATCAAATAATCTCTTTATCTTATTTTTATTTTTTTTTCATTATTCAACAAAGAGCCCGATTGTCTTATTAATCGTGCGGGAGAACGCTTGACCGAGCAGGCCTTTTGATCCTTTTGGAGACTGTAAGTTACAGACTTAGTAAACCTCGCGAATTTTCCATTTTTTTTTTTTTTTTTATTCTTCTTCTTGTTGGTGAGCCTTTTTGGCAGATGCCTCGGAAATTCTATGCAGTAAACATGAATTTGAGATACAAGTTTACAATCCCCATCCCGGGCAATAACTTATCATCAGCTGCGACATCTTGTCGGCTGGGCCGTCTTCTGTATAACCATTTTCTGTTTTGGCTTTCAGCGGTGGTTCGCACGGTGAGTTGGGCTTTTGTGAGATTGATGTTCCGGTGGGGTACTGAATAAGGTGGCAGATTTTCAGGTATGGAATTGTTTATTAGCTGAGTTGATGGTGAAATGCATCTTCTTTTTCCTCAGTTAACTGCACATGTGATTAAACATCCAAGTTAAGTTGTGCTACTACTACAAGGTTGTAGTTGTTTTGGCTAAATGTTACTCTTTACATATAATGCGGTGAAGATTAATAAATGTCCCCCCCAGTAACAATAATTCCTTGGTCCAAATCATCATCGGTTCAAAATGCTTCCGCTCAGTTGTTATTATTATTAGAATTTATAATTTTTTATATATTCAATCGTGCTCTCCTCGTGTCGATTCGACGCGGGAGG
Organism: Tillandsia fasciculata; assembly: GCA_029168755.2. Classification (NCBI taxonomy): domain Eukaryota; kingdom Viridiplantae; phylum Streptophyta; class Magnoliopsida; order Poales; family Bromeliaceae; genus Tillandsia; species Tillandsia fasciculata. The sequence continues at coordinate 4,832,094 of CM054949.1, forward strand.
ACTATAAATTTACTCACATTTATTTTAGGATGAATGGATGCAAACCTGTACTTTATTATTGGTCTTGGCAAAAAAAAAAAGTTGGGTTTGGATCCTCTTTATCTTATTTCGAAGCATATTATGTTGAAATCTAAATGTTCAAACCACAAATTCAGCTATAATATTAAATTTTCATATATATATATATATATATATATATATATATATATATATATATATATATATATTAAATATTGTAAATTTATTTCGGTTTGGATCAAATATATATAAAATTTATATTTGAATTTAAATATGTTCTATTATATTATAGGAATAATTGCCTGTGTAACCCTGAAATCTGAAGAAATATCTGATTTACCCTTCTTATTTTTTTCTTTCCAATATACCCTTCATACGTTCCACCGTTATTAAAAATACTCCTACCGTTTTCCTTTGTTAAGTTAACTAGGGTTAAACTAGAGTTAAATAATAATCGGAGTTGAGAACTATCAGATATACCTATTTTGCCCGGGTTTAGGGTTTAGGGTTTATGATTTTTTAGGGTTTTAGGGTTTAGGGTTTTAGGGTTTTAGGGTTTTAGGGTTTAGGGTTTTTTAGGGTTCTAGGATTTTTTAGGGTTCTAGGGTTTTTTAGGGTTTTAGGGTTTAGGGTTTAGGGTTTAGGGTTTTAGGGTTTAGGGTTTTTTAGGGTTTTAGGGTTTAGGGTTTAGGGTTTTAGGGTGTAGGAGTTTAGGGTTTAGGATTTAGGGTATATTTGAAAGGGCAAAATAGTAATTACATACAGATAACGGTAGTTCCAAATGGTATACTAACATAGTTTAATTTTAGGGGTATTTTGGAAAGAAGTTGGAACGTAAGAAGGGTAGTTTTAATATTAGCCTTTTAAGAGGGTAAATCTGAAAATAGAAAAATTTTTAGGGGTATATAAGAAATTGCCCCTATATTATATATGTATATATTATGGAATAAACAGGCCGCATGCGCATTTTTATAAAATTTCGTGCCCGACTAAAAAGGTTGAAGCTGGGCTACAAATGGGTCTTATCTACAGTTGATATTTATATTTAAATTGTGCATTTTCGTTGCAATCATAGTTGGTGTACTAAAGAAGAGGGGAAGCCAATTCTCTCATTTGTTTAAACCCACGAATCTTCTATCTAACCTAATAAAACGTATTATATGAGTTAAGCATGCTTCACCCCTAATGATACACCCACCAACAGGGGCACTACGTGTAATTTTCTTTTAAAAACTAAAATTCTATATAGACCCCTCAATTATACGCTATTATCAAATTGATTCTTTTTTTTTTTTTTTTTTTAATCCAAAGCGGTGTTTATTTTGTGAACAAGGCCCGGAAACCTTGTTCCCCGGCAGCATTTAACGTCTGACAAAACGGCGTTCCATTTTGATGGAGATAGTAATTTATTTATTTATTTTATTTATTTATTTATTTATTTTTTTTTTTAAATAAGTTGGTATAAGATTGAAACTACTGTTTTAATCTTTTCTTTCTGTAATAAGCTTGATTTTATTTGAGAATAAATTAAATTATTGTATTGACTCTTTAATTAATTTATTATTTTGACTAATCTAATTATTTTATTAGCTAATTATTCAACTATTAGATAATTAATTAATTAATTAATTTAATTATTAAATTATTTGTATTTAATTAAATTATTTCTTAATAATATTTATTATTGTTAATTATTTTATCAATTAATATTTAGAATTATCTACCAATAGTTAATTAAATAAATTAAATTATTATTTAATTAATATTTTTATATTAATTAATTAGATAAAATATTATTATTTTAAAATTATAATTATCTTTATTTTTATTATACCAATCTAATTATTCAAACACTAATTTTCTTATTATACGAAGCAATCCAATTTTCATCGGACTACAAAATTGATTTTATTCATGCTTGTTCTTGAAATTATACTCGGGGAGGAAGCCAGTATTTTAGTGTTAGAAGGACCAAAAATACATTATGCAAAATATATTAATTTTTTAAAAAATATTAATAAAAAAATTATATATAAATAATCTTTTGTTCATTAATTTTTGAGTTTTTAATATTTTTTCTTTTAAAAAAAGAATAGAGTATAATTGTCTTTAATATTAAAATAATAATAATCTAGAGATTTACAAAAAAATATGTCAAAAAAATTAAGTAGTAAAATTTAATATAATTTGCAAATAAAGTATTACAATATATCAAAAAATTAAGTATAAGATCTAATATAATTTGCAAATCAAGTATTACGATACGTTGGAGTCAATTAAATTTGCATCTCATGGCCCACAAGGTAATATTATTTTTTTTAAAAAAAATTATTTTGGCCCTTAAAGTTTAAACTATTTTAAAATTTTAATAACTTAATAATGAACTTTTATGTAATTTTAAAAATGTTGGCGGGGGAGCAGGACCATTTTGGGCCTCCACATGGCTCCGTCCCTATTTATACTTATTTATGAAATTAATAGTTCTAGTTTATATCTGTACCAATTATCGTCTCTCTAAAATAAGTTAGTATAAGGCTGAAATTACTGTTCCAGCTTTTTTCTGAAACAAGCTTGTTTCCATTTGAAAATAAGTTTAAAAAGTAAATATAATTTTAATTATTGTGTTAACTCTTTAATTAATTTAATATTTTGACTAATCTAATTATTTTATTAACTAATTATTTAACTATTAATTTATTAAATTATTTATAGTTAATTAAATTATTTATTAACATTAATAATACTCAATATTATTAATTATTTTATTAATTAATATTTAGGGTTTTTTATCAATAGTTAATTAAATAAATTAATTTTTTATATAATTAATATTTTATATTAATTAATTAGATGAAATATTATTATTTTAAAATTATATTTATTCTTATTCTCACTATTCTAATTTAACTATCTAAACACTATTTTTCTTATTTTCAGAAAGAATCTAATTTTTTATCTAAATGCAAAATTAATCTTATTTTTGTTTGTTTCTGAATTTATATCTATTCATGAAATAAGAAATTCTAATTTATACCTGAACCAAACACAGCCTAATGTCGAAGGGCTTAATTATAGTATAGTATGGTATACTATACTAAAGAAGGTCCTTGGAGTGGACTTGGTCGGATTTAGTTAGTTGAAAATGGATAGAAAAACAAATTACTCTACTCATTTAATTTCGAGTTCGGATTTGAATACTTAAGTTACTAATATATGTATCGGGTTTATTTTAGCAGGCCTGAGTAATGACTATCTATATACTACTCATTAAATATCTAGTATAGGTCAGATATTGGTCGGTTTCAGATCGAATAGGGTACTCATATATATATATATATATATATATATATATATATATATATATATATATATATATATATATATATATATATATATTTTATAAGCTTTACTAATAGTTTACGGATAAAACAATAAATTTTTTACTATAAAAAATTTATTTTCTAATAAATTACATTCAGTCTAATAAAATATGTTTAAAAGAAAAAATAAAATATTTTATTATAAGAAAGATATTATTTCATGAGTATAAAAGATATGAAAAAATTATTATATCCCATAAAAGTGAAGGTTAAAAAAATAATAATAATAATAAAATAATAATAAAAAAGAAAGGAGTAAACATAGTATTAGAATTTTACTAAAATGAAAATATACAGTGACCTTTCATCTATTAAGTCCTGTTGAAATTGATCACTCTAACTTCAACTTTTTTTTTATTTACTTTCAAATATACATCGGGTTCGGATCCAGATTGAAGTCCGGATTTGAAAATTATTTCGAACCCTACCCATTAAAAGGTTAGGCTCAGATCGAATTCAAATTGAATATAAGTATAAAGTATCTAAATCCATATCGGAAGCTTGACTTGATATTTTTTTTAAAGTAAATTTTTTACTTGTATATTATTTATTTTTTATCAGATTCGATTCGGATTTGGATTGGTTCTTGTTGGATATAAAATTTCGAGTATTTTGGACGGCCTTAATATTATACTTCTAAAGGTTTTTTTTTTTTTTTTTTTATTTAGCAAATTTTACTAACTTTTTTTTTAGATATTCTATTGAAATATTAAACTTTACTTTTTTGTTTTTTGGCAATCTATATCTATACGAAAGCTCATGTTTCTAATACTAATATGAAATTATATTCTTATTTTGGGTTGAAAAGGCCCACCTTCAACCAAAACTATTTATTTTATATAATTATGACATCTTTTGAAGTCCAGCTACTATACTATTAATAGTACCAAATTATTGGTGCTATCAAGTTTTCTATTCTTAGATCAATCCATTAGATCATTTTTATCCGTTAGATTTTACTATTTCTCCAACCACCTATTAAGCCCCTTACATTACTCATTCCTACGCCTCTTTCTTTTTCTCCTTGTAATTTTTGGCTCTTTATATCTTTTTTTTTCGGCTCTCCTATTACTTCCACCTTCAACCAAACTATTTATTTTCATATATAACTATGGCATTCTTTATTCTTACGCCTCTCTCTTTCTCTTTTCATCTTATCGCTGTAATTTTTAGTTCTTCATCTCTCGATTTCTTCGCGATTTTCGGCAGGCGTATTGTACGTAGCCGAACCATTTGCCCTACGCCTCTTCCTACTCTTCTCTCTCCATCTCTGTCTCTCCGTCTTTCTCTTTTTCATTCTTCTCCAATAAGCTACAATGTTCGCCTTAGTTGTTGAACACTCGACATTTTCGTAAGATCACCTAGGGTATCTTCTCCCTTTTGCCAGGGCTCCGGCGATCACTTCAGTGCCCTTTCTAGCTTCTTCTTGCGCTCCTCTACTTCGCAATCTCCGATAAATTCTTCTAATTTCTTTGCTTCTTAATTTATATAAATATTTTTTTTGCATTCTCACATATCTTCTAATGCAATTGTGGATGATGAGATTGTGAAGAAGAGAGATAGGGCCACGCTTATTGCCTACCTCTGCAAACTTAAATTGAGGTAAATTCTTTTATTCTTCTCTCTCTTGATTTAATTATAGCTATTATCAAATTCTTCTTCTTCTCTTTTATTTTCGTTGTTCTGGGGTTTGTAATCTCCTAATTGTTAATTTTTTGTAGAACTGTTATATATGATGTCGAATTATTGAAGAATTTTGAACAGTAAACTTATATATCAAACGAAGGCACGAAAATTTCAATTGTAGTTTTTATTTTTTTTTTTTTTTTTTTTTTTTTTTTTTGTAGATATGTATTAAAATTTTCTTGCAGATTTAGTTTGTATTTCACTTTTAGTTTTCATCTTTTATTATAGTTTAATTTTAAAAGTTTTTTTTTTTTTGATTAAACAGGGATATACCCTATTTGAGACGTATAGGACAGGACTGAAAGAAAAGACCCAACACAACTTGGAATACAAGAAATGGGCCCAGCGCTCGGACCAACACAATGGGTCGAATCGCAAATAGTAAGCTAGTGAACTCCCAAATAAACAAGCAAAAGGACCAAGCAGACTAAGTAGAACTTTCGCCGGGAACAATCTCCAGACCAAAACAAAAGTCCCAAGCAGTCGTAGCATTAGAAGGTGGCCATAGACTCACAACCCTGAGTCCTTCAAATCCCATGTATCCCAACTCAAAGTGATAATAGGAGAAAAAACTCAGCTCAAACAAAGAAAAACTCTAGACACACAGCTCCACCAAAACACGGCACCCAGTCATATCAATGCTGCAAAGAATTAACGAAGATTGACGTCGTTGTTATCCCTCATTCCCATTTTTCAATCAACACCAGACAGACAACAATAAAACGTCAGCACCTCTTATTCCATACCAAAGCAACGAGTCGACGAAACCATCACGGTAGAAGCAGAATTAAGGAACCCAACTATACTAGCCAGTTCAAGCAAGTAAACTAATTAGTGACCCAACTCGATATAATTGAAAGAAACAACACTGTGAAGCAACACTGCAAATAGGATCTCAAAAGCAAAAGCTTGCCATTCATAGAACGATCCTCAGATTCCATTGTGAAGCATTGACCTTACAAATAGAGAGAGATTGGGCATGCATCTTGCAAAAATCATCATTAGTGGAGAGTAGAGGCTAAAACTTCAGTAATTGCAATAAAACTTCTTCACGAACTCAGCAGGAACAAGCTGAAACTGGATCTTCGTTGGCCCGTTGGGATTGCTGAGAGTCTTGAAGTGCCCCGAACTCCTAATCGCTAAAAGAGTGCAGTAAAGAAATCCCTGTAAGGCAGTCGAGCAAGGGGCCCCTGCCTTCAACCGAAACTTCTAAAACTCCAAAGACCATAATTCGGTACAATGCACAACCCAGATTCTTGAATTGAGATCCTGCAACATACTACTTCGACACAGAGAACCTTCCCCAATCTCCAAGCGTTGAGAGTTAAAACACCAAGAACAAGCTCCAACGGCAGCAGACACCGCAGCTAACTCCCTTTAACAGTAGAAGACAACTCAAAGTTGACCAATGTGACAGCTCCCAGTCTTCCTGTCCTTTAAATCCCAGCTCAAAAGAGAAGCACCGCTCACACAAAGGCGCACAGCACCTAATCAGATAGAAGCCGCTAATAATTAACACAATTTGACGCCATTGATATCCCTTGTTCGCAGTTATCATTCTACGCCAGACAGCGAAACAATGGGTCGACGAAGCCGTCGTGGTAGATGCCAGGTTAATAAACCAAACAACTCAGAGGACAAGCATCAGATTCAAGTGTGTGACAATGACCCTTCAGATAGAACAGGCAAACATTCGAGCGAGGAAGCCTGTTCGCTAGACCGGTTTCGAAGCTTTGCCAAACACGTCGGAGAAGAAACCAGACAATAAGCCCAAGCGAGAGAGAACAATATAGAGCCCCAAAATGAAAAAGGAGTGCTTCGAGACCAATTAAGTGGAAATTACCCAATACCAAGAAACCGGGTCATCGATGGCGTGACCGACTTGCTGGGAGACATGAGGAGCCCCGAACCACGAGTCGCCGAGAGAAGCCAGTGAGAAAACCCCTATTAGGCAGTCGAGCAAGAAACCCATACCAAAAAAAAAAAAAAAAAAAAAAAAAACCGAAACTTCTGGGCTCCAACACTATAATTCGGTGATCTTCATTACCCTGGTAGTGCAATTAAATCCTGCAACTTACCACCTCGACACAAAGTGCCATCTCCACTTTTCAGTCAGTGAGTGACTCCAAGAAGCACTATGAACCATGCTTCGACGCTAGCGGGCTCAAGCTACTCCAAAACTGTATCAACTCTAAATAGACCAATGCAACAGCAACAACATACCCAGCTATCAACCGAAAAATAAGATATTAGTCGAGTTCCGTAGCTGGCCACCAAAACAGGGAGGTTGAGTAAAGTAGCGGGATCAAGCAAAGAAGTTACTAAAACCAGAACTCTGTTGCTCCCGACTCCAACTAGAAGATGGTAAGACTCCTTGAGAACGACAGCTTTGAAGCGGGCGAAAATTCCATCATTCTCTTATGGTAGTCCTGAACCATACAAACCATAAGCTCTCAATCCTCTTATTTCAAAACCTCCTCCCACCATAGGTACCGAGAAGGCCAAAAAAATCAGTCCCCTGGTTTAACTCCCAGCGCCAAACTCCAAAACTTCGCGGTGTCAACCACTCTTCTACCGCAGTCTTCGCTCGATTTAGAGCTATTATCAAAGATCCTTCTATTCCGTTCATTCCAAATTTTCCAGCATGCTGCTGCAAACCAAATATCAAAAGAACCCTGCAGGCGATCTGTCACGCCCCGGGGTCAGAACTGTACCCCGGGCTCGCCAACAGATCCGCCGCCCCTACGGGAAGCCCCGTAGAGACGTAGCGTCTAACCTGCAAATAAACAACTACACTAGCAAATATCAGAGCTGAAATAGAGAACTATCTATAAACAAGAAGTAAAAGTCTCTCGAGAATATAATACATAACATCCTCACCAGAAATACAGGAATCTCTCAAAAGAAAGCAAAAGAGTACAACTCGATACCTCACTACATAAACTCTCAAACAAGACATAACCAAAATGAACATCAGGGTACCTCTAACACACGTTGAAGCTGAAGGGGGAAAGGGATCTATCTCGCGACTCCCTTACCTCGGTCTGTAGGCGCTGGATCAGCAATTGGTGCAGCAGGAACTGGAGCTGAAGTCCCTGGGAAAAGACACCACGACGGGTGTGAGAACTACCTCCCACAGTAGTTCTCAGTGGGTGCCGCCAATAAGGCCGACGGTCTGCCCACTAAGTCTACTAGAGACAAAAGTAACAAAAGGGATGCAGTATAGAAAAGCTGAAAAGTAAAAATCTACTGCTACTATGCCTCTATCTATAATGCTCAAAGAATAGGACAGAAGGTCAATATGCTACTACTGATACTCGTCTCAAATCACCCAATCCAAACTGACTGCCACATCGGGTCCAGTCAAACCTGCGCCTACCTACTGCTGTAGGTATGCCCGTAGCTGCCAAAACTGGCTCAGCCAGAGGGACGGTGTCCGTGACTGCCAAAACTGGCTCAGCCAGAGGGACACCAGCATCGACAAGCCGCGATAGAAGTATCAGGCCCAACTCCGGAGTGGCACTCGTGGGTAGCGACCCCACCGAGCAAAGAATCCGCGCATCTCTGTCGAGCTCAAATGTGGCTCCTGCAGGCTATGATCCAACACTGTCTGACTCACTAACAGAAAGTCCACACTGTCACTAAGACAATCCCCCATGATCCCAGATCCATCATGTCACTATCACTATCTCAATGACAAATAATCTACAGACTGCTACCAACTCTACTCGGTCCCCAGACGCGAGTACAATGCATCCACAGCTACTAGACCTCCCAACCCATGACTCAGGAAAAAAGTACTATGTCCAGAATGACAAGGGTAACAAGCAATGTGGGAGACCTAAAGCAATGCATATATCTAATCCAGATTAAATATGATGTATAATACATAATAGATGTGCTAAGTTAGGTTCTCAGATTGAAATAGTTTATATAATGCAAGAGTTTCAATAAGGTCATCAGATTTAGCAACTATCAACTGTGGGTACTAACATATAGTTTTCACATAATATAGAGGTCATTTATTAGCATGCATGTAGCTACAGTCATAGAATTAGCGTACAGTCCGTAGATTTTGAAAGCGAGAACACCCACCTGAACACGCTAACTGTCCGGGACGGTACAGATAAGAAACCCAGAAATCGACAAGTCTCCAAATCCACAGAGCAAAGAGCACAAAAGTGGTGCTCTTAAAGTCCTGGGTACAACAACAATTCTCAATTACACAAGATTCCACACAAAAATCCATGTTCAAAAATCTGCATGAATAGTCCCTGTTCACACGAAAATTTCACCTGAAAATAATCCTCAATAAATTCCAATAAAAATATCACGACGATCCTCGCGAAGTGTAGATGTCGATAGGCTCTTGAATCGTCGAAATCCGATACCCGGAAGTGGAGATAAAAATCCGCGAAGCTGCTGCTGCCAGAAATCCAAACAGTTACAAAGGGGTGTAAAAATGTACCCCAAACCCCTACAAAAGCTCATTTCCAGGAAAAATGATCAACACGGAAAACGTAGATATACCTCTTGTGAAACCGCTGTCGAAGAAATCGTCCAAAAATAAGGTCGGGGTAGCTCTGCAGGTCTCCCAGACTAAAATGCGACGGAAGTGGGCCTCCAACAGTAGAACGTCGCTCCGCACTACGAGGTAGAAAACACAGTCGTCGCGGCCTCCAGAAAATCTGAAACTTCACCGGAAGATGGGCAAGAGGGAGAGGAAGATTTCATAAGAGGGAGAAGAGGCTAAATCCCACGGGAAAGGGCAGAAATTTTCGGCCCAAAGTGGCCTATTTATAGGCCTCCAAAGAAACAGCCATAAAAAGCCCCACTATTGGGCTCGGGCCCAACTTTCGGGCGCCCGAAAATTTTCGGGCGCCCGAAAATTTTCGGGCGCCTACAGTGTTGGGCCCGGGCCCAACACTGTTCACGCCCGAAACCTCCGGGTGCTGCCACGTGTCCACCGAACAGGGAACACCGGTGCAAGGCCACTCAGAAGCCGCCACGTGTCCCGCCGAACAGGAAACACCGTGCAAGGCCGCTCGGTGACCGCCACGTGTCCACACTCTGGGCACAGTAAGGCGGTGGCGCCCGCCAATGAGCGGGCGCCACGTGTCCCGCCCGGCTGACCCGCTGCCCGCGCCGGCAGCGCGACGTGGGTCGCACGTGCGCACGCAACCCGAGGCACCTACCGCGCGCCCCGTGCACCGCGCACGCTGCACCCGCCAATCAGGGAGTGACACGTGTCCCCTGCACCCGGTCCACGCTTCCGCAGGAATTCCGTGGACCGCGCCGCGTGCACCGACCAACCGGTGACTGCCACGTGTCCCCCGCCTGGTCCATGCACCGCCGCGCTCACCCGGTAGACCGCGCGCCCTGGGCCCGCCAATCAGGCGGTGCCACGTGTCCATGCGCCGGGTCTGTGCACCCCGCCGCGCTGCTCTGTGGACCGCGCATCATGAACCGGCCAATGACAGGCCGCCACGTGGCATCCCGGCGGTCTACGGCCCCTCCCATGCACCAAAAATCACAGAAAACTTCCGGGGGTCCGTTTTTGGGCATCCGGACTCCAAATTAAACAAACAAATAGTCGTTTTCAAGCGTTTTTCCGTGCTGAATCCATTTACGACCTCTGTTTGGCCTAAATCTTTACAGAAATTTCGGCAAACCCAGCCGAAGGCCAATACAGCAAGTATAATCACACAGGGTCCATCGGTAGCATCCGATTGATGCACCGTGGGCCAGATACACCAATACTAGGTGTTCTAACAGTGGATTCATCGGAAGAATGCTGCATAGGAACTAGGGCCACTACATCCTCCCCCACTAAAAGAAAGTTTCGTCCTCGAAACGAAACAGAGTAAAACAAGCGTACCTCAGCCAGAAGTCTCGAACAGAAAAGGGTAGGCATCTCGCATCTCCGTCTCAAGCTCCCAGGTAGCCTCTCGCTCCTCGTGGTTGCTCCAAAGGATCTTCACATAAGGTATTGCCCGGTTGCGCAATTCCCTCACCTCACGAGCCAGAATCCGCAACGGGCGCTCCTCGTAAACCAAGTCCTCGCCGATATCCAAGGATGCGAAGTCAATCACATGAGACGGATCGAAGACATATCTCCTCAAGGCCGAAACGTGGAAGACATCATGAACACCAGCCAAACGGGGAGGTAGAGCAACTCTATAAGCCACAGGGCCTACCCTCTCAAGCACCTCAAAGGGTCCAATGAAGCGGGGACTAAGCTTCCCACGCACTCCAAACCTCCGGACCCCTTTCGAGGGCGAGACCTTCAAGAAGACATGATCACCAACCTGGAACTCAAGGTCTCGCCGCCGAGTATCTGCATAACTCTTCTGGCGACTCTGGGCCGTCTCCAAGTGCCGACGAATGACTCTGACCTTCTCTTCCGCCTCCAGCAGTAAATCAGGCCCCAACGTCCTCCTCTCACCCACATCGCTCCAATACAGGGGCGACCGACACTTGCGTCCATACAACGCCTCAAACGGAGCCATCTGAATGCTCGCTTGATAGCTGTTGTTGTACGCAAACTCAACCAGGGGTAAGTGTCGGTGCCAACCTCCTCCAAAATTTATGACGCACGCACGCAACATATCCTCAAGAGTCTGAATGGTGCGCTCTGACTGACCATCGGTCTGTGGGTGGAATGCCGTGCTGAATCTAAGCTGAGTCCCCAAGGCTGACTAAACTCCCCCAAAATCGTGACACAAACCTCGGGTCTCGATCTGAAACAATGGACGCTGGTACTCCATGCAGCCTCACGATCTCATCCAAGTATAGCTGTGCCAGGCGCTCTAAGGACCAAGTCATCTGTACTGGCAGGAAATGTGCTGACTTGGTAAGTCTATCAACAATCACCCAGACTGCGTCGGCTCCACTCTGTGATCTCGGTAGTCCAGTCACAAAATCCATGGTGATGTGGTCCCATTTTCATTCGGGAATTGGAAGGCTCTGCAACTTGCCAGCAGGAACATGATGCTCTGCCTTCACTTGCTGGCAAGTTAAACAATGAGCTACAAACCTTCTAATATCCCGCTTCATTTCCGACCACCAAAAGTGTGCCTTGAGGTCCTTATACATCTTAGTACCTCCAGGATGGATGGTATAAGGTGTATAATGGGCCTCTCTCAATATCTGGTCTCTGATCTCCAAATCCGATGGCACACAAACTCGGTCCCTGTACCGCAGTACTCCCGAGCTGTCCACTGAAAAATCCCCTCTCTGATCTGTCTGAACCTGTGCCCTGATCCTCTCCAAGTGGGGGTCCTCACTCTGCGTCTCCCTGATCCTGTCCAACAGAGTGGGCTGCAAGACCATAGTCATAAGTCTCGCAGAGACCCCAGGGGATACTACCTCAATCTGAAGTCGCCTCATCTGCTCTATCAGCTGTGCCTGCTGTGTAATCATCAAACTCAAGCTATGCACTGACCTCCGGCTCAAAGCATCTGCCACCACATTGGCCTTGCCGGGGTGATAAAGGATACTCAGATCGTAATCCTTTAACAGCTCCAACCACCGGCGTTGCCTCAGGTTCAGCTCCTTTTGGGTGAACAGATACTTTAAGCTCTTATGATCTGTATAGATCTCACAATGCTCACCATAGAGGTAATGCCGCCACAGCTTCAGTGCAAAAACCACAGCTGCAAGCTCCAAGTCATGAGTAGGGTAATTCTTCTCGTAATCCTTTAATTGCCGTGAAGCATAGGCAATTACCCTACCATGCTGCATCAAGACGCAACCCAGACCGCTGTGCGAGGCGTCACTGTAAATCACGAAGCCCTCTCCCATAACCGGCAGTGCAAGAACAGGTGCTGAGATCAATCTCCTCTTCAGCTCCTCGAAACTCTGCTGACACTGCTCGGTCCAAACGAACCTCGTCCCCTTCCTCGTCAGACTGGTCAGGGGAGTAGAGAGCTTCGCAAAGCCCTCCACGAACCGACGATAGTAGCCTGCCAGGCCCAAGAAACTCCGTACCTCAGTAACCGTCGTCGGCCTCGGCCAATCCCGAACTGTGTCAATCTTCGTCGGGTCGACCGCCACTCCAGCGGCTGAAACAATGTGGCCCAAGAAAGCAACCTCCCGAAGCCAAAACTCGCACTTTTTAAGCTTGGCATACAACTTCTTCTCACGTAGAAGCTGCAGCACTATCCTCAAGTGCTCCTCGTGCTCCACATCGCTCCGGGAGTAAATCAGGATGTCATCAATAAACACAACCACAAATAGATCCAAGTACGGCTGAAATACCCGGTTCATCAGATCCATGAATGCAGCTGGGGCATTGGTCAAACCGAACGGCATAACCGTAAACTCGTAATGCCCATACCGGGATCTAAACGCCGTCTTGGGGATGTCCTCGGCCCTCACCCTCAGCTGGTGGTAACCTGACTGGAGATCAATCTTCGAAAACACGGAGGCTCCCTGTAGCTGATCAAACAAGTCATCAATCCGTGGCAGAGGATACTTATTCCGGATGGTCACTTTATTCAGCTCCCGGTAGTCCACACATAAGCGAAGTGTCCCATCCTTCTTCTTCACGAACAACACAGGCGCTCCCCACGGTGAAACACTGGGCCGAATGAAGCCTCTGTCCAAAAGATCCTGAAGCTGGGCCTTCAACTCTCTCAGCTCGGCAGGCGCCATCCTGTAAGGTGCCTTCGAGATTGGTGCGGTTCCGGGTACCACATCAATCACAAACTCAATCTCCCTCTCCGGCGGCATGGTCGTCAACTCTGGGGGAAACACATCGGGAAACTCGCGGACCACTGGAATATCCTCGAGTCCCCGTGCCGCCGTAGGCACCTCTACAATCGTCGCCAGAAATGCGGTGCATCCTCTACTCATCAACCGCCTGGCCCTCGCCGAAGAAATAGTCAAGGCAAACATGGAACTCTGACAGCCCCTGAAGACAAACACCTCCTGCCCCGGCTCACGAAGAGTAACAGTCCTCTCTCGACAATCTATGGTAGCATAATATCTCGACAACCAATCCATACCAAGTACAACATCGAAATTCTGGAGCTGTCGTAAGACAAGCAAGTCGGCCGGCAGAATCCAGGATCCCAACTGTACGGGGCAATCCCTACAGTACTCCTCGACATGCAGAACATGATCCGGTATCTGAACCTCTAATGCATGTGATAAAGAAGCTACCGCTATACCATGCAGGGATGCAAATGCTCTACTAATAAATGAATGAGAAGCACCGGTATCAAAAAGAGCTCGAGCACGGACTGTTGAGATCAGAATAATACCTGCGACGACCTGCTCTGCTGCTATAGCGTCCTCAACCTGAGCGGCATATACACGACCGCTCGGTGCCGGGGGACGTCGCTCTGGCTGCCGTGAAGAAGATGAGGCAAAATCTGGCCTGCTGTAGGCTGCAGAAGGACCGGCTGGCTGGTAAGAAACGGACGGTGCTGATGCTGAAGGAGCTGGATGACCGGCCCTGGGACACGCACTCGCAATATGGCCGGCCTGCCCGCAGCGAAAACACCGGCCCTGTCTCTGCGGGCACTGAGTCGGCTGGTGTGGGCCTCCATAGATAATACACCGATCTGGGCGCTGCTGCCGAGCAGTCTGCTGTGAGGACTGCTGTTGTCGCGGCGGTCGACGCTGCTGCTGCTGCTGCGGCTGTGTGTGACGAGACGCCCCCGATCTCTGGCGTCCCTGGTACCCCCGGCCCTGAGGGTGGAAACGCGGAGGTCTCGGGGGTCCCTGCCTGCTAGACTGCCCCTCCTCCGCAGAAGCCGGGCGCTTCGCCCCAGAAGTCGCTACAAGGGCCGGAGATACCTCAGCTATCACGGCCTCTCCACACTCCACATACAAGGCCTGCTCCATCGAGGCCTCCAAAGTCTGCAGTCTGCGGGAGCGGACGAACTGGTAGATGTCTCGCGAAGTCCCCTCTCAAACATGTAGATGCGGTGGCTCTCATCTCTGGCCACGTGTGGCACACATGCCAATAGCTGATTGAATTCAGCTATGTACATGTGCACGGGCCTATCTCCCTGGCAGAGATTCTTCAGCTGTTCCTCCAGTCGCTGTCTGACGCTCTCAGGAAAGAATGCTCCCAGCAACATGCTCCGAAACTCGGTCCAGGAAAGAAGCTGCGTCCCGGGTGGACCAGCTGGTCGTACACGCCGCCACCACGCCTCGGCGTTGCTCTCCAGAAAGTGAGTAGCCAGAATAACCCGAAATCTCTCATCAACAAATAAGCTCTCGAAGTGGCGCTCCATGGCTGATATCCAAGACTCGGCCGCCCACGGCTCAGCACTCATGCCCGAAAAGCGAGGCGGATCGAACTGCCGAAATCTCATCAACAAATCTACTACCTCCCGCTGCTCTGCCGCAGTCAACGCTCCCGTCGCCCCAGCCGGTGGCCTACTCAAAACTGGCTCAGCAGGAACCGCCGGTGCAGGCTGCACCACAGGGGGTGCCACAACAGGGAAAGAAGGCATCGGCGAAGTCTCAGGGGATGCCACTGTTGGCTGTGCTCTCTGCTCTATCATGAGCATCAGCCGCGCCATTGCCTCCTCCTGGCGTCGGGTCGCCTCTGCCATCTGTGCCATCTGGGCACGGAGCTCTTGAATCTCAGCCTGAGGTCCTCGCCCCGAGTCCTCCTGCTCGGGCTCAGAGGACGAAGGCTGCGAGCGCGTCACCATCGAACGTCGAGGAGGCATCCCCACCTGAGGAACAAAGCAAACAATCAGAGCCAGAAGTAACACTCGACCCAATCTAGCGAAAGTCAAAAGGCATGTCCCCCTTTCAGAAGTATTATGTTATCTGCAGCCAACATAGTCGCTACCAAAGGAAGACATGTCTATCACTCGTCCCTATCCACTCGGGAGAGTTAGAAACCCAATCAAGACTTTCGCTAAAAAGTCTCGGCTCTCACGTGGGTCATCCTAGGGTTCAGCCACAAGCCTAGGGTTCCTAAGTCCTCAAAGACCTACATCCTAGGCTCTGATACCACTCTAATCTGTCACGCCCCGGGGTCAGAACTGTACCCCGGGCTCGCCAACAGATCCGCCGCCCCTACGGGAAGCCCCGTAGAGACGTAGCGTCTAACCTGCAAATAAACAACTACACTAGCAGATATCAGAGCTGAAATAGAGAACTATCTATAAATAAGAAGTAAAAGTCTCTCGAGAATATAATACATAGCATCCTCACCAGAAATACAGGAATCTCTCAAAAGAAAGCAAAAGAGTACAACTCGATACCTCACTACATAAACTCTCAAACAAGACATAACCAAAATGAACATCAGGGTACCTCTAACACACGCTGAAGCTGAAGGGGGAAAGGGATCTATCTCGCGACTCCCTTACCTCGGTCTGTAGGAGCTGGATCAGCAACTGGTGCAGCAGGAACTGGAGCTGAAGTCCCTGGGGAAAAGACACCACGACGGGTGTGAGAACTACCTCCCACAGTAGTTCTCAGTGGGTGTCGCCAACAAGGCCGACGGTCTGCCCACTAAGTCTACTAGAGGCAAAAGTAACAAAAGGGATGCAGTATAGAAAAGCTGAAAAGTAAAAATCTACTGCTACTATGCCTCTATCTAAATGCTCAAAGAATAGGACAGAAGGTCAATATGCTACTACTGATACTCGTCTCAAATCACCCAATCCAAACTGACTGCCACATCGGGTCCAGTCAAACCTGCGCCTACCTACTGCTGTAGGTATGCCCGTAGCTGCCAAAACTGGCTCAGCCAGAGGGACGGTGTCCGTGACTGCCAAAACTGGCTCAGCCAGAGGGACACCAGCATCGACAAGCCGCGATAGAAGTATCAGGCCCAACTCCGGAGTGGCACTCGTGGGTAGCGACCCCACCGAGCAAAGTATCCGCGCATCTCTGTCGAGCTCAAATGTGGCTCCTGCAGGCTATGATCCAACACTGTCTCACTCACTAACAGAAAGTCCACACTGTCACTAAGACAATCCCCCATGATCCCAGATCCATCATGTCACTATCACTATCTCAATGACAAATAATCTACAGACTGCTACCAACTCTACTCGGTCCCCAGACGCGAGTACAATGCATCCACAGCTACTAAACCTCCCAACCCACGACTCAGGAAAAAAGTACTATGTCCAGAATGACAAGAGTAACAAGCAATGTGGGAGACCTAAAGCAATGCATATATCTAATCCAGATTAAATATGATGTATAATACATAATAGATGTGCTAAGTTAGGTTCTCAGATTGAAATAGTTCATATAATGCAAGAGTTTCAATAAGGTCATCAGATTTAGCAACTATCAACTGTGGGTACTAACATACAGTTTTCACATAATATAGAGGTCATTTATTAGCATGCATGCAGCTACAGTCATAGAATTAGAGTGCAGTCCATAGATTTTGAAAGCGAGAACACCCACCTGAACGCGCTAACTGTCCGGGACGGTACAGATAAGAAACCCAGAAATCGACAAATCTCCAAATCCACAGAGCAAAGAGCACAAAAGTGGTGCTCTTAAAGTCCTGGGTACAACAACAATTCACAATTACACAAATTCCACACAAAAATCCATGTTCAAAAATCTGCATGAATAGTCCCTGTTCACACGAAAATTTCACCTGAAAATAATCCTCAATAAATTCCAATAAAAATATCACGACGATCCTCGCGAAGTGTAGATGTCGATAGGCTCTTGAATCGTCGAAATCCGATAACCGAAAGTGGAGATAAAAATCCGCGAAGCTGCTGCTGCCAGAAATCCAAACAGTTACAAAGGGGTGTAAAAATGTACCCCAAACCCCTACAAAAGCTCATTTCCAGGAAAAATGCTCAACACGGAAAACGTAGATATACCTCTTGTGAAACCGCTGTCAAAGAAATCGTCCAAAAATAAGGTCGGGGTAGCTCTGCAGGTCTCCCAGACGAAAATGCGACAGAAATGGGCCTCCAACAGTAGAACGTCGCTCCGCACTACGAGGTAGAAAACACAGTCGTCGCGGCCTCCAGAAAATCTGAAACTTCACCGGAAGATGGGCAAGAGGGAGAGGAAGATTTCATAAGAGGGAGCAGAGGCTAAATCCCACGGGAAAGGGCAGAAATTTTCGGCCCAAAGTGACCTATTTATAGGCCTCCAAAAGAAACAGCCATAAAAAGCCCCACTATTGGGCTCGGGCCCAACTTTCGGGCGCCCGAAAATTTTCGGGCGCCCGAAAATTTTTGGGCGCCTACAGTGTTGGGCCCGGGCCCAGCACTGTTCACGCGCGAAACCTCCGGGTGCTGCCACGTGTCCACCGCACAGGGAACACCGGTGCAAGGCCACTCAGAAGCCGCCACGTGTCCCGCCGAACAGGAAACACCTGTGCAAGGCCGCTCGGTGACCGCCACGTGTCCACACTCTGGGCACAGTAAGGCGGTGGCGCCCGCCAATGAGCTGGCGCCACGTGTCCCGCCCGGCTGACCCGCTGCCCGCGCCGGCAGCGCGACGTGGGTCGCACGTGCGCACGCAACCCGAGGCACCTACCGCGCGCCCGGTGCACCGCGCACGTTGCACCCACCACTTAGGGCGTGACACGTGTCCCCTGCACCCGGTCCACGCTTGCCGCAGGAATTCCGTGAACCGCGCCGCGTGCACCGACCAACCGGTGACTGCCACGTGTCCCCCGCCTGGTCCATGCACCGCCGCGCTCACCCGGTAGACCGCGTTCCCTGGGCCCGCCAATCAGGCGGTGCCACGTGTCCATGCGCCGGGTCTGTGCACCCCGCCGCGCTGCTCTGTGGACCGCGCATCATGAACCGGCCAATGACGGGCCGCCACGTGGCATCCCGGCGGTCTACGGCCCCTCCCATGCACCAAAAATCACAGAAAACTTCCGGGGGTCCGTTTTTGGGCATCCGGACTCCAAATTGAACAAACAAATAGTCGTTTTCAAGCGTTTTTCCGTACTGAATCCATTTACGAGCTCTGTTTGGCCTAAAACCATACAGAAATTTCGGCAAACCTAGCCGAAGGCCAATACAGCAAGTAGAATCACACAGGGTCCATCGGTAGCATCCGATTGATGCACTGTGGGCCAGATACACCAATACTAGGTGTTCTAACAGTGGATTCATCGGAAGAACGCTGCATGGAAACTAGGGCCACTACACGATCCGTGAAGGTCAACCTGGCTCTCCTCCATCTAAGAGCTAGGTCTCCTGAGTCGATGCTCAATCGCTGCCTTGTGATCGAAAAATTCTGCAGGAGCATGTCCCACAGAGCTTTTGCGAAAGCACAACGGAAAAGGATGTGATCCAGGTTTTCTAAATCTGCGCCACATAACGCACAAATCGACGGTCCATGCCAACCCCGCTTGACTAGGAAATTCGCCGTTAATAGCCTGTTTCTCCCAGCTAGCCAAAGGAATAATTTGATTCAAAGGGGAATCTTGATCGCCCAAAGGTGAGGTATAATACGGGCATCCACTCCGTCGAAAACTAAAAAATTATAGGCGCTGTTGACAGAGAAAGCCCCATTGCTACCCCATCTCCACGAAATTGTATCCAAATCCTCGTAAAGCGTCACCCCTACGATCAAATTACGAAAACGCTCCACTTCTCGCTGTTCCACCGAACTTAGGCTTTGACTACAGCCCAAGTTACTAGAGTTAGCAAAGCGTCAGATCCAATTTTTAACCGACAAATGTTTAGGGTTGGAGATAGCGAACAAGTTAGGAAAGGTATTGCGCAGTAAAAATTCCCCACTCCACCTCGAGTCCCAAAAAGCCGCCAATGAACCATTCCTAAGAGAGAAAGAAACAGAGAGATGAAAAGGTGAGGACGTAGAGAGAATGCCTTTCCAAACAGGGCAGCATTCAGCAGGCACCATAGGGGCAGAGGCAGGAGATCTGAATCTATAATGCTTCTGTATCAGAAGGCGCACCCAAGGTAAAGATCTCGAGTTGTAAAAAGACCAAAGTCCATTCATCAAAAGCGCCGAGTTCATGGATCTCAGGTTACGTATGCCTACTCCGCCTAGCCTTTTGGGCCGACACACCTGGTCCCAATTCACTAGGCAACGAAACCCATTGGATAATATCCTTTCTTTCCAGAAAAAACCCCGACGGATTGTATCAATAGCTTTAATCACCCACACCGGGAGTTTGAAGATAGAACAAAAGAAAGCAGGGACGCAGGAGAGAACCGAATTGAGCAGAACGAGACGGCCACCCCGAGAGAGAGAAGATACCTTCCAACCCGCCAGCCGGTTGTCCACCTTCTCAATAAGCGGCATAAAGTCAGACTTACGGAGGGCCTTAGGAGAAAGAGGAAGACCCAAATACATAAACGGAAAACCCTGAAGGGAACAACCAAAGAAGTTGGTGAGAGTTGAAGCTTGCGAGCCCGAAAGGTTGATCGGAACAACAAAGCTTTTGTCGAAATTAATCTTAAGTCCCGAAATTGCAGAGAAGGCGTCCAGAATCTGTTTAATTACTCCAGCCGACCGAGAGGTGCCGTCAAAGAAAATAAGAAGATCATCGGCAAACTGAAGGGTATGAATCTTGACTTCCTCGACTCCTACGCTAGGGAGCGCAAGACTGTCGGTAGCCACTTACAGCATTCGAAAGAGCACATCGATGCACAAGATGAAGAGAAGATGAGAGAGGGGATTCCCTTGGCGAAGCCCTCGCTTGCAAAGAAAGCATTTGCCTGGGACGCCGTTCAGAAGCACCGCGGCCGAAGATGAATGGAGGAGGGTGGAGATCCAACCAATCCACCTATCGCTGATGTAGTGTCCCAGTTTTTCCCCTGTGTTTTCTCCTGTTTGGGGTGTGGAACACCTAGTGTTGGTGTGTTGGGCCCCAACATGTCAAAGGGATGTGTTGTTTGGGCTTAGAGTGGATTTGGGGTCAAGCCTGACCTTCGGCTGCCTTTGCCGAATTTTAGGAATGGAATCAGGCTAAACGGAGGCCGTATTTGGATTCAGCGCGGAAAAACGCTTGAAAACGGCTATTTACTTATTTAATTTGGAGTCCGGATGCCCAAAAACGGACCCCCGAAAGTTTTCTGCGCAAAATGGTGCATGGGGGGACCTGTGGACCGGCCGAGGACACGTGGCGGCCTCTTATTGGGCCGGCGCGCCACTCCCGGTCCACGGAACGGGCCGCCGGTGCACGGTGCACCGGCGGGCCACGTGGCAGGCACCGGTTGGTCCGGTCCAGGGCGCGCGGCGCACGGGAGGGTGCGCGGGCAGCGCGGGCAGGCCGGGCAGGCGTGGGGTGAGGCGCGGTGCACGGTGGACCGGGGCGCGCCACGTGGCGGCCCCGGGTTGGCTGGTCCATGTGCGCGGGGCGCATGCGGCGGCGGCCGTACGCGCACATGGGCGTACGTGGGCCCACGTGGCGGCGGCGCCCGCCGACCGCGGTGTCGGGCGGGGCCACGTGGCGCCCCGCCATTGGCGGGCGCCACCCCGCGTGCCGCCAATCACGGGGGACACGTGGCGCACTGTCGTTGGCCCGCACGGCTGCCGCCTGTTTGGCGGACACGTGGCGGGCCGTGGGCCGGGTCGGACGGGCGGTCGGACGCGGCTGGATCCCGTGTGCGGGCCGGGTTGGGCTGGGCCGCACTGTGCGCGCCCGGAAATCCTTGGGCCGGGCCGCACTGTAGCAGCCCGAAAGTGGGCCTGGACACTGCGCCCGGAAGTGGGGACACAGAGGGAATTTTCCCAAAAGTTTTTGGGCCTATAAATAGCCCTCCCCTCCCCTCTTCTTGTGCTTTTTCCGAGAGATAGAGAGAGAATGAGGGAGAGAGGTCTTTAGAGAAGTTGTTCCTCACTGATTTTTCTACCTCGTGGTGCGTTCCCAGATTTTTGGGAAGATCGACAGCGGCGTTCCGGATTTTACAGTGTGCCTCGGTTTTCCCCCATTTCGGCCCGTTATCGTCGCATTTCAGTCCGAGGAGTCCCCTGCGCAGCACAGAAGTCCGATTCCGACGATTTCTTCGCCAATGTGTTCCTAAGAGGTAGGGCTTCGTTTTTCGTGTTGATGGTTTCTCCAGATTCCGATTCTTTGGCACGATTCCCGAGGTGATTTGACACCCCATTTTGCTGTTTGGATTTTTGGACAGCGGCGACTTCGACGAATTATTTCTCCGCGTAGGAATATCGGATCGGGGTGATTCAAGAGTCGATTTTGGGTGATTTTTCGCGAGGAACGCAACCGTGATTTTTCTGGGATTTTAGGAGCTCGGGACAGAGGTGAAAATTCCTCGTTTTGCGTGCTGATTTTAAAACAGCAAATGTGTGTTTGGAAACTGTTATATTTACACCTTGTACACTTGTGTGATGTTGTAGGACATTGTTGCAGCTGACGGTGTGTTTAGAGGACAGCGGGTATTTTCTGGGTGCATTGTACACGCTTTTCGAGGTGGGTGGTTGCGTATCCCTCTTTGTTGATTTGCACACTAGGAATAAAAGAGTTTCCCAACTATGCATGTGATAGATAACTTGTGATATATATAAACCTATTGTATTGGCCCCTAAATTAATTTAGTAGCTTCTATGTGATAAATCTGGGACAAGAAATTGGACAATTGCTATATCGTGAACCGCATGCAATTTAGTAACCCAACAATATTTTAAAATGATTCTAAAGTATTCTTCACATGAAACTTAGCCCCTTTCTAAATGTTTTTAAAAGAGAACACTTGCATGCTCATTGGACATCTAGTTAGGCCACTATCTTACTGCAGTACTATATTCTGGGACTTGACTTAGGAGAAAACATGTGTTATTGTTATTCTTCTCTATCGATGCATGATGCTCGAGTCTGATCGGGATTTTGAGATAGTGGTGTCTGGACTTGAGTTTGGGACAGTTGGGATTGTCTTGGGGGATTGTGGGGCATAGTGGCAACCGCGGATGTTAGGCGGTTGACCAGATGTTTTTACCTTATCAGATTGGGACTTATGGGTTCAGCGGTGACCGCGGATTTTGGGCGGTTGACCGGATGTTATTATCACATCAGATTGGGGATCGGGGTTGCATTAGTGGATGGAGTATTCCCACTTTGATCATGGTCATGATCCAGTCCTGCTATTGTGAGACATTGGTTACAGAGATGATTGATACAGAGATACTTTACTCGTGTGGGTCGCTCCCCTCGAGTGCCACTCCGGAGTAGGCTTTTAGACCGTGATGGGTGCCGGTCAGTTGGTGAGTTGTGAGTGATGACAGAGCAGGCAGTGCCAGTATTTCCTGGCCCTCTGATTGGGTTTCTTTGGGCAGTCAGCTTTATAGTTGCATCTATACAGTCATCTTTTGGCACTGCATTTAGAGGCATAGTAGTGGTAGTTTCTTTTCAGCAGTCTTTATTGCATACCACTGTTCTTTCCTTTTTGCCTCTTTATTCCTAGTGGGTGCGTCAGCATCAGAGGTTTTACCCACTAGGGGAGGCTACTGGTTTATCTAGTAGTTCTCACCCCCATTGTTGTTTCTTGTTCTTTTCCCCCTTTGTTTTGCAGAGTCGACTGTGGGAGCTGCTGGGCCTTCAGCGGCAGATCGAGGTAAGAGGATCGCCGACTAGCTAGATCGTCTACCCCGAGCGAGAGTTTAGCTAGACTATTACTGTACTCCCCTTTTGTATCTCAGACTATAGTAGTTTACTTTTGGGTCTGGCTGTGGCCAGCTGGTTGTATTATTTATGGTGAGCTGGGAGTATATTGTACTTTTATTTCAGTTTACAGTTTATTTCAGTCTGAGATTACTGTTAGTTCTATTAGTTCAGCTCTGTTATGCTCTTCTATTGTATATTATCTATCTGAGCAGGTTACCAGCGCTTCGTGTACATGGAAAATTCTGTGTACACGGCGGATCTGTTGGCGGGCCCGGGTTCTGGTTACCCCCGGGGCGTGACAGATTAAGTTGGTATCAGAGCTTAGGGATAGGTCAGTTGGGACTTAGGAAACCCTAGGCTTTTGGCAGACCCTAGGATGATAGGGCGTGAGAGGCGTGACACTTTGCGAAAGTCGTTGATTTATTTATTGGACTCTTCCAGTGAGTGAAGAGGGATCGACATACCCAATTTCTGGTGGACCGTTATGTTGGCTGCAGACAACATAAAGTCGCAAAAATTGGGGGATGTCTTTGACTTTCGCTAGATTGGGTCGTGTGGGGTTATGTTACTGATTCGTGTTTTCTTGTGGCAGGATGCCTCCCCGACGTCGGATTCCCGCTCTGGGTGCCCCTACACCCCCTGTTGAGCCGGAGCAGACGGGATCCACTGAGATTGGTGAGTTGCGGGCCATGATGGCCCAATTGGCGGAGAGCCATCGTCAGCAGCAGCAGAGGATTGATCAGCTGCTCGCGCAGAGAGAGACACCACCCCCAGCTGTTCCTGAGGCCTTTGTGCCTCCTGTTGCACCTTTTGTGCCGTCAGCGCCATCTTCGAGTAGCGGGGCCCCTGGAGCTATTCAGCCTTTGACTGCGGAGGAGGAGCGGGATTTTGCTGACAAACTCGCCCAGTTTGTTAAGCGGGGACCACCTAGATTCTCAGGGCGGGATGCTCCGCCCTCGGCTGTTGGGAAATGGCTTTCTGCGATGGAGAAGCTTTTTCGGGATTTCTTCATCGACCCGAAGTATCGAGTGCACATGGCGGTGCACTGTTTGGACGGGGATGCTGATTTTTGGTGGCAGCGGGTGGAGCCACCGGAGTTCCGGATTTCTCGGCAGCTGCCCTGGGAGGAGTTCCGGCGGTTGGTGCTGGACACCTATTTTTCGACCAGTGTGAAGAAGAAGTTGGAGGACGATTGAAGAACCTGCAGCAGGGCGAGCGATCGGCCCATGCCTATTTCCAGGAGTTCATGGAGTTGTTGAACTGCGTGCCCTTCGTCGCTCGTGACGGGCCGCACCAGGTTGAGATGTTCGAGGGAGGCCTTCGTCCAGAGATTTACACCCTGGTGCATGCTCAGAGATTTCAGACTCTGGATGCAGCCGCAGAGCATGCACAGTGGGTGGAGAGAGGTGATCAGGTGGTGGCCAGACAGAGGGCCGCGGTCGCTCAGGGCTCCGACAGAAAGCGACCAGCCCAGGATGAGGGGGGACAGGCCAGTACTTGGAGGCCGCCCCGACCGCCACCGCCTCAGTTCCAGGGCCGTGGGCGTTCGGAGCGGCGAGGGCCTGGTGGATCCCAGAGGCCCCAGCAGCAGCAGCAGCAGCAGCAGAAATCGCAGTCGTCGCAGCGCGGATCTCAGCGGCAGCCACAGCGACAGCGACAGTCTCAGCAGCAGCAGTCCCGACAGACACGGGCTCCCAGCAGTTGTATTTTCTGTGGAGGTCCGCACTTCCCCGGCACCTGCGACCAGCGGTGGGGTCGTTGCTACGGATGTGGACAGCCAGGGCACATTCGAGCTGCGTGCCCCTTTTCGACCTCAGCCGCCCCTTCTTCAGCATCTGCCCCAGCATCATCGCAGCAGCGGTCGACGGCTCAGCGGCCTTATGCTCCAGCGAGCAGGCCATCTTCTTCCCATTCCACCGACTATCGCCCTCCAGCTCAGAGTGGGCGAGTGTATGCTGCACAGGTAGAGGATTCTTCAGCAGCGGACCATGTGGTAGCAGGTATCACTTTACTTTCTGGCATTAGGACTCGCACCTTATTTGATACTGGAGCATCGCATTCTTTCATTAGTAGATCTTTTGCATCATTACATGGGTTAGAGGTAGGACTTTTGCCACGTGCACGAGAGGTACAGATTCCCGATCACACTTTGCTCGTGGAGGAGTGTTGTTGGTCCTGCCCGATGCAG
Organism: Tillandsia fasciculata; assembly: GCA_029168755.2. Lineage (NCBI taxonomy): Eukaryota > Viridiplantae > Streptophyta > Magnoliopsida > Poales > Bromeliaceae > Tillandsia > Tillandsia fasciculata. Next base: position 4,857,934 of record CM054949.1, read on the forward strand.
ATCGAGTCCTGGATTATGCCAGCAGACCTGTTGGTCTTGAGACAGCTGCAGGATTTTGATGTGATTCTCGGGATGGACTGGCTGGCTCGGTATTTTGCGACTATTGACTGTGCCGAGAGGACTGTCACTTTTAGAGAGCCAGGCCAGGAGGTGTTGGTGTACCGGGGATGTCAGAGCGCTTTCTTTGCCTCTATGGTTTCGACTTCCCGAGCGAGGCGGATGATTCACCGAGGATGTGTAGCCTTTTTGGCTAGTGTTGTTGAGGGGCCTACGGCGGCACCGGGACTCGGGGATATCCCTATCGTCCGCGAGTTCCCGGATGTGTTTCCACCTGAGCTGACTTGTATGCCGCCCGACAGAGAGATTGAGTTTGTGATTGACGTAGTTCCAGGAACTGCGCCAATCTCTAAGGCTCCTTACCGGATGGCACCGGCTGAGCTGAGAGAGCTTAAAGCACAGTTGCAAGACTTGATGGATAAGGGTTTCATTAGACCCAGTGTGTCGCCCTGGGGAGCACCGGTGCTATTCGTGAAGAAGAAGGATGGGTCACTTAGACTGTGTGTGGACTATAGGGAGCTGAATAAAGTGACCATCAAGAACAAGTACCCTCTGCCGCGTATCGACGATCTCTTTGATCAGCTGCAAGGGTCTTGTGTCTTTTCCAAGATTGATCTACAGTCTGGTTACCACCAATTAAAGGTGAAGGCCGAGGATATTCCTAAGACTGCTTTCAGATCACGGTACGGGCATTATGAGTTTACAGTTATGCCGTTTGGATTGACTAATGCCCCTGCCGCCTTTATGGACTTGATGAACAGGATATTTCGGCCATTCCTGGATCGATTTGTGGTGGTGTTCATAGATGATATCCTGATTTACTCCCGAAGCGAGGCCGAGCATGAGGAGCACTTGAGGACTGTGCTACAACTTCTACGGGAGAAGAAGTTGTATGCCAAGCTGGTGAAGTGCGAGTTTTGGCTTCGGGAGGTAGCTTTCTTGGGCCATGTGATTTCCGCCGCCGGTGTAGCTGTAGACCCGGCGAAGATTGAGGCAGTTCGTGATTGGCCCCGACCGACGACTGTATCAGAGGTGCGCAGCTTCATGGGATTAGCTGGTTATTATCGTCGGTTTGTGGAAGGCTTTGCGAAGCTTTCCACACCCCTCACTCGGTTGACGCGTAAAGGGGTTAAGTTTATCTGGAGTGAGGACTGCCAGAAGAGCTTCGAGGAGCTGAAGGACAGACTGATGACTGCTCCTATCCTTTCCCTCCCTGTTATGGGAAAAGGATATGTGATCTACAGTGACGCATCGCACAGTGGACTGGGTTGCGTGTTGATGCAGGATGGGAGGGTAATTGCTTATGCATCGAGACAGCTCAAGGATTACGAGAAGAATTACCCTACCCACGACTTAGAGCTCGCTGCCGTGGTGTTTGCACTGAAGCTTTGGCGCCATTACCTGTACGGGGAGCATTGTGAGATCTACACCGACCACAAGAGTTTAAAGTATCTGTTCACTCAGAAGGAGCTGAACTTGAGGCAGCGTAGGTGGTTAGAGCTATTAAAGGATTATGATGTGGATATCCTCTACCACCCAGGCAAGGCTAACGTGGTCGCTGATGCTTTGAGCCGGAGAGCAGTTCAGAGTTTGTCTATGTTGATCACAGACCAGGCGCCCCTATTGGAGGAGATGAGACGGCTCGAGATAGAGGTTGTGTCCCCTGGGGTCTCTGCTAGACTGACGTCATTAGTCGTGCAGCCCACTCTGCTGGACAGGATCAGGGAGAAACAGAGTGAGGACCCCCACTTGACCAGGATTCGAGATCAGCTTCCGAGTGATCAGTCAGGGGACTTTACAGTGGATGCTGCGGGAGTACTGAGGTACAGGGACCGAGCATGTGTGCCAGTGGATGCTGAGATCAGAGAGCAGATATTGAGAGAGGCCCATTATACACCTTATACCCTTCATCCTGGGGGGACTAAGATGTATAAGGACCTCAAGGCACATTTTTGGTGGAATGGCATGAAGAGGGATGTCGGGAGATTTGTGGCCCAGTGTTTAACTTGTCAGCAAGTAAAAGCTGAGCATCGGGTGCCAGCTGGCAAGTTACAAAGTCTCCCAATCCCTGAGTGGAAATGGGACCACATTACCATGGACTTCGTGGTCGGATTGCCGAGGGCACAGGGCGGAGCAGATGCTATCTGGGTAGTGGTGGATCGACTTACCAAGTCAGCGCACTTTTTGCCTATGCAGACTACTTGGCCACTCGATCGACTAGCCCAGCTATACCTTGATGAGATTGTGAGACTGCATGGAGTACCCGCCTCCATTGTGTCAGATAGAGATCCGAGGTTTGCCTCGCGTTTTTGGGGGAGTTTGCAGACTGCGATGGGGACTCAGCTCAGATTCAGTACAGCTTTTCATCCTCAGACTGATGGGCAGTCAGAGCGGACCATACAGATCTTGGAGGACATGCTGAGGGCTTGCGTCTTGGATTTCGGCGGAGGTTGGATTCGGCACTTATCCTTGGTTGAGTTTGCGTACAACAACAGCTTTCAAGCGAGCATACAGATGGCTCCGTTTGAAGCGTTGTATGGACGCAAGTGCCGATCACCACTTTATTGGAGTGACGTAGGCGAGAGACGGACCTTGGGGCCAGATATACTGCTAGAGGCAGAGGAGAAGGTCCGGGTGATTCGACAGCATCTTCAGACCGCTCAGAGCCGACAGAGGAGCTATGCTGATGTTCGGCGACGAGACTTAGAGTTTCAGGTTGGAGATCATGTATTTCTGAAAGTCTCGCCGTCCAAGGGGATCAGGAGGTTCGGCATTCGCGGGAAACTCAGCCCCCGATACATTGGACCATTCGAGGTGTTGGAGCGTATCGGGCCTGTTGCTTATCGACTTGCACTTCCCCTGAGACTGGCTGGTGTCCACGATGTTTTCCATGTTTCCACACTGAGGAGGTACGTCTTCGACCCGTCGCACGTCATCGACTTTGCACCCCTCGAGATCAGCGAGGATTTGAGATATGAGGAGCGCCCAGTGCGGATTCTTGATCGGGAGGTGAAAGAATTGCGCAATCGGTCCATCCCCTACGTGAAGATCCTTTGGAGCAATCATGATGAGCGCGAGGCGACGTGGGAGCCAGAGTCAGAGATGATGGACGCCTACCCCTACTTGTTCGAGGCTCTGGATTGAGGTATGATTTTAGTTTCGAGGACGAAACTTTTGTTAGTGGGGGAGGATGTAGTGTCCCAGTTTTTCCCCTGTGTTTTCCCCTGTTTGGGGTGTGGAACACCTAGTGTTGGTGTGTTGGGCCCCAACATGTCAAAGGGATGTGTTGTTTGGACTTAGAGTGGATTTGGGGTCAAGCCTGACCTTCGGCTGCCTTTGCCGAATTTTAGGAATGGAATCAGGCTAAACGGAGGCCGTATTTGGATTCAGCGCGGAAAAACGCTTGAAAACGGCTATTTACTTATTTAATTTGGAGTCCGGATGCCCAAAAACGGACCCCCGGAAGTTTTCTGTGCAAAATGGTGCATGGGGGGACCTGTGGACCGGCCGAGGACACGTGGCGGCCTCTTATTGGGCCGGCGCGCCACTCCCGGTCCACGGAACGGGCCGCCGGTGCACGGTGCACCGGCGGGCCACGTGGCAGGCACCGGTTGGTCCGGTCCAGGGCGCGCGGCGCACGGGAGGGTGCGCGGGCAGCGCGGGCAGGCCGGGCAGGCGTGGGGTGAGGCGCGGTGCACGGTGGACCGGGGCGCGCCACGTGGCGGCCCCGGGTTGGCTGGTCCATGTGCGCGGGGCGCATGCGGCGGCGGCCGTACGCGCACATGGGCGCACGTGGGCGCACGTGGCGGCGGCGCCCGCCGACCGCGGTGTCGGGCGGGGCCACGTGGCGCCCCGCCATTGGCGGCCGCCACCCCCGTGCCGCCAATCACGGGGGACACGTGGCGCACTCCCGTTGGCCCGCACGGCTGCCGCCTGTTTGGCGAACACGTGGCGGGCCGTGGGCCGGGTCGGACGGGCGGTCGGATGCGGCTGGATCCCGTGTGCGGGCCGGGTTGGGCTGGGCCGCACTGTGCGCGCCCGGAAATCCTTGGGCCGGGCCGCACTGTTCACGCCCGAAAGTGGGCCTGGACACTGCGCCCGAAAGTGGGGACACAGAGGGAATTTTCCCAATTGTTTTTGGGCCTATAAATAGCCCTCCCCTCCCCTCTTCTTGTGCTTTTTCCGAGAGATAGAGAGAGAATGAGGGAGAGAGGTCTTTAGAGAAGTTGTTCCTCACTAATTTTTCTACCTCGTGGTGCGTTCCCAGATTTTTGGGAAGATCGACAGCGGCGTTCCGGATTTTACAGTGTGCCTCGGTTTTCCCCCATTTCGGCCCGTTATCGTCGCATTTCAGTCCGAGGAGTCTCCTGCGCAGCACAGAAGTCCGATTCCGACGATTTCTTCGCCAATGTGTTCCTAAGAGGTAGGGCTTCGTTTTTCGTGTTGATGGTTTCTCCAGATTCCGATTCTTTGGCACGATTCCCGAGGTGATTTGACACCCCATTTTGCTGTTTGGATTTTTGGACAGCGGCGACTTCGACGAATTATTTCTCCGCGTAGGAATATCGGATCGGGGTGATTCAAGAGTCGATTTTGGGTGATTTTTCGCGAGGAACGCAACCGTGATTTTTCTGGGATTTTAGGAGCTCGGGACAGAGGTGAAAATTCCTCGTTTTGCGTGCTGATTTTAAAACAGCAAATGTGTGTTTGGAAACTGTTATATTTACACCGTGTACACTTGTGTGATGTTGTAGGACATTGTTGCAGCTGACGGTGTGTTTAGAGGACAGCGGGTATTTTCTGGGTGCATTGTACACGCTTTTCGAGGTGGGTGGTTGCGTATCCCTCTTTGTTGATTTGCACACTAGGAATAAAAGAGTTTCCCAACTATGCATGTGATAGATAACTTGTGATATATATGAACCTATTGTATTGGCCCCTAAATTAATTTAGTAGCTTCTATGTGATAAATCTGGGACAAGGAAATTGGACAATTGCTATATCGTGAACCGCATGCAATTTAGTAACCCAACAATATTTTAAAATGATTCTAAAGTATTCTTCACATGAAACTTAGTTCCTTTCTAAATGTTTTTAAAAGAGAACACTTGCATGCTCATTGGACATCTAGTTAGGCCACTATCTTACTGCAGCACTATATTATGGGACTTGACTTAGGAGAAAACATGTGTTATTGTTATTCTTCTCTATCGATGCATGATGCTCGAGTCTGATCGGGATTTTGAGATAGTGGTGTCTGGACTTTGAGTTTGGGACAGTTGGGATTGTCTTGGGGGATTGTGGGGCATAGTGGCAACCGCGGATGTTAGGCGGTTGACCAGATGTTTTTACCTTATCAGATTGGGACTTATGGGTTCAGCGGTGACCGCGGATTTTGGGCGGTTGACCGGATGTTATTATCACATCAGATTGGGGATCGGGGTTGCATTAGTGGATGGAGTATTCCCACTTTGATCATGGTCATGATCCAGTCCTGCTATTGTGAGACATTGGTTACAGTGATGATTGATACAGAGATACTTTACTCGTGTGGGTCGCTCCCCTCGAGTGCCACTCCGGAGTAGGCTTTTAGACCGTGATGGGTGCCGGTCGGTTGGTGAGTTGTGAGTGATGACAGAGCAGGCAGTGCCAGTATTTCCTGGCCCACTGATTGGGTTTTCTTTGGGCAGTCAGCTTTATAGTTGCATCTCTACGGTCATCTTTTGGGCACTGCATTTTGAGGCATAGTAGTGGTAGTTTCTTTTCAGCAGTATTTATTGCTTACCACTGTTCTTCCTTCTTGCCTCTTTATTCCTAGTGGGTGCGTCAGCATCAGAGGTTTTACCCACTAGGGGAGGCTACTGGTTTATCTAGTAGTTCTCACCCCCATTGTTGTTTCTTGTTCTTTTCCCCCTTTGTTTTGCAGAGTCGACTGTGGGAGCTGCTGGGCCTTCAGCGGCAGATCGAGGTAAGAGGATCGCCGACTAGCTAGATCGTCTACCCCGAGCGAGAGTATAGCTAGACTATTACTGTACTCCCCTTTTGTATCTCAGACTATAGTAGTTTACTTTTGGGTCTGGCTGTGGCCAGCTGGTTGTATTATTTATCGTGAGCTGGGAGTATATTGTACTTTTATTACAGTTTACTGTTTATTTCAGTCTGAGATTGCTGTTAGTTCTATTAGTTCCGCTCTGTTATACTCTTCTCTTGTATATTATCTATCTGAGCAGGTTACCAGCGCTTCGTGTACATGGAAAATTCTGTGTACACGGCGGATCTGTTGGCGGGCCCGGGTTCTGGTTACCCCCGGGGCGTGACAGCTGAAGCCCCTCGACTGCAACAAGTCCAACAGAAAAGCCCAATTAATATGATCAAAGGCCCGCTCAAAGTCGATCTTCAGAAGTGCCGCCTGGCGTTTGGTGGAATGCAGATGATGAACAAGAATGTGAGCCGAGTAGAAGTTGTCGAAAATAGATCGCCCTTTGATGAAAGCCGTCTGAAAAGGGTTGATTAACAGCCCCAAAAAATGCTGTAATCTAGTGGCCAAAACCTTCGAGAAAAGTTTGACCAAGCTATTCTCCAGGCAGATGGGTCTTAAGTCGCGGGCAGTAAAAACATCACTCTTCTTCGGAATCAAGCAGATCCAACTATTATTCATGCCCTCGAGGTTAAGATCCCCATGATAGAATTTAGAGAACAAATCCAGTATATCATCGCGAATGATGGACCAGAAGCGCTGGAAAAAGATCATAGGTAAACCATCCGGACCCGGCGCCTTCTCCGGGCCGCAGGCGAAAAGCGCAGTTTCAATTTCAATCAAGTCAAACGACGCCTGGAGACAGAGAAGGGGAGGTGGAGTATTAGGATAAAGCAGGCCGTAATTCAAGGCTCTACCGGGTGCCGAATCCGCTCCCAAAAGGTTCTTGAAGAAAGAGAACAGAAGATTCGCGATCAAACTGTGAGTAGAGAGCCAGGAAGAACCATCCGACAACCAGGAAAGAGAGTTCCTACTCCTGCGAGAACAAGCTTTCAGGTGAAAAAATCTAGTATTTGCATCGCCCGCCCTAAGCCACTGGACTCAAGATCTTTGTTTCCATTTAATCTCTTCCTGTAAACAGAGTTCTTCATAACGACCTTTGAGGAGAGGCCTTAGGGCACATTCCACCTGCGTGAGCCGTCTAATCTCCTCCGTCATGTCAAGCCAGTCAATCCACTTCAAGCTTAGAGCAGCCTGTTTCTTAATCCCCGATGCTAACCCAAAACTCTAGGAACGGAGAGCCAATTGCACCCGAGCAACTTTAGAAGAGAAAGGACACTCGAAATAGTTGTCGCTCGATAAAGGAGACCAAGCATTGCTAATCACATTGGAAATGGCCGAGTACCGGAGCCAGAAAGACTCAAACCGAAAGAGCTGCGGAGAGGGGATAAACGAGAAAGCCGAAAGCAACAAAGGGGAATGATCAGACCTAGGGCACGGTAGAGCCCGGAGGGTGGAACGAGGGAAGAAAACGTGCCAATCCTTCGAAACGAAAGCCCTATCCAACCGCTCAAGGGTGGGCAAGCGTCTACCATTGGACCAGGTGAACAACTTGTTGAGCAGTGGAAGGTCAAATAGGCCGAGGTCGCGAATAACAGCCCTAAAAGCCAAAGAATCCGACAGTCTGGAAAGGGGGCCATTTTTATCCCGGGAAGAAAGAAGAACATTAAAGTCACCAATAATAGTCCAGATGCCCGCCATCAGAGTACCAATAAAACGGAGTTCCATGAAAAAAGCCGGCTTAAGCGCGTCACAGATGGGACCGTAGGTATTGGAGATAGTGAAGCAGCACCCATCTGCCTTTCTTTTCAAGACTACACTGAGCGTGAACTGACCCGCCCATTCCTTCACACACTCAAAAAGAAAGGGATTCCAGGCAGTAAGGAGTCCTCCCTTGATACCCACCGCATCCACTGTGCGATACTCTCGTAGATAGCCCCCACAAAAGGAGAAGAACTTGGAAGGGGGCGTTGGCGCCAACTTGGTTTCTTGGAGACAAACCACACAACATTTGCTGAGTCTGATGAAAGATTTGACCAGAGTACACTTAGCATGATCGTTGAGGCCCTTAATATTCCAAGACAAGAACTTGAACGATCTATTCCTTGCCATGAGGGAAACAACAGTGCGCAAACACCCAATCCAGCAGAGGCCACGGCTACTGCCCCTCCGTGGCACCCCCCGGTAGAGCATCAAAAGCAACCGACGCTGGGTTGAGAGGTGTACAGTCCGCGCCTACGTTGACGATCCCACAAGCTGCCTTAATCAGATGAACTTCCGTCCTCGAAAGTGGGTTCCTCAAATCCAACCTACGCGAGGTAACATCTTCAATCCCCGAAGTACCCTCAGCGGCAGCCGGGGACGGCATTAAGGAAGCCACCTACGAACGGGACGCCTCCAATCCCCCTGGAGGCACAGCAGACGAGGAAGAAGAGGAGGCGGCGGCACGGGGTGCTTTAGAAGCAAATCTCACCATCCTTAATTTCTTGCACATTAGGTCCTGGGCGCGGTTGAGCGACGACTTTTTCCCCCCCTAAGCTTGGCAGCTACCCGCGTACTAGGCCTATGAGCAAGATGATTGCCATGGGCTGGAAGGTCGAAGCTGTTAGCCAGGGCCAATGCTTTCTTGCCCTTATCATAAGCCAAAGCCGGACGCCCCAAAAGAAAACCCGAAGAAAGGCAGGTGGACGGCTCACAGTCCTCCTCAGGAGGAAGGAGAGAGTCCTCAGGAGAAGACAAAGCGACCCGCTGAGGCGTCTGATGCAGATCTGTGGTCGGAACCAGAGCCGGCTGACATCCAGAGCCGCACACAGGACCGGCAACCAAAGCCGCAGAGACGCCGGTGGTCACCGGCAAAGAAGACCCATGAACCAAAGCCAGCGGTAGCGAGGGGGGAAGACTCGGGAAATCACACAGCTCCAGACAAAATTCAATAGGCCCCTCCCCAACAGGGCGAAGCCCCAGTCCAAGGCCAGGAGGGGAGCTGTCACGCCCCGGGGTCCAGACTGTACCCCGGGCTCGCCAACAGATCCGCCGTCCCTACAGGAAGCCCTGTAGAGGCGTAGCGTCTAACCTGCAAAAGGGAGATACTACACTAAACAGATATCAGAGCAAAGTAAACTGCTAGAAATAAAAATAAGTACAACTCTCATAATACAATAAGTCCTCACCACAAATACAAAAGTCTCTCAAAGAAAGAAGAAAAGTACAACTCGATACCTCACTACATAATCTCTCAAACATCACACAACCAAAATAGAAGGGTACCTCTACGACACCGAAACTGAAAGGGGAAGGGATCTATCTCGCGACTCCCTTACCTCGGTCTAGAAGAGCAGGATCAGCAACTGGCACCGCAGGAACTGGAGCTGAAGTCCCTGGGGAAAAGACACCACGACGGGTGTGAGAACTACCTCCCACAGTAGTTCTCAGTGGGTGCCGCCAACAAGCCCGACGGCCCGCCCACTAAGTCTACTAGAGATAAAAAGTAATAAAAGAAATGCAGTATGAAAAGCTGGAAAGTAAATATCTACTGCTACTATGCCCCTATCTATAATGCTCAAGGGGAAGAACAGGAGGACGATATGCCACAACTGATACTCAACTCGGAACACCCAATCCAAACTGACTGCCACAACGGGTCCAGTCAAACCTGCGCCTACCTACTGCTGTAGGTATGTCCGGTACTCCAACCCGGTATCTATCTCAATCTCAAAGCCGGTACTACAACCCGGTCTCGCCTACTCCGGAGTGGCACTCGAGGGGAGCGACCCGCTCGAGTCAAACAACTGCGCAACACTGTCCAGCACAAAGGTGGCACATGCAGGCTATGATTCAATCACTGTCTCACTCACTGGCTAAAAATTCACACTGTCACTATGACCATGTCCCAAAGATCCCAGATCCACTGTCACTATCACTATCACTATCACTATCTCAATGATGAACAACCTACAGACTGCTACCAACACTACTCGGTCCCCAGACACGAGTACAATGCATCATAGCTACTAAACCTCCCAGCCCGCGACCCGGGGAAAAATCACAATGTCAGAACGACAAGGGTACAACCACTGGGGAAAGCTAAGGTGATGAGTAAATCTGAATACATGTTCACCTTTTCTGTAGTCTAATTGTGCAATAATAGATAATTAACTGACAATAAAGCTAAGTTGAGTTTTCATGATTTAAGAGTTCAAATACTGCAAGTGGTTCAATGAGGTCATCAGATTTAACATCTATCAACTGTGGGTACTAACATACAGTTTGCACAGATTAAACAGCTCATATACTATCATGCATGCACTTATAATCATAGAATTAGAGTGCAGTCCATAGGTATTGAGAGCAGGATCACCCACCTGATCGCGCTAACTGTCCGAGCCGGTACAGATAAACAGTCCGAAAGTCGACAATTTCCCAGATCCACAGTGCAAAGAGCACAGAGAAGTGCTCTTACAGTCCTGGGTACAATAACACATCTCAATTATACACAATTCATACACACAATTACTATTTCAAAATCTGCAAACAAGGTTACTGTTCACACGCGAATTTCACCTAAAAATAAATTTCCTAAAATTTCAATAAAAATATCACGACGATCCTCGCGAAGTGTAGATGTCGATAGGCTCTTGAATCGTCGAATTCCGATGTCCGGATGAGGAGATAAAAATCCGCGAAGTGAGTGCTGTCCAGAAATCTCACAACAAAACAGCAGCTCAGAAATGCCTCGAAATCCGTGCCAAAAACCCAAATACAGGCAAAACACTCAGCACGAAAGTCGAAGATTTACCTCTCGTGAATCCAACGCCACAAAAATCGCTGAAATCGGATGTCGGGGTAGCTCTGTGGAAATTTTAGACCGAAATGCGACGATAACGGGCCTCCAACAGAAATCCGTCGCTCCGCACTACGAGGCAGAAAACACAGTTGTCGCGTCTTCCAGATTTTCTGAAATTTCACCAGGAGATTCCCAAGAGGGAGAGGAAGAAATCTTGTGAAGGGAGCAGGGGCAAATTCCCACGGGAAATGGTGCAAAATCCCGGCCCAAGGTGGCCTATTTATAGGCTCCAAAAGAATCAGCCCAAAAAAGGAATAAGTCAAGATTCGGGCCCAACTTTCGGGCGCCCGAAATCTTTCGGGCGGCTACAGTAACGGGCCGGCCCGTTACTGTGCGCGCCCGAAACGCCCTCAGGCCGCCACGTGTCCCCCCTATCCGCCTCCTGCACCCGGCGCACGACCCCGACGATTCCAGCGACGCCACGTGTCCCGACCAGGCGTCGTGCACCCCTGCACCGGACCAACCACGGGGCGCCACGTGGCGCCCCCCACGCCGACCCGGTCAACGCGCACGTCGCGCGACGTGCGCGGCCGCGCCGCCGGCGGACCCGGGTCGGGCACGCGCCCCGAGGCACCGCCTCAGCCGCTGCCGCCGTGTGGACCGGGTGCACCAGAACCCGCCAACCACACAACGCCACGTGTCCCCGGTCCACCGTGCACCAGAGCCAAAAGTTCGTGGACCGCGTGCACAACACCGCACCAACCACAGAATGCCACGTGGCCCACCCCCGGTCCACCGTACACCCCGCCAAGTCCCGTGGACCGCGCCCGCTGCGCCGGCCAACCGCAGCGCGCCACGTGGCCCGCGCCCGGTGCACGCGCCCCGCGGTGGACCGCGCGCCTGCGCCGCCCTCCGCCGCCGCGCTCCGCCGCCGCCGGCGCTCCTCCGGCCGCCGGAACAGTACTCTTTGCCTCGGTTTCCGTGTTTTCGCGTCCGGGCTCCGAAAAATTCAAGTAAATAGTCCATTTCGCTCGTTTTCGCGTGCTGAATCCAAATCCGAGGTCCGTTCTGCCAAATTCCGCTTCAAAAATTTTCCAAAATTTCCCGGAAAAGTAAACTTGATCCAATTTCCGTTCCGGGTCACTTTCTTAGCTCCAATAAGCGCGCGAACACCCCACACACCCAAAATGGACTTCCTGAAAAGGAAACAAGCTCCCAATTTCACCAGAAACTCAAATCTGGGGCCCGACACGCACACACACACACCCAGAAACCTCCAAACCCACAGTAAACCCTGCCGTGGGGATCCGGGTCCTCACAGGAGCGATCCCCGAAAGCAGGAGGACAACTCTGAGGATTAGCCGCCGGAACAGAATGAAAACCCGAATGCCTGAGGAAAGCATCCTGAGATTTCGTGGATGTGATATCCAGGTGATGGTCTAGAGCTTCCCCGAGAAGAATAGGACAGCACTCCTCCCAAGATTCGACCACAATGGGAATACGAAAACGCTGATCCTCCACCATCAGCTCAAGCACCTCGGGCACGTCATGGACGTCTTGGCAACGAATCTTCACCCTAAAGAAAGAAACAACCGATCGCTCGCTGCTGCCGACATCAACCTCCAACAATTCTCCGAAGCTGCTGACCGCCGCCTTAACATCCTCTTCATGCCAACAAAGGATTGGCCAGTTAAGGAGACGGATCCACGCCATATGACGAAGCCGGCCCCTCGGCCCCTCCCCAGCCTCCACCCAGTTAGAGAAGGAGAATTGATACTTCTCGAAAGAAATCGGGCTGTGCCCGATAGTCGACTCCCTAGTAACCCAGTTAGGGAAGAATACCGCCGGCGAAGAATCCCGATAATCTGCCACCAGATAATCGGAGCACTTGCCCCCGAACCTGGCTGCGAGACCCCTGGGCACCATTTCTTTGACTAGACCAATAGAAAGGCCACGGGCTTCCACCCGCGCCACGCAGCCCGCAAGGGAAGGACGGCCAGAGGGGATGGCACTGACAGGGAGAAAAACAGCGGCGATGCCCGGGCGGCCAACAGGGGGGCCAGGAAGCGGCAGCAAAGCTCGAGCGGTGCGAGCCACACAGCGAGCCGCAGGGTGCCCCGTCCTCATACAGAGGAGGCACCTCCTGGGACCCCTGCAGGAAGCAGCACGGTGTCCCGACCGGAAGCACCGGAAACACCTCCCCACGAGGGAAGGATTAAGAAGGAACTTCGGCGGTTCCAGGGGCAAGTCCGAAACGTGGACAGCCGCCGCGGATCGATGGCCGCGGAGGGGGACAGCGGGGATCACTGGAGAAGACAACACTGCATCCTTGAAAGAAAAATCAGGTCGAACGAAAGTACCTCTGTGCGGGAGCGCTCGAGAAGGAGGGGCGCTCGGGAAGGAGGGGTGGAAAGTGGGCCGGTGAGCAGGGTAAAGGGGACCCCCAGAATCGAGGGCAGGGCGGACCACACGTGGAACCAGATGGGGCCGGGGAGCGGAATGGTCCCCACGTGGGACCGGGGGGGGGGGGGGGACAAGGAGCGACCGGGGTGGTCGCCTTCCCCCCCGCGAGAAAGGGGAGGACCACACTTGAAGCCAGGCGGGGCCGGGGTGCGGAACGATCCCCACGTGGGGCCCGGGGGGGACGAGAAGCGACCGGGGCAGTCGCCTTCCCCCCGCCTCCCGCCCGCACTTTCTCCCGCCCGCAATTTTAAAAGTTTTAATCTTTACAGGTTTTTATTTTTTTTTTTTAATCTTCATTTAACTATCGAGTTTAATCATATGGATTATTGAGTTAACAAAAATGCAAAAAAAATAAAAGAATTTTAATAAATTTTCACTACTTTATTTGATATTTATAGCACTACTTCTATATATTTTATAAATTATATATTTCATTCTAATTTTTTCAGACTATCATTTATAATTAATAATAATAGAAAAAAAAATACTTAGTAAATACACATCTCCGATAAATTTTAAAAAACTAATAATAATAATAATAATAATAATAATAATAATAATAATAATAATAATAATAATAATAATACATAAAAGCTTCTTGTAAATATTCATTTCTTTATTTTTTTTTATTTTTAAAAATCTATATTTTACCTCTTTACAATTTTAAAAATATGTTTAAAAGATTACGATATTAATGAAATGGGTTAAATGATCAAATTATTTTTATTTATTTATATAAAAAATTTTAATATATATTTTTTATTTTAAAAATATTTTCGGTATAAATTATAAGAAATTGATGGTGACGGAACTGATGGAAGGGGGCTAAATGCATCTTTTTTTTTTTTTTCAAAATAAAATATAAAATTTTGAAAGTTAAGAAAGAAAAGCAAAAAACAAAATATTTACATAGGTTTCTGTAATTTAATCGTAAAAAAAAACTCAAAAACACGTTTATATAAGCTTTTACTAAATCTACATCAATATATATATATATATATATATATATATATATATATATATATATATATATATATATATTTCTGTTATCAGACAAATTTCTCATGATAGAATTGTTAGTTTTGGTCTAAAATATTATATTTTTAAAAAGATAATTTAATACGTTCATTGAAAAAAAATAATACGTAAATAAAAATAAATCTAAAATTCAATGTAAAGATTGATAAAAAAAGAAATTGATAGCTCAATAATATCTTTGAAAAAAATAGTGCAATATAGCAAACAAAATAATATTAGAGTTTAGTGTACTAGTGTGTAATTAAGCCCTTTGAAGTAAGTAATTTTAACTAGAAAAATTTTGAGTATCCTTTTAAATTTATTAGTGATTTTCATCAAATTTAAATAAATTTATTATTCTTTTCTAAATAAAATTAACCTAATTAATGATTAATAATTAGTAGAGTAATTAAATTTATATAAATTTTTTCTATAAAAAATTGTAACAACTCAAATAAGCAAAATTAGAAATCGAGGGCTACATATATATATATATATATATATATTGTACATCTGAAATTGAGTATATAAGATAATATTGCTTAATTTTTATTTAAAAAAAAAAAATCTCTCTTTCCGTCAAATTCCCAAATTACCCCTCTGCTTTTTCTACTATTCCGATTCTACCCTCGCTTTTGATTCTACGGCTCTCCCAAATCTTCTCCCACCTGAGGCCGCATAAAAACGGTGCCTCATTCTCCTCCTCCTCGTCCTCTCCACCGCGGCTCCATCTCCGCCGTCCGATTCGGCAGCGCCGACACTTGGACGGCTCACGTCGCGTCTCACCACTACACGCCGTGTCCCCACTACGTAAGGAACCTACCCCATCGAACCCATTCCAGTTTCGATTTATTTTTATTTTTTCCCAAATTTTATAGTTAATTTTGATCAAAGTTGTTGTTGTTGTTGTTGTTGTTTTTTTTTTTTTTTTTTTTTTTTTTTTTTTTTTTTTTTCTAGGGGATTAGGGTTTCAAAACGCCAATTTGGTTAGTGCATCTCTCTCTCTCTCTCTCTCTCTCTCTCTCTCTCTCTCTCTCTTTGCAACAACAAATTTTGTTAATATTATTGATGAAGAGATTGATTTGGTGTTTTTTTTTTTCTTTTTCCAAATTTTATAATTAATTTTGATCAAAGATAGGACCTTTTTTTTTTTTTTCTTGGGAATTGGGGTTTCAAAATACCAATATTTTTTTTTTTAATTTGGGAACCAGAATTTTTGTTAATAATGATACCATTTTGCTCTTGGAGGATCCTTTGGTGCAAAGGAAATGGAATTATCCAACCCACTATGATAATGACCCTGTACCTTTTTGTTGCAATTAGAATCATATAAATGTTTTAGATAAATTTTATATGATGTTTATTATGATTGTTATTAGAATTGATGAGCACCATTTTTCGCCGACGAACAGGAATACGAAATTTTATTGATTAGTGGGCTGAATCATTACATTGTAGATTTATTTTGTTGCAATTCTTGCTGGATTTGTTTGTAGCAGATTCATCATCACTTTGCTTTGAGTTGTAGCATGAGAATTAAGATTATTTGCTGTTCTTATTGCATTCGAGGATTTTCCGTAGTACGAATGGCGACAATCATTTGATTTCATTCTCAAAAAAGAAGAAAAAAACTTTTTTTTTTTTTTTTTCCCTTCCCCTTCTCCACAATAGAATCTACTTCGAAGTGCTCGTCTTTTTAAGTGATATGCTTGCTGTAAATAATGGATTACTCTCCATATATGTTGACACCACAATGATTGAGCTTTAATTTGAGATTAATCGTTACTCGTTTTTCAAACTATGGTGTTTTCCTTGGTTTGTATGTCAATTTATATTTCACGTTGCGTTTCCATCTTCGCTACTTTAGCCCGTGTGACATTTCATTTTCTCGAGTTGAAGTAATTGGAAATTTCTTTGGTGTCTTTCGTTCTTTTGTCGTGAGCAGTTAATTGAGCAGAATGTTAGTTTAATCACAACAATTTGAATTACTGTAGAATGTACTTCTAACTTCCATTTCCAAAATTGTGATATCTTGTAATGCCATTAATGGATCATAAACATCAAACTGCTGCACTGACAGATCTTCGATTGCGATCCCTTTTGATGAACAAATGTCTTATCTTTGTCTATGGTCTTGATATTCTATCTCTAATTTATTTTCAACCTTTAATAATGTAATGTGAACTATCTGTCTGGTTGTCGCAGGTTGAATGTTAAATTAACTATCTAATCCTATGGAGTTCCGAAGCGCCCTACTTGGCTTGTCTCTTTATCTTGTGTACTTTGTGGATATTGCCATTTCTGGGCATACAAGTTCTTTTGTCCGTTCGGAATGGCCTTCTACCGACATGCCTCTAGACAGTGAAGTGTTTGCAGTTCCAAAGGGCTATAATGCACCTGAACAGGTACTTATCGTATTGACTTATTAATTTAAGCACCTTAAAAGGTTTTTTTTTTTTTTATATCTGATTAAATATCACTTTTGTATTGATGTGATCATTGTTGGATGTGTAGATACTGATTTTATCTTGTTTAATATATATCGCAAAAAAAAATAATTTTTTCCCATGAGACGGGCGTGAATGTGGACATAATTTATTTCAAGTTCTATTAGCACTAACTCTTGGTCTATAAGAAATAGATCATGTTCAAGAAATATTGGGTTGATTTATTATCTATTAATTCTTTTTTCTTTCTCTATCTGATTCCAAACTGATGTATTGTTTGTGATTCACAGCCGTGAGTTTTCTCTAATAGTACTTTAGTGTGTAGCCTTTCTTTCACCCTCATTGCATTATGTGTTTTGCCGTTATTCGAATACCTTCATTAGCCATGATGAAACCCATGCTTACTGTTTGGTTTTTATGGTTAGGTCCATATCACTCAGGGCGACTATGATGGAAAAGCTGTTATTATCTCGTGGGTGACAACCTCCGAACCTGGAAAAAGCGAAGTTCTATATGGTAAAGAAGATAATAAATATGATGGAACGGCTCAAGGGAGATATACAAATTATACATTTTACGATTATACATCTGGTTACTTGCACCACTGTCTTGTTGATGACCTTGAGGTAACTGATTAAATAACTATTTGTACTTTGTATTTAGTTGGTTGTTTAAGAGGAGGTAAATTAACATATGTTTACATATGTAATAAAAGGATGAGGCACTATGATCTACTATGATCTTGAAAGCTTTGTTGCATTATCAATTTGCCAGTTATCACCTGCACGTTTTCAAAAGCCTTCGGACAATTATATATTATCATTTTTCCTGAATCTTACAATTTTATTTCTTCTTTCAGTACGACACCAAGTACTATTACAAGGTCGGGACAGGTGATTCAGCTCGGGAGTTTTGGTTCCAAACGCCACCTGCTGTCGGTCCAGATGCTCCCTACGTTTTTGGTATTATAGGTGTGTCAACTTTTTCCTTGCTTGGCCTTTTTTTGTGATCTATCCACCTTGCAGTTTATCTAAGAAGCTTAAGAAATTCTGCTCTATCTTTCAAAGTTATTATAATTTTCCACCTTTTGCAACATAAAATTCCCCTCTATATGCATTCACACACTGTATTCAAGCATATAAGCACGAAGAGGGTATTCGTGTTTAAGCCAACTCGCTAGATATGCTCTCGCTAATCGTGATCAAAGTGATGTGATCCTACTTGTGTTGCTAGTATCAAATAAATTCAACATAAACATGAGGTTCAAATATTTTTACGTCACGTAGAGTGTGGGATCTATTGTTGGTGGATGTTAGCTGGCAAGTGACAACGTATCGCACCTTGGCTAGTTATTCATGATAGTTGGGGTAACTCGGAACCAAAGCTTTCATATATTTCTTACCGAAGCGTCAAATCGACTTATCGTGGGCCACACGTAATCATACCTGCCAAATAGTAATATATTAAAAAATTAATTGATTGCCAACATTGTTTGTCATGATGCATTTAGAATAATACTTTGATCTTATAAGGATTGAATTGTCTATAAACACCATAGTTTTAAACTAAACGAACTGGATGAAGTCTATTTTCTTGGATTCGCACTTTCCTCAAATTACATCTATCAATTTTTCGTTCCTTTTTTTTTTCTCCTTTTTCTTGAATCATTGATATTTTTTAATTGAAATGTTGTTAGGTGATTTGGGGCAAACGTATAATTCTCTTTCCACTCTTCAGCACTACATGCAGAGCGGAGCACAAAGTGTTCTATTCGTTGGAGACCTATCTTATTCTGATAGATATGAACACGATGATGGTAGACGCTGGGATACATGGGGCCGCTTTATCGAACATAGCGCTGCGTATCAGCCGTGGATTTGGACTGCTGGAAATCATGAAATAGAATTCAAACCTGATCTGGTAACTTTTTTTTTATCATGTTTGCTTCCGTTTTATGCCCGCGTTCTGTATTTATTCGTCGATATAAGATTAATTCAGCAACTTTCTGTAGCAAGTGTTGAGGTTTCAATTCGCTATTTTAAAATGTGATAAGGAACTATAGCTCTTAAAATTCATTTTTCTAAAACTTGGCTAGTCCGCACGCGTTTGCCCAAATTTAAGCAATCAGATATCCAGCTTGCAACTTGTATTGTAACAGGAAAATTTTCCAAATTCTGTTCTTATATCTTACCTTTTCGTTGCTGTTTATTGATTTGATCAGGGAGAAATTGTTACCTTCAAACCGTATTTACATCGATTTACAACTCCTTACTTGGCTTCGAAGAGCAGTTCTCCCATGTGGTATGCAGTCAGGCGCGCATCTGCCCACATCATTGTGCTTTCAAGTTATTCTCCTTTTGGTAATACATTGCCACTTTTAGTTTGTCTTTGCCAGTAAGCAATTTCATCAGGAGGCTGCGAACAAACGATTATCGATCCATACTCAAATTGAATAAACTATATTTTGATACTACAGATAAGAATATATGGAATCAAAATTTCTCTAGTTTTAAATGATAACTGTATTCTTTGGCCTCATTCGGTTGTGCTTACGTTTTTTCTTTTTTTTTTTTTTTCTTTTTAACTGAATTCTATGTGATTTGATGCCAGATTATTTCCAATCTATGCACGGAAAAAAGGACTCGTTTTAGATATGCATATGTTTTTTTTTTATATGCTCAAATTGTACGTGATTGAATCCACCGGCATATAGTTGGTTTTTTCAATCTATATATTTTTATTTGGGCAAAAAGAAAAGAAAAGAAAAGAAAAAGATAGAATAACTAAGTCCTAACTTTTCTTTCACGTACTTTGTCTTTTTAAGAAAAATGAGTTAAAAGTAAGGATTTAAGTGTCCATCGGTATGAGCCGTATCCACCGTGTCATATCGTGCCAACAAGATACTGTCACGATACAGCCCTGGTACTAATGGCACAATTCAAAACTCTCCTTTCTTTAAATTATTAAGTACTTTTCTCAATAAAGTTCAAAATATTTGATAAAGATACGTAATAAGCAAATAGAGTAGAATATATTTTTTTTTTTGCTAAATAAAATAAATATTTCATGCTATTATGTGTCGGCACACATGTATTTTTTGTGATCAACACTAATCGGCACGCACCGTGCCGTACTTTGCCGATAAGTTTCCGGCATGACCTCGTGCCACGGTAGTTAAGTTCTTAGTTAAAAGCTAACCAACAACAACAAGAATAGAGAAGTCCATCCATTGCGCACTCAAATTATACATGGTACCATTTTTTTTTTTTCTTTTCAGTAACATAGAATTTCAGTTTAAGAAAACAAGTAAAAAATGTACCTGTCTAATGAGGCCTCAGTAGTAGCTGTTCTTCACTTCTTTATTTGTTTCAAAAGAGGATGGGTTTGCAAGCTAACCCACTAACAAGAATAGATTAATATATTATTTACTAGCCGGCACATCAAATTTCACATAATTTGAGTTTTAAAAAATTTAGAAGCATAAGCATAGCCAAATAAGGCCTAAACTTTTCATTTAACTTTTTTTTTTTTTTTGCTGAAATTTTCTTCTTCTCTCGTATGTATTGAATGAAATGAATGACCTTGAATCAGTTAAATACACTCCTCAATGGTGGTGGCTTAAAGGGGAACTGCAGCAAGTGGACAGGGAGAGGACCCCGTGGCTTATTGTGCTCATGCATGCGCCACTCTACAACAGCAATGTAGCTCACTACATGGAGGGGGAGAGTATGAGGGCCGTGTTTGAGAGTTGGTTTGTACAATATAAAGTCGACATCGTCTTTGCAGGCCACGTTCATGCCTACGAGAGATCAGTAATTCATTCTTCCGTTTCTATTAGTCGATATGCCGCTGATAGAATTTTATGACTTAATATCTTTCGCATAATTCATATATGCCATTCAAAAATGTATTCACGATCCATGCCGTACGAAATTTAATATCCCCTACGTGAAGTAAACACCATTGTCTTGTTTTCTTTGTGGATCTAATTGCGATGCTGATCATTCTTTACAGTATCGTATCTCTAACATCAACTACAACATAACAACGGGCAATCGTTATCCTGTGCCTGACAAATGCGCTCCTGTCTATATAACTGTCGGCGATGGAGGCAATCAGGAAGGCCTTGCTTTACGGTAAGGGAAATTTCTACTACTAAATCTCTCTCTCTCTCTCTCTCTCTCTCTCTCTCTCTCTCTCTCTCTCTCTCTCTCTCTCTATATATATATATATATATATATATATATATATATATACTTTTTTTTGCTTATCTCTTTTGCTGATAATTTAAACACATATGGTAATAATGCTTTTCTAAATCATATCATTGTTCAGGTTCTCCGAGCAGCAGCCCGACTATTCGGCGTTCAGGGAGGCAAGTTATGGTCATTCTACATTAGAGCTTAAGAATAGAACCCATGCTTTGTACCGTTGGAACAGAAATGATGACGGAAAGCAAGTACCGACCGACTTGGTCGTATTTCACAACCAATATTGGTGAGTTTTACATACTCATATTTGCTATTGTTTATAGTATTTTTAACAGTTTAAGCTAACTAAGGCTATATTACATCTTCTGGTGGCTTTTTTGTTGCTTGTTTTTCCAAAGCAATTTACTCGAAACCTGATTTTTTTGTTGAAACGAGTTTCCTAAGTGTTGCTGCTTCAACAGTAAGTCACTTGTTATCTGGAATAACCGTTCGTTGAGAACCTAACTTTACGATTCGACATATCTCATAAAATGGATTAAACCAATCGCTCATAAATAAATGTTTTTGTTTATACTTGAGCACACGCACACGCACATGCACGCGCAGTGCCGTTGGCCTATCTTAGAGCCTCTTTATTCTTGTTCGATCGGTTAATACACTACACAATAACCAGGGCAAGCAACACTCGACGGAGGAGACTGAAGAAGAATCATCATTCCCAGAGCCGCGACGTCTTCATTGCTTCGCTCTGAGAAATAATCAAAATGTGGAATGGGGTGCTTCTTCTTCTGTACCCTGTACATTATTTATCTTTTATCGGTGTTTTATTTCCAAAAATGAGAATGTACTTATTAAATGGAGTTTCAGTAGTTTGATCATGTCTAATAATATAACATATGCCCTGAGAAATAGATGTGTATCTCCTCCGGTTGTGGAAATTGGTTTCACTGCTGAGAATAGTGGGGAATTTGAATTCCTTGCGCTGTTTCAATAGCAGTTTCTTTTCATATTCAAATTCTCCAGTTTAATCAGTTTTAAACCAGGTTATTTCTTCTCTATCTATCTATCCATCCATGAGAATTTGAGTATTCAAAATTTCTTTCTTTTTTTTTTTTTTTTTTTTTTTTTTTTCAAAAAAATTTACAGTCGTGAGGCCTGTTCAGATGTTACAGATTACATTTGACCTCGACCGACTTTGCGCAAATTCACCTTTGTTATTTCACTTACTCTTTCCATTCTGTCGGAAAAAAGATTCAGTTTGAGTCTCGAATCAAGTTTTGAATTCCCCTAGCATTACTTTGAAGGGTATATATAAGTATACACCTCTTTAGAAATGTATATTTTATATTTCATCTTATTCTGGGATGGAATGTATTTTACTTGTCGTTCGATGTGACGAATGGAATAATATCCACTTCAGAATAAGGTGGGATATAGGATGTATACCTAGCATCCCACTTACTTTGAATTCGAGCCGTATCAAAATCCTTCGAGCTCTGATGAAACTTTTGGCACAAGGAAGGAAAAAAAACAAAAAAAAAAAAAAAAAAAAAAAAAAAAAAAAAAGTTGGTCCGGTAGCAGTCATGACTCATGAGTCATATCTATGAATCAGAAATTTTAATTTTGTTCCCCCTCTTTCTCTCTCTGTCTCTTTTAACAGCAATTATGTTCCCACATTGCCATGTGAACTTTTGCCCTAACATGTGCAAACCCTCTTTTTTTTTTTTTTTTTTTTTTTTTTTTTTTTTTTTTCCTGTCAAATGAGCATTGTTGCTTACATATCCTATTATTGTTTTGGCATCTTATCCTTCTGCACTCTGTTTTTTTTTTTTTTCTTTTTTTTTTCTTTTTTTTTTTGAGGTTCAAATTGTGTACTACCCCACCTGTAGGGATGTCAACGGAATGGATTCGGGTTGAATTTTTAAAAATTCGAACTCAAACCTTACTACCAAACTCCAAACCCGAATCCGAATCCGGCGGATTTTAAAAATTCATATCCATATTTGAACCCGACCAAAAATTTAAAATTCGAACCCAAATTTGAAAATTCAAATCCAAATTAATTATTTTTTTTTCTTTATAATATTTCAAAATATTTCAAAATATATTACATTAAATTTAAAATTTTAAAATATAAATTTAAATATAATATTAAATATTTATATAATATAATGTAAAATCAATTTGAATTGGAATTCGGGTTCGGATTTGAATCGGGTACAGTCAAAATTTATATTCAAATTCAAATTTGTCGGATTTTTATTTTTTATATTCATATTCGAATTCATATTCATTTAATATCGGATAAATTCATTCCGTTTGAATTCATATTCGAATAAAATTTTTTTGGATATCTTTATGCATTGAGCCGTTGGGTTTTAATCAAGGCTTTAAGTATCCATCGGCACGAGCCGTATCCACCGTGTCGTACCGTGCCAACAAGACGTACCGTGCCAACAAGATACCGGCACAATACAGCCCCCGTGCCGATGACACAGTTCAAAATTCTTTTTTCTTAAATTTACTAAGTAATTTTCTTAATAAAGTTCAAAATATTTAATAAAGATACATAATAAGCAATTAAAAAATTTTATTGCTAAAGAAAATAAATATTTCATGTCATTATGTGTCGGCACGCATGTATTTTTTGTGACCGGTACTCATCGGCACGGCTCGGCACCCACCGTGCCGGCAAGTTTTCGGCACAACCCCGTGCCACGGCACTTAAATTCTTGGTTTTAACCGAATTAATCCGTACCATCTATATCGAACGGTGTAGAGTAATTTATACTTGAACCCTTATGCATAGGGGGTTGTGGGAAATTTGCTTCCTTTGGATTTTATTGTGCAAATTAATTAATAGAGTGTATATCTTACACTCCATTTATTTAAGAATGAAATAAATTTTATCGATCACTTCGAAGTGACCGGTGAATCAACCTTCACCCTTGGATGGGGTGTATAATGTACATCCCTTTCAGAATATATATAGAGCATTCTTCTTAGAAAAATAGTAAATGTAATTTTTATTGTGCAGATTAATTAATTATACTAAAAATTAGCGGCGGGATGAACCCCGTGCGAGGGAATCCTACGCACGAGGTCTTAGTAGGAGATTTGCTTTTTTTTTTTTTTTTTTTTTTTTTTTTTTCTGCACATTAATAGCTCTTTGAATGGCTGGTGAGAAAAACAAAAAGATGTGGCACTTTGAAATCTTGTTTGGTTATGCTTATTATGTTTGATTCAAATATTATTTGGTTGGAAAGAAATAGTAGATGTTTCGATAACAAGAAACGCAGTATCGGGGCCTTACTTGCGGAAGTTAGAATCTGCCGATCAAATTGGACTAGATTCTGTGCCTAGTATTTTTTTTTTTTTTTTTTTTTTGGCACGACTGCTCTACTGCAGAAATCGGCTGCTCAGTTGCTAAGTTCACCTTCGTTATGAATGAAGCGACAGCATGCTGTCTTTCTCTCAAAAAAAAAAAAATTATTTGAGCTCTCAAAGAGTGAAAAATTAATATTTTGTACATATTTATTTTATTATTTGTTTAAGATAAGTTGGAGGCTAATAATAATAAGAAAAGAAAAGTTCATTTGCCAGGAAATGATGACTACATTGAAAATAAAAAAATAAAAAAATTAAAAATTAAAGTGTAAGCGAAGAAGCGTACCACGGTCCAAACTTCTGACCTCTTGAATAACAACTAATCAGATTATAACTGTGATGATATATACTTTGCGGTCGTTGTTGCTCAAATTTCTGACCTTTTGAGTAGCTGACTAAATAACTATGTACGCTATGCAATAGTTGTTGTATTCAAATAAACATAAATAATAAAATTTTTAGTCGCTCAAACTTCTGACCTTTTGAGTAACTAATCAAACTAAACGATGCTATACGCTACGCAGTAGTTGTTGTGTTAAAAAAAACATAAATGACGAAATTTTTAGCCATTCAAACCTTTATACTTTTTGAGTGACTAATCAGATAATAAATATGGTACTATATGCTATATGCTGTACCGTAGTTGTTGTATTAAAATAAATATAAATGAAGAAATTTTCATTCTAAATTAAAACTCTTTAATTTCTAGAAAAATTTCTTGGTGTTGTTTATGTCCTATCTAGAAAAGCAAGGACAAAAATCAAAAGATAAGTTGTAATTTTGATGGGCAAAATAAAAAATGGTACACTTTAGTTTTTAAATTTTAATTTATTATAAATGTTTAGTTCGAAACCGGAATTATTGCAATATAAATTTTGTAATCTAACTAAGTTAACTAAATATTGAAGTATCGCTAATACAGAAATGATATAGTAATATTGTGATTGATGATGCAGTACTAGTTAAGATGTAATATTATTTCTACGGTACCGATACCTCAATATTTAGTTAATTAAATTTAATTATAAAATTTAATTACAATAATTCTGAAAATTTTAAAAATTAAAAATTGAAAACTAAATGCCCCCGCCTTTAGTTCTCAATTAAAATTTTAAAATTTAAAATTGAAAACCAAAAAAAATAAATAATAACAATAATAATTGAAACAATACATCTTTAAATAATGGATTAAAGAAAGAAAAAGGTGCCTAAGTCCCCAAAATGCTATTACCTCCAAATGGAAGAATACATTGTACTAATGCCAGTTTGCTTCCACATGATTTCTTTTATTTTTATTTTTATTATTATTTTTATTATTATTATTATTCTTTTTTGGTTGGAGATA
This sequence comes from Tillandsia fasciculata, assembly GCA_029168755.2. NCBI lineage: Eukaryota > Viridiplantae > Streptophyta > Magnoliopsida > Poales > Bromeliaceae > Tillandsia > Tillandsia fasciculata. The sequence goes on from CM054949.1 coordinate 4,883,682, forward strand.
ATAAAAAGCATGTTGAGTGGAATGCTGTGATTTGTATCGATCTTTGATTATTATTATTATTATTATTATTTTGTTTGAATTTTTTTTTATTATCACAATGATACTCTCTAAGCCTTTATTCTCTTTCTGAGGTCATTGGTGGAGGAATCTGGATAACTTAATTATGAAAGCAATGCATGCTCTTGAAAGAGACCACAAACCAACTTCACAAGCTCTCTTGCTGTTAAAACCCTATCTCTTCCGCTAGGGATACCATCGAAGGCCCTTTCGAAAGCTGTTGCGGTGCTGGCAATTGTGTCTGGCCATTGATTGGTTTTCACACGTGCTCCAAATGCCATCGATACTACAGATGTTGCATAATACACCGGCACCATTAAAGATTATATTAAAGGCTGCTGAGTTGCTGGCGATTACGTATTATAATGCGTGTCGACTGATCCATGCAGACACTCTTCGGCACTATTAGCGCATTTGCAGTACTTTGGGGGACGCATACGGTGTACTCCAAGCAACACTGACTAATTTGTTATGTGACAAACTCTTTAAAAAGGATTCAAAGACTGCATCTTCCAAATTTGAGGAATATTCGATGGACTGACTGACTAGATCCGCCAAACGAGAAAAACTGGGCCCACCCTTTTTTGTGTGTGTGTGTGTGTGTGTGTGTGTGTTTGTTTGGTGGTGAGAATCCTACAAACCTTAATTAAACTCTTAATTAAACTTGTGATATTTAAAATAATGCAATTATTTAAAATTTACTGTCCACGCATCCACACTCGAAAAAGACATATTTAAAATTATTTTTTTGTTCTTCTTTAAAAAGTGAGATTTATGGCTCAGACTTTGAGCCCAGAGAGTATATAGCACAGAAAAAAGAGAATAATCCAATTCAATTTTTTGTATAACACAAAATTTTTAAAAAATAATTTAAAAATTATAATTATAACGATTTTATCCACTAGCAGCAATAATAACTCATTGAGTTTAAACCATCAGTTCAAAATACTAAAAACAAGTTATTATTACTGGAATCCTTTATATACCAAATTATTAATTCTTTTTAAATTTAGGCTCTAAAATTTAAAAAAAAAAAAAAAAGGTTCTTGCATATAAGCAAATTCTAAACAAAGCTCAATTTTTTAAATTAGTCTCAAATCTAATTTGAAAACATAAATTTTGATGATAAAAAATTTAAAGAAAAATTAGAATTAACTCTCTTAAAATGAAGGCAAGAAAAGTGCAGCCCCTTTGAATTTTTGGCACCTTTTTTTTTTTTTTTCCTTGGCATGATGACATTGTCATTAAAGAAATAGCAACAATGTCAACAAAAAAGAAAAAAGAAAAAAGAAAAAAGTGTCATGCCACACCTTTTAAAAAGGTCGTATTATTTAAGGCGTGTTTGTTCCTATTGTTGTTTATTTTATTTATTTAGAATTATATTTTATACGATCTAGTGTGCGCCTGAACGGTGAAGTGCTTATAGTTTTTAAGGCAAAAATTGCCGCACTAGTCCCCGAATTTTAGGCAAAGTTTTATTTCGGGTTCGGTATTAGATGTCCCTAAGCTCTTAAATTTCTTTTAATTATATTTTTTTGCCATTAGGGGATCGGCATTCTAATCTATGACGGGAGAATCGGTTGGTCGAGTTGTAATTGCGATCTATAAATGCTGTATCTGAACGGTTTAGTAGTTCAAATTTTTAGAATTAATGATTAATCCTAATGATCCTACAATTTCAACTCTACCTCTAGGTGAACTTGTATATATATATATATATATATATATATATATATATATATATATATATATATATATATATATATATATATATTTATTTATATATAAAAATTAAATCGTTGAATTGAAACTATAAGATCAGATAAAGAGCCAAGAATTGAGTTTTTATATTTTTAAAAATATCAAGTTATTGTTGTTTGTAATTTTTAGCATTTGGATGAAAGGATGTGTGATTAGGATGATAGTAGATCTCTTGGGTTAAGTGGGTGATTGATAGAATAGAATAATTTAAGAGATGAAATTAGTCAAAGGGATAGATCTAACGGTAGAAAACTTATGAGCACCAATTGCTTGGTGCTTGTACAAGCCACTACAAAAAAAAAAAATAATAATATAAGGATTCTTTTTAGATAACGCTTGGGATAAGTGCCTACAAATATCCCTACAATATTGAAAATGTTGGGGCTTCAAAAAAACGTCGTCATATGAATCCTTTATTATATTAAACTAATTAGTTAAATAATAAATTTTATTATTATTTTTAATTTTTTGATGCTATTGAGACACTTTTAAATATCATTAAGCCAGAATTTTACTTCTGGGGGGCCAAAAATATATTATACAAAATATATTAGTATTTAAAAATTATTAATAAAGCAAATTATATATGATAAAAATTCAATGTACAAAAATGTAAAAAAAATTAAAAAAATTTTACTTACCATTCAAACATTAGAATAGTGCTCGATGCTCCTTCAGGTCACAAAATCCATCAATGATTGAATTAATAGTAAATATCTCGACAATTTCTTTTTTAATATACATGATCAAAGAATTAATGAGAAAGCCATCATCCATCTTATTCTGGAGATTGGTTTTGATAATATTCATAGCATAAAATGCTCGTTCGGTAGTAGCAGTTGAAATCGGAAGAATTAGTACAAGTTTAACTAATCGATAGAGAAGGAGATATATTTCTGACTTTCTTGTTGCCACCAACCATTGACATAACTCAGAAATAGTTGTGAATTTTTGCAAATCGGATTGTCGCGAAATTTCAAATTCATAATGACGAAGCTTTATTCTCAACTGTTCTTTCTCTAACTCGGTAAAATCTTGAGGATAATACATTTTTGCAAGATTACAAATATCATCAATATTAAAAAATTTGCAACCATCTTTAGGATCTAAAGCACAACTTAGAGTAAGTAATTCTATCATATTGCTACTAAATCTTGCACTTAATTCTTGCAATTGACAATCTATTGCACCATTAAAAATATCAACTCGATAGTGATGCTCAAGTGTAATGTGGTCTCGTTGAAGACAAGCACAACCACCTCTTTTCACATAAGAAGAAAACATAATTGGAACTTCTATATCATATTTCGCACAAAATAACTTTATTTTGTCAAAAAGAGAACTCCATCCTTCATCTCTAAGCTTTTGAATAAGTGATTTTGTTGATGTCACAAGATGCATAGCATTAAGAATATCTTGAGATTTACGTTGCAAATATTGACAAAAAATGTAGGTCACCTCTGTTATTTCTTTCACAAGATACAAGATAAACACAAATTCAAAAGATGTCATTGCCTTATGAGCTAAATGTGCTTCATCAATAATAGTTGGGATCCTTTATCAATAATATTCTCTAAAACTGTGCATGTTGCCTTAAACATTCTTAGCAAACTTGTAATAGATCTGAAGTGTGAAGTCCAACGAGTATCACCGGCCCTTTGCAAAGTGTCAACTTGATTGAGTCCGGTTTCTATTTCAAGCTCATTATTTTCAATCATTTCGGTCATTTCAAAACTATGAAACTTTTTTAGTTCATCATTTCGCTTGGTAGAAGATCCAACAATATTGACAATAGTACTTAATTTTGAATAAAATTCATAAACCTCAAGAACATCTTTAGATGCTGCAACCAAAGTTAATTGAAGACGATGGGCTAAACAATGGATATAGTATGCATAGGGACAATCATTAGAAATTAATGCTTGTAATCCATTCCATTCACCTCTCATATTACTCGCCCCGTCATAACCTTGGCCTCGAATATTTTGAATATCAAGACTATAATGAAAAAGAACATAATAAATTGTATTTTTCACGGTTAATGCTTTAGTATCCGAGATGCGAACAAGACCAAAAAATCTTTCCTGAATCAAACCTTGTACATCAACAAATCTCAAAATGATAGTCTTGATACTAAATTTATCGCGTGCTTCATCAACCATTATAGAAAATTTGGAGTCACCAATTTCATCTTTAATTTTTCTTCTTACTTTCTCCTCTAAAACTTGCAAAATTTTCTTTTGCGTATCCGGTGAAATATAAGATGCAATTTGCGGAGCATTTTCTAAAATAACTTTTGCAATATCTTCATTAAGAAAAGAAAGCACTTCCAACAATTCTAGAAAATTATCCTGATCAATAGATTTTTTACTTTCTTCCCGACCTCGATCTCATAGCACATCCTTGAAAAGTAAGATATTTAACTGCAATTATTGATGCTTTAAAGTGTAAACGATTGTTTGCCTTTTGTTGTGATGTTTGTCTATGAATCATATTTTGAATATGCTGAGATTGTTTCATCAATTCTTCGCAAGTTCTTTCGGCAACTTTATGAGATAAGTTTGGTTCTCTACGCATATGATTTAGAAAAGCACATCGTTTTTCATCTTTAACTTTTTTCCAATTATAAAAACCGTCAACAGTGAAGGCATTTTGTGAAGAATGCCCTTACGGTTTGTTAAAAAGAAAGCATGGTAGACAAAATATTGCATCTTTGGTTGGAGAATATTCTAACCACGATTTGAATGATTCGAACCAGAAAGGCTGGAAACGACGTTATGAGAAAGAGGCCCACTTTTTGGATATTCCAAAAGTCTCGGTTGACATGGACCATTGATTATATATGTCCGTCGAACTTCATCACGGTGTTCAACAGGATAATCCCATGCAAATTTGGGATCGTAATCCAGAATCTCGCTCAAAGGGCATGTCAATTCTTGGAGATTTTAAATGACAACTTTGGGAACGTGAAGCCTCATCTCTATAAATAACTTCTTGTTCATTAGCTCGATATTTCAATATTTTTTCTTTTAAAAGAAGAATCGAGTGTAGTTGTCCTTCTCATTAAAATAATAATGGTCTAGAGATCTACAAAAAAAATATGTCAAGAAATTATCTAATTAAGTACTAAGATATAGTCTTTATAAGATAATTTGTAAATCATGTAGAGTTATGTAAAAAAAAAAAAAAGAACAATAAAATCTAAAAATAAATGACAAGTAATAATTATTCTACTAACAGCAAATAATTTAGTTTAACTAATAAAAAAAAAAAGAAGAAGAAGGGATTGAGGGAATATTTGACCTTAGCTAGTCGTATGAAGAATTTGTGGTCGCTGGCTTCAACGACCGTGATGAGCGAAAGAGTGGAGAGGAGGCAAAATTGCGGAGGGAGGCTGGAGCCCGAAGGGGCGTACTGCGTTATCGTGTAGTTTGACCTACACGTTGAGTAGCGAGCAAGAATCGGAGAGAGAGATTGAGAGATAGAAAAGAGAGAGATTGAGATTTGAGAGAGAGAGGATTAGAGTTGTGGGCTGTGAAGAGAGAGAGAGAAGAGATAAGAGAGAGAGATGTAACGATTGAGAGTCCCGTTACGGCGTTACGTGACTTACGAGGAGGAGGCGGGCGGCGGCGGATTTCTTGACCCACAAGAAACGGTAATTTTTTTAAAAAAATTTCTTTTGGCCTCTAAACTTTATAATATTTTAATTATTTTATTAATTAAGTATAGGACTTCTATGCAATTTTGAAAATACTGAGGAGGGGGCCATGGCCATTGTCGGCCTCTGCATGGCCCCGTCCCTGCAAACAAGCGTCCTTAAATATTAACTTTCTTGTAATAATGTTAGCCAGGCTCAAGAGCCAATATATTTATAGTGTTACGAACATACCTATAAACTAAACGCAACTAATAATATTTTAATGACTAAGTTGAAAAATTATTGAAAGTATAAGGATTAAAATAAAATTTAGTAGGTGGTTGGCTCGTTGGTGAAATAGTATGATCTAAAGAATAGAAATTATCAAAGGGGTAGATCTAACGGTAAAAAATTTGATTGCTAGCACCAAGTGCTTAGTGCTTGTGGGTTTTCGACTTTTTGGATGAAGATTTGTAGGGTTAGGATAATAATGGTCCTCTATGATTTAGTGAGTGGTTGGTGGAATAGCATGATCTAAGAGGTGAACTAAAGGGATAGATCAAATGGTGAAAAACTTACAAGCTCTAAGTGCTTGGTGATTTTAAAAGCACCGTAGCTGGAATATATATATATATATATATATATATATATATATATATATATATATATATATATATATATATATATATATATATATATAACTAGACTACTATACTATTAATAACACCGAGTCATTTATACTATTAAGTTTTTAACCCTTGGATGAATATATGTGTGGTTAGGATGATAGTGGGTTCCTATGGTTTAGTGGGTGGTTGGAAAAATAGTATGACCTAAGAGATGAAAATAATCAAAGAGATAAATCTAACGTGAAAAACTTGGTAGCACCAAATGCTGGTGCTATCGATAACGTAATAGCAGAACTATATATATATATATATATATATATAAAGCTAGGCTGGAATACTATTAATAGTACCAAGTCATTGAAGCTATTAAGTTTTTAACCGTTGAATTAAAAGATGTGTGGTTGAGATGATAATGGGCCCCTTGGGTTTAATAGGTGATTGAAAAAATAGTAAAATCTAACGGGTGAAAATGATCAAAGGGGTTGATCTAAAGGTAGAAAACTTGATAGCACCAATAATTTGGTACTATTAATAGTATAGTAGCCGGACTCCCTTAGATCATTTATTCTACCAACCACTCGCTTAACCCAAAGGGCCCACTGTCATCATGACCACACATTTTTTCATCTACGGACTAAAAACCTATAAGCACCAATGGGTTGGTACTTTTAAAAGCATAGAAGCTCAATTATATATATATATATATATATATATTGTGCTTCTATGCTTTTAAAAGTACCATGTTATTGGTGCTTGTAGGTTTTAGCCCTTTGATGAAATGATGTACGGTTAGGATGATTGTGAGCCCATTGGGTTTAGTGGGTGGTTGGTGAAATAGCATGATCTAAGGGATGAATTTAGCAAATGGATAGATCTAATGGTAAAAAACTTACAAGCACCAATTGCTTGCTACTTTTACAAGCATAGTAATCGGACTCTCTCTCTCTCTCTCTCTCTATATATATATATATATATATATATATATATATATATATATATATATATATAGTCCGATTACTATACTATCAATAGTATCAAGTACTTGATACTATTAATTTTTCGGCCCTTGGATGAAGAGATGTGCAGTTAGGATTATAGTGGTTCTCTAGTGTTTATACTATTCCACTAATAACTCACTAAACTCTAGAGGAACACTATCATCATAACTGCACATCCCTTCATCCAAGGGCCGAAAACTCAATAGTACTAAGTACTTGATACTATTAATAGTATAGCAACCTCGTTCTATATGATTGAGCTCCTATGCTTTTTAAAGCATAAGTCATCGGTGCTTGTGAGTTTTCAGCCCTTAAATGAAGAGATGTGCGGTTAGGACGATAGTGAGCCATTAGGATTTAGTAGGTGGTTGAAAATATAGTATGATCTAAGAGGTGAAAATAATCAAAGAGTAGATTAAACGGTTTCTAGAATTTTGTTAAGATTTGATTATTATTTACTAGCTCAATTTAATCATAATTAATTAATTAACTTGTCTCTACTAATGTCACACCCCGGGAGAGGTATAAAAGCGGAAAACGGTCCTTTTTTTTTTCAAAGTCTTTTCTCCCGGTACTTGCCCAGACCCGCCACATATACAAAATCTCTTTATATCAACGGACAAAGACTCCCCTGTATATACACGGCGTCGCACAAAATATATATATCAACCACAACCAGTTTTACGTATACATAGTGCTAAATAAAGAGATAAGCTAGTCTTTGAATTCAAATAAGAGAATATCGCCTACACGACATACTCCAAGTTGAAAGGATAAAGGCACAAAGTTTAAAATAGTGCCTATCCGACACTCAGTTTTGAAAACAAATTTCGCAAATATTTTTATCCTTTTAAAAAGCTCTGCATTCCACATGCAAACACACACTGATAAACCAAAATCCAAAAGACTACTAACCATCCACATAAACCACATGTCCCACATCCACATCACAAGGTGTTCACATCACAAAATGTTCACATCTCATGCAAGTAGTATTAACCAAATGTAATGATCGAAATGGAGGAGTAAATGTCACAGGAATGACGAAACCCGAATCACTCCCAAGCCGTAGCCTCACCCCTGTACCCGCCGGAACCTGTTACATGGTGGGAGTCAGTGACAAAAATCATAGAAAGAAAATCGGATAAAATGATGCTCAAGTGCGAAAGATAGCTACGACATCAAACCGGAAATCGAAACTCCCAAGTCATTCACACTGCTTTTCCAGGTTCCCATCTCGGATCCCTGGGAATACATCAAACGTGCTCATCTCCCTGGTGCTCAACGCCCCTAACTGCAACGGCGCGAGGGCTCCCTACCACGATAATCGCCGTGTAGGGTTCACGGGTCAACCGACCACTTCTCTGGAAAAGTATACCTTTGCGGTGGCCAAACCACTGGTGTACGTGACAGCTCCATGAGCCTCAAAATCCCATACTCGTGGAATAAGATGCGGTATGCCTCACGATCCCATACTCGTGGAATAAGTCACAGTATACCTCACGATCCTATACTCGTGAGATAAACCAATAAGTCACCGAATCCGTCCATGTCCTTTACGCATGTACCGTTCCATCACAATAGCCGTGACAATGTCCTTCCTGTCATTTTAAAATAACAATACCGAAAACAACAATAAGAGAAAGATGAGGGTTGAACACCACCGTTCAACAATGTCCCCAACCTCGGTTTGGTTACCCACCTTGACTGGTGATGAAAACGAAGCCCAAAAACCCTTCAAAAGCCTCCGCAACCTTGTCCGGACGAAAATGGCGGACCCCTCGGCGACAAAAGCAGAGTTCGGGCTCCCACCACTGCATCGGCAGTACCGGCAAAAAAGAGAGTAAAAATACTCCCTGACAGTAAACACACCAAAAACAACATCAAAACCACAATCGGAAGTCAATTCCGAAATTCGTAGGTCAACCTAGGATTCCGACAGCAAAAACAACGGTAAAATCGTTCAACGGAATGAGCTTTGTGGCGACGCGAAGCAACGACAGAAAAACCAAGCAGCGGCGGCTTACGGTGCGCAAAGTCAAGTCGCTGCTTGCACAAGGCTGGCGCGTGGCAATCAAAAAGCGGCGGCAGGCAAAACGGCGGCGGCGCGTAAGGGCCTCGGCTAAGCAGCGGCGACGCGCAAGGGCTGGCTGTGGGCGACCCATGCGGAGCGGCGGTTGCAAACATGCGGTTGCAAGCGCGCGGCAATGCGGTGCGATTGCAAGGTGGCACGCGGCTGGCAGCAGGTCGGGTGCGCGGCAGGCAGCAGGGAAGGCGCGTGACTGGCAGCAGGGTGGGTGTGCACGTTGGCAGACCTGGCGCTGCGACGCTGGGCCTGCGGGCCTGGCGCATGGAGCTGGGCCTGCGGCTGCGCATGGTGTGGGCCCAGCAGAGCAGCGCGCGGGTGGCACGCGGGCGTGGCGCTGGGGGCGGTGCGCAGCGCGGCAACAAGCAATGCAGCGGCGCGGCGGCATACAGGCAGGTGGCAGCGTGACGTTACGGCTTGCCGCAGCGAGGGGCTGGTGCGCGACGCTGGTGGGCTGCATCCTTTGCAGCGCGCGGCGCTACGGCTAGCGGTGCTCGGGGGTGCAAGCTTGCGGCGCGGCGCGGCTTGCGGTCCTAGCGGAGCGGCGCGGCTAAGCGACCGGCGGCGACGATCTTCGTCAAGACAAAGTCTTAGGCCCGACAAAGCGGAGACGACCTAGCGACTTTGTTAACGGCGGCGGCAGCCTCCCGTTTCATCCGACAGCGGCAGCCTCCCGTTTTATCCGATGGCGGCGGCGGCCTCCCGTCTCATCCGACGGCGGCGGCGGCGGTGTGGAGTCCTGGAATCCCCGTGCGACTTGACTGGGTGGTCAACGGTGAGAAAACACCTATTATTGGTGTACCGAGTCTGTTGTGCGTCAAACGGATGTCAAAAACGGACTCAGCGCACGAAAACGGTAAAAATCGGCTATTTTTGGGCAAATGGGCCTTACGGGCCGAATTTTTGGGTGGCCACGACCCACTTGGCGTGCACCGGGACCAGCGAGCGGGGCGGCTGGGATGCATGGCGGGTTCCTATTAGGAGGGGGACGATATGACGCCCCAACTTCCCACGGGGTCACCCATCCTAGAACTACTCTAGCTCTAGCACGCTTAACTTTCTTAATCTCTTGGGCCTTGCTACCACCCAAAATGCTATAGCCAGGTTAAGAGATTTAGTCCTATTATATCATTTATATATAAGACTAATACACATTTCGGGGGTGTCACATTCTTCCCCCTTTAAGCCCTGACGTCCTCGTTAGTCTCAAAGACACTCACAAGCACCATGCGATGTGAGACTCGTCTCACTAGCCTTAGCCGACCTTGTGGGGAGCTACACTCCACCCACAACGATCATTAGCCGGGGAATCTCACTCTACCCGTTATTTTTCCGCATTGGGTTATCTTTATGCAACGATTTGGTGATTTATTGTTTACACCTATTCATCCCCCCTCTAGGTGGTTTTTTTCCTATTCAGATCCATTATCGCATAACCCATATTTGTTACTTTATGCCTCTAGTAGACTTAGTGGGCAGACCGTCGGTCTTGGTGACGGTACCCACTGAGAACTACTGTTGGTTGTAGTTCTCATGCCCTCTGTTGGTGACAATTTCCAAGGACTTCTTCTTCAGTTCCTGCTACTCTTGCTGCTGCTGCATCATCTGACCGAGGTAAGGGAGTCGTGAGCTAGATCCTACCCGTTCCCATTGAGAGAGTAGATGGACCCCTTTTTGGAGTTGATTTAGTACAGTCAGTGGTTTGGATGTATCATGTACTTATTTTTATTTTGAGGGTTTTATTTTAGAGAGACATATGTATGGTGAGGACCTGACTTGTACTATTTGGGGATTGTATTTATTTATTTCAGCAGTTTACTTTTTCGCTCTGATATCTGTATAGTGGTTAGTATTATCTTTCGCAGGTTAGTTGCTTCGTCTATATGGAGCTTCCCGTATAGGCGACGAATATGTTGGCGGGCCCGGGTCGCAGTTTCGACCTCGGGGCAAAACAGGCGGCCTCCCGTCTCATCCGAGGGTGGTGGTGGCGGCCTCCCGTCTAAGCCAACGGTGATGGCGGCGGCTCCGCTCAAATCTCCCGCTCCGACGGAAATCCCAAGAAACCCAACGAAAACATAAAAACCTCACGAAAACCGAAAACGAAGCTAACAAAAAGCCAAGAGCCAATCTTTTACTGACGGGGAAGACGATGCGATGCCCAGACCCCGCTCTCCGATCTCCGGTCTCCGACGGTGGTGGCGCTCATGAACCCGATCTCCGATGATGACGACGTTTTCGATTCCGAGCTCCAGTGCGCACAACAAGGAAGAAGATGAATCACTCTATTTCAAAAACGAAAAATGAGGATTTTCTTGTTTCTTTTTTTCTAATGTGTAAAATAATATGATCCCCGATCCCCCTTATATTTATAAGAGAGATTCTAACCATTTTAACTGTTTTTCAATCGTTTCTTTCTTGATTTGCACGTCAAAATTATCGAAACGCCCCTCATGCATCAGCAGGAATTTTAAAGCACCATAAAGTATTAATGGGTATTTTAAAAATCGTTTTCACTCATTAACTTCGAAAAATCCTACCGGAAGATTCGTTAGTCGAATTTTCGAGCCGATCGCACCGCCGCTCTCCGTTTAACTAGCTCTATTACATGAAAGCCAAAACCAATGGAATCGACAAAAGCGGAAAATAAGTAAAATAACATACACATTAAAAGTGACTAAAAAAGAAAAAATCGTGAGCACTACAACTAATCTCTCGATCCAAATGAAGCATTAATGTAAAAAATAATCAAAGTCTTAAAGTCATATTAAAAGGTTCACTTAGACGAAGGAAAGAAAAAAAAAAAAAAAAAAATTCTCCCTCACTCTCTCCACCGTTTCTTGAAAAAAAAATTTAACCATTATACAAAACTTTTTTTTTTTTTCCCGTCTTCTTTTCTCTCCATTCAAATAGAATTTAACCAAACATAAATTATTATTTGGTATTAATGGGCTTATGTATATATATATATATATATATATATATATATATATATATATATATATATATATATATATATATATATATATTTTATTAATAACAATTTCTACTAGATTCATATACTTATTTTTTTTTTCTAAAATAAATAAAATATTATTTTTAGCTTGTGAATTACATTCCCTAGATTTAGCCACACTCCTACTAATTAATTTTTTAATTAATGTGCCCTAAAGTTGAACACCTGTCCCTCTTATTGTTGTGGCCCTTGTCCCTTTCCTTTTTGAATAGGAGATCTCATAGTTGGCTTTACAAAAGGAAATTATTATTAATAATAATAAAACTAGTGCTTTTTTGAAGCTTATGTGTTGGCACAAAATCATGGGTGGAATTTAAAAAGGAATTATTATTTTATAATATAATAATTAGATGGGATTGCTTATAAAATAATGCCACTTGATTAATGGATGGTTATTTGACTCTTTAGAAAGGTCCTATGTTTTGAGGTCCACCTGGGGTAATTTTATCATTTTGTTTTTTCTATCATATAATAATTAGATGAAAATATTTTTAATAGCTGTAATTTTTTGTGTGACAACATAGTTTAGGCCAGTCATAAAGATAAATAGATTAATTACATATGGCTTTCTGTAAACATATCGAATAGTATATATATTCCTACAAAGTTTAATTTTTCATATTTATTCCTTTAAAAGTCCAACGTTATTCATATATATCCCTCCGATTTATTATCGTTAGTTCACGATTTATTTTTTAACAGATTATATATGAAATGACAGGTTTACCCTTTCAAAAATATCCCTCCAAAAAATAATGCATAAATATCTAGAAGGGTAAAAAGATAAATTTACCTCACTAATTAATCAAGATTAAGTATTTAATCTATGATTAACTAGATTTTTCTAACAGAGATAGACGGTAGAGATATATATGAATAACGTTGGATTTTTGAAGGGATAAATATGAAAAGTTAAACTTTGTAGGGATATATCTGCTATTCGATATGTTTATATGGAGTCGCATGCAATTAATCCAAAATAAATTATTAAGAGAATTAGTATAATTATTCTTCTCCTAAAAATACTATTAAAATAAGTAATGACACAATTTACAATAAGGCAAGTAGGCTTATCCTAATAAAACTATTAAAAATGATAATTTAGTAGTTTAAAATTAAAATTTGAACTTAAAATTAGTTCAGATCAGATTGAATTAAACTTAAAAAAATATTAATGCTAACTAAGATTAGTATTATCATTAATTTAATATTATTGATGCTTGCTTTCACTTTTAGTATGACAAACTAGTATTAAAATTAAGATTTATAAAAATAATATATATAAATTTTATATTTTGATGTTTATCGAGCAGAACATGAACGAGTTAGGGTCATCTCGTGATCTGTTAGTTTTTTTTTTTTTTTCGAACTAAAAAAAATAACTCGTGTTATCAACTTGTTTATTAAATAGAACAACTAAATTCAGATTAATTTCAAGCAGAATACGAATTAACTTATGAAAAAGCGAATTAGATTCATTGCATCACATGGAACCTCCTTTTTGAAATAAAATGTGAAGGGAATAAAAAGGTAAAGCCTCTTTTTAATATACCAACAAAAGTATAATCTTTTGAATATGTCTTATTCTTACAAAAAAATAACGACCTTTTTATTAATTACAGTCACATCCAGCATAATTTCACATTTATCCTCCCAAAACTCTAATGTTGAAATTTAAACTTTTGAATTCTAAATTTATTTATTTATTGCTTCATCTTGAAAATTAGAGATAAATTAATACAAATTAGCCTATAAAATTAAATATGTAACATTACCAAATCTGAAAAAAAAATAAAAATACACTTATCATCATTGCCCTAGTAAATATGCGAAATATTTCAAAATTTTAATTTTATCCTTTCATGAGCTATAATTTTAATAAACTAATTATTAGACTTGTAATTTTCATATATTTAATTATAAGACTTATAATTTAGAAAAACTTAATCAAACAAAAGTGATAGATTATACATTAAATTACATATAAAAAAAAAAGGATAATTTTCTATGTACCCCTGTAATATGATGAAATATCTAATTTACCCTTCTTATTTCTTTCTTTCAAATATACCCCTAATACGTTCCACATTTTTTCTGATATACTCCTATTTTGAGGGTATATCAGAAAGAATTTGAGTTTTTAGAAGGGTATATTAGAGAGCAGATTTTTTGAGGGGTAGATATGAAAGTTGGGAACTTAATAGGCGTATATAGGCAATTGTCCCTAAAAAAAACTATATTATAAGTCATAATAAAAAATATAAATATAAATATTAAATAAAAAATTAATAAAAATTATGTATTACTATTTTGCCATAGAGCAATGCTACCTGAATGCCCTAGAATAGATGGAGTGTAAGATGTACACTCATTTTGAGATTTATATTTATATTTTTTTTTCACCATACAAGGAACCGCTGAAAACTATACAAATAATTTTAGATTTTAAAAGAGTATATATGAAATTTTAAAACTTTACATGAGCATATTTGAAATTCTCTCTTATATTTTACTTTAAAACTTTACCCAAATTCTCTCTTTAAAATTTTACCGGAGTATTTTTTTTTATATTTAATAGCCCTCAATGTAAGTCCAAGTTGAAGTAAATTTTCGGTGAAACTAAAATTCAGATAAAATTATTTATTTCTTCACTATTTATTTATTTGTATAGTTGCATAATTGAGGTATCACAATTTTATTATTTATGGGATAGAAAATAAATAATATAAATACCAAAGGTAAGAAAAATGAGTTAATAATTTATTATTTTCTCTTTGTTTTGTTTTTTATTTTTATATATACTTCGAAAATTGAAATTTATTTCACTTATTCCCACTTTCTAAATTTAATATGAAATTATAATGCGTCCATCATAATTTTAAAAATATTTTATTTATTCATGGAGAATCAAATTACTGTTAATGATTTTTAAAATTTTTTTCAAATATTTTTTTTTTTTCTAAGGTTTACTGATGAGATTAGATTTTTAAAAAATATTTTGATAAATTTAAAATAAATTTAAAATTTTTAAATAATAATAAAAAGTAAGAAAGAATATCTAATATATTTAATTTATTCTTAGTAGACTAAAATACTCTTATTATTATTTTTATTTTTTTTAAAAACACTAATAGAATTGGAGATTTTCACGATAATTTTAAAATTAATTTAAAAATTTTAAATAATAATAAAAAATAAGAATAATGGTAATATAAAAATTGATTTTTATATTGGTATGTATGAAATTAATTTTAATAAATAAAAAAATAAAAAAATAAAAACAAGACGCACCGTTATCGAGATTCGTTCCCGAAACCAAACAAGTAAATGAGTGAGAAGTGCGTCCAATTTACAAAGTAATCCTTCCATCTCTCTCTCTCTCTCTCTCTCTCCAATTTACGACCCTTCTCGAATCTCGATCCCCTCACACGTCACCATCTCTCTCTCTTTCTCTCTCTTCATCGCTTTCCGTTTTATACCCCTCTCTCTCTCTCTCTTCTCTCTACAACATAAAGAATTTGCTTCGACGAGGAGGAAGAAGAGCCACCCTCTCTCTCTCTCGGTTCAACAATGGCGGGGAACGATTGGGTCAATAGCTACCTGGAGGCGATCCTCGACGTGGGGAAGGGGATCGACGCCGACAAGTCCTCGCTCCTCCTCAGGGAGCGCGGCAGGTTCAGCCCCGCGCGCTACTTCGTCGAGGAGGTCATCACCGGCTTCGACGAGACCGATCTCTACAAGACCTGGGTTCGCGTGAGTAGCTTTTTTTTTCTTTTCTTTTTTTTTCCCGATTTTTTCCGATTTTTTGGTGATTTTTTCTGTGATTTTTGGGTTTTTTTTTGTTTTTTTTTATAAAATGCTTTAAGGCCGCGGCGATGCGGAGTCCGCAGGAGCGGAACACGAGGCTCGAGAATATGTGTTGGAGGATATGGAATTTGACGAGGAAGAAGAAGCAGGTGAGGGGTTTTCGATTCCAGATTTAAGTTCTGATTATCTAATATTTACGGTTTTAATTTTGTGTCGATCGATTATGTTATGATCATCCTGATACTTTTGTGCTTCGTGTGAGTAAATTGGAAGAGGTAATGTGATTACGATTAATGTAAGATCTGTATCTCTGATGTCCTTTTAGCGTTGCTACGAAGTTGCTACTATGAGTTTGTTGACGCCGAGTAAATTGACTCAGTGAGATTAACGAAGTTGGTTTTGGATAGAAGAAGATGAGAATGGAGAATCGTAGGCGAGTGGTGAATAATTTTGATATTTTAGTATTGTTTTGTTCATCTCACTGAGACAAAATATAAATGAGCATAGAAGCAATAAAAAGCAGATATTAGCTTTTCTATCGATCTGGAACATATGCCGCCGCAGAATCTGTTTTCTGATTCATGCTGTTGTTGCCTCTTCTTCTTTGTGATTGAAATACTTTTTTCTTTTCTATGACATTGCGGTTATAGGCACACGAGAATGTCGAAAGGTAACTAAATGGGTAATACCCTTCTTTTTTTTTTTAAAAAAAAAAAAACTATGGAATCAATGAATATGTTCCACTTTATTGTTAACTCGAGTGGACTTGCAATCTTTTGGCCAATGTGTGCAAGCATCGCTATCTCTTATATAATGATCGGTAATCGCTAGATAAAAATACACCGCTTCTGCCTTAATAGTAAAAAAGACAAATTAGATAGTCAATTAATGCGGTACTTCTCCACGCTTATGCTTTAGAATGCATGAAACTCTTCATTGAAGTAAAGGAAGGATGTATGATCTTAATTTATTGAGATTTATGTTGTCTATTTTTATGTGATGCTTATTAGTTGTTGTGTTGCATCTTTTGCTTATCAAGTTCCGTTATGGTCATGTAATGTAGATTGAAGGAGAGGAAGCCTTGCGTCTGTCTAAACGCCGTCTTGAGCGTGAGAAAGGTCGCCGAGAGGCAACTGCAGATATGTCTGAAGACCTCTCTGAAGGAGAGAAAGGAGATACTGTGGGCGATCTTTCTGCTCATGGTGACAGCACAAGAGGACGAATGCCCAGGATTAACTCAGTTGATGCCTTTGATGCTTTGGCTAGTCAGCACAAGGATAAAAAACTGTATATAGTATTGATAAGGCATGGGCCCAAACTTCTAGTGATTATTATGGCATTTTCTTATTTTTATTGGGAGAGTGTAGGGTGGGGCTTTTTTCCTTCCCTTCTATTCGGGCTAGTAGTCATGCAAACCGGTTATATGAATGTCTGGTTGGCATTTCTACGAAGATGCACATTTTATTTCGATGCATATCTTATCTTTAGCCCACGGCCGGCAGTTAAAAGTCCGACGGCAGTTAAAAGCCTGAATTTTCGGAATCTTTTGAAATGGAACTTGTCATAAAATATGTTTTATGTTTTACTTTTCCATTTCTAATTCTTTTTTGTAAAAAATAATACTTGACTCCATCTTAGCATGCATTTTTTTTCCTTTCTTTTTCATGTTTCGCACTCTCCACTAAATAGGAAGAACAGGCTTGAGATCTGTAGATTTTATAAAACTTTTATGAAACTTCTTTTACTATAACAATGATTGGAGTCGGTACACTGGACATCCTGTCATTATTTGTGGTTGCATATACAGGAATATTTTAAATAGAAGTCCTTAGGTTAATATATGATGCCATGGAGTCGACAATGTGATAGCAAATTTGTAGATTGTTGTGTTTTCCTACATTCCAGAACTGTTTTGGTTTTGGGTTCTAGAGCCTAGATAATTTGCAATGAAGTTTTACAGAAAGGACATTAATTTTCTCTTACTTTTTTGGGTATTCGGCCACTGAATTAACAAAACGAATTTTTATATGGGGATAACACTTGTCAATATTGAAGCTGATCATTCTGCAATGAGGTCATTGAGATGGATAAAATGAGCTGTGAAGTTGATATACATTTTCATTGCTGATATTCATGATTCCTTCGCTATGTTTTATTCTTTCTAACAAATCATATTGCCGCATGCAGCATTCATGGTCTGATACGTGGTGAGAACATGGAGCTTGGTCGGGATTCTGATACTGGTGGTCAGGTAGTTCTGCCATGCTGATATGTACCTACAGAAACATATAAATTCATTATTATCAAAATTTTTTTATCTCATGTATATAATTTTCCTCATCATAGCCTTCAGTTTGATAAGAAAGCGAGTTATTACCTTCTCCTTTTGACGGTTTATGCCACTTATGTTTTTTTTCCCCTTTCTTCTCTTTGACTTGCTCACTTGTTGCGTTTCTCCAGGTCAAGTATGTTGTAGAACTTGCTAGAGCTTTAGGTGCAACTCCTGGAGTTTACCGAGTTGATTTGCTTACGAGGCAAATATCCTCGCCAGATGTTGATTCGAGCTATGGCGAGCCAACTGAGATGTTGTCTCCAAGAAACTCCGAGAATGGCATGCATGATGAGATGGGAGAGAGTAGCGGCGCTTATATAATTCGCATACCGTTTGGACCCAGAGAAAAATACATCCCGAAAGAACGTCTCTGGCCATACATTCAAGAATTCGTTGACGGCGCTCTTGGCCACATAATGCAAATGTCCAAAGCTCTTGGTGAACAAATCGGTGGTGGGGAGCCTGTTTGGCCTGTTGTAATTCATGGGCATTACGCCGATGCAGGGGACTCTGCTGCGCTTCTATCTGGGGCCCTCAACGTGCCAATGGTATTCACAGGACATTCCCTTGGGAGAGATAAGTTAGAACAGCTTCTGAAACAAGGGCGGCAAACAAGGGAAGAAATAAATTCAATGTATAAAATAATGCGTAGAATTGAGGCAGAAGAACTGTGTTTAGATGCATCAGAGATTATTATTACGAGCACTAGACAGGAGGTAGATGAGCAGTGGAATTTATATGATGGTTTCGATGTGATACTTGCTAAGAAATTAAGAGCTCGGATCAAGCGGGGTGTGAGTTGCTTTGGCCGCTATATGCCTCGTACAGCTGTGAGTATATTTCATCTTTCAAATTAGTTCCTAAAACAGATTGAACTTATTTGTCTGTAAAATCTTTTAAGGATGTTTGATTGCTGATTTAAAGATAGTCAGTTGATAGTGAACTTCCAATGAAATTTTATTTTCACTGAACTTTCACTTTTTACATGGTTTTTGGTTTGGCCAGAAGTAACCAAGACGGAGGAATATTTCAATTTTTTTTTTTTTTAATTGTAGCCTGATTTCAGGCCTTGCACGGACTGAGCTCATTTTTTGGGCTAGTGAGCCAGTTGCTGGCTTTCTACACTTTTACTAAATAAAGGATCTGGGCCTTAAACCTGAACTTGGCTTCTGTTATATGAAAGCAAGCATGCTTTATCTTTTATTTTCATCTTGGCTGCTGGAAGTATTGGATATAAATCCTACAATTATATTGGATGTGGTTCGAGTTTATTTTGTGGCATTTTCATGGTTTAAAATTAAAATTCATGTTACTTAATCTGCAGGTAATTCCTCCCGGTATGGAGTTCAGTCACATTGTTGTTCACGATGTTGATTCAGATGGCGATGTGGAAGGAGCTGAAGATGGTTCAGCTTCAGATCCTCCTATTTGGTCCGAGGTTCTGGACCCTTCCTTTACTTTTTATTTAGGGGAATTTCACATAGACTGCTATTTAGCTTCTTGTTGTTTTATCAAACCTCATGATTATCCATGCTAAATCATCGAAAAACATTGCGAGCATTCTTTATGGTCAGGAACTGTATTACTACTTAGTATTCTTTATGGTGAGGAACTGTATTAATTGCTCTTTCTTCTTTTCATTTATTAATGTGCGAATAAAATCAATGACAGATAATGAGGTTCTTTACAAATCCTCGTAAACCCATGATACTTGCTCTTGCCCGCCCAGATCCCAAGAAGAATCTCACAACACTTGTGAGGGCATTTGGTGAATGCCGGCCGTTAAGGGAGCTTGCAAATATTGTAAGTTAAATTATAAACTTACATTTGCTAAGTAGTTAGCTTCATTTTACTTTGAACCCACTACATCTGTCTAATTAGCATGGTTATTCTTATGAATCGAAAAGATTTCATACTTCCTCTTTTATTGTCTATTTATTTGGAACTTTGATGCTGCAGACACTGATAATGGGCAATCGCGATAATATTGATGAGATGTCAAGTACAAATTCAGCCGTCTTGACCACAATACTTAAGTTGATTGATAAGTATGACTTGTATGGTCAAGTGGCATACCCCAAACACCACAAACAGTCTGACGTTCCTAATATCTATCGCTTGGCTGCAAGAACGAAGGTACAATTTCTTATATGATGGTCAAATTGCAAGTTCAGCCTAAAAATGAGTTTGTCATATTTTGTGCTAATCAAAGCACAGGTAGAGTAAGCTGGCAATAGTCATATAATATTTTTGAGTATTTAGATAAATTATTGGTTGAAAATAAAGAAGTACAAAGGCATTACGCAATATGTATGGCAGAACAAACATGAGAGGAAACATTAGACTGACTTGTGCTGACATAAGGCTGGGTTCTTTTTCCTTGTTTGTAAGGACTCACTGCTGTTAGACCAGAATAATTTCCTCTTATCTATCTCGATCTATGCATAATGGCTGGAAAAGGGTGGGTTCTTTTTCATTGTTTGTAAGGACTCACTGCTGTTAGACCAGAATAATTTCCTCTTATTCTTCCTTCATTTTCCTTGATATGAATAAAGTGATCATGGAAAAAGGATTGAGGTCAGGGTGAGTTCCAAATTTGAATAGATAGCCTTTAGCACTTTGAATGGAATGATCTACCAGGGGAAAAGAATTTGAATGGAGTACTCAGCAAAAGAAATATTGTGTCTACTCGTACCTGTTTCTATGTACATCAATTAACAGGTTTGTGCTTCTTTTGCAGGGTGTTTTTATAAATCCAGCTTTCATTGAGCCATTTGGCCTCACCTTGATTGAGGTCAGTACTCGACATCTAAAATTTTTTATATACTTGGCATCTATTATAAAATGTCTTACTCTACTATCTTTGGTCGAATAGGCTGCAGCACATGGTCTCCCTATTGTGGCCACAAAGAATGGAGGCCCTGTCGACATACATCGGGTTTGTTTATCATATGATTCACATACTCTTTAAACAAAGTATTTGCATTTATTCTCTATTTTCGCTTAGGATAACTGAATCTTTTGTATGCTGAATTTCTATTCAGGTACTTGACAACGGTATCCTAGTTGATCCTCATGATCAGAATGGAATAGCTGATGCACTTTATAAGCTTGTTTCAGACAAGCAGCTTTGGGCAAGATGTTGTCAGAATGGATTGAAAAATATTCACCTATTCTCTTGGACCGAGCACTGCAAGACCTACTTGTCAAAAATAGCTGTTCTGAGGCCAAGGCATCCTCAATGGAAGAAGAGTGAAGATAATGCAGAGAATTCAGAATCAGATTCACCAGATAACTCATTGAGGGACATTCAAGACATTTCTCTCAACTTAAAGCTTTCTTTAGATGGTGAAAAGGCTGAAGATAGTGGAACCATTGAAAATACATTAGATTCTGAGGACAGCAGTGCTAATGAACTCATAAGGAAACTCAAAAAGGGTGTCGTGAGAGCCACGAGAAAGGATGGGTCCAGTGAGAAAGCTGACCAGGGCGGTTCTAATAAGCTACCGATGTTGAGGAGGAGGAAACATATCTTTGTTATTGCTGTGGACTCTGTTAGTAATGAAGACCTGATTGAGATTATTAAAAGTGCTTTTGAGACCACACGTGCTGAAAGGTCGTCTGGTTCCATTGGCTTTGTATTGTCAACTTGTCTGACAATATCAGAGATACACTCTTTGCTGATCTCCAGAGGGTTGCTTCCTACTGATTTCGATGCTTTTGTCTGCAATAGCGGAAGCGACTTGTACTACCCATCTTCAAATTCTGAGGATATGGTTAGCCCTTCTGAGCTTCCATTTACAGTTGACTTAGATTATCACTCACAAATCGAGTACCGGTGGGGAGGAGAAGGTTTAAGAAGGACTTTAGTTCGTTGGGCTGCTTCTCTGGTAGAAAACAAGGGAGAAAATGAAGAAAAAGTTGTTGTTGAAGACGAGGAGCGCTCTACGACTTACTGCCTTGCTTTCAAAGTGATCAACACGCAACGTGTAAGTTGTTATTTTCCTTTTCAAAAGTGCTGCAGTACTTTAATCACAACTTTCCAGAGCTATTTTTGATACGTGGCTAAACATTGTTTAAAGTCGGTATAGTTGTTATTCAAGTTGGGTTTCTGTTGTTCTTTTCAAATTGTCGTAGGTACCTACTGTGAAAGAACTGCGGAAGTTGATGAGAATTCAAGCACTCCGCTGCCATGTCTTATATAGCCATGATGGTACCAAGCTTCATTTCATTCCTGTTCTGGCTTCGCGATCCCAGGCGCTAAGGTTCCAATGACAATACTAATCTCGTTATTTTTCTCGTCTAATTCTTTTTTCTGACAAAAGTGGCCATCTTGTTTCAGTTTCTTGATTTTAGAACAAATTTAGTCCCCGAAATTTGATCCCGATTTCAATTTCGTTCTACGGTTTTTCAGTTTTGACGATTAAGTCCCTAAAATTTTGCTACTCAATAAGCTTTTTACTTGGTTTTTTCTACTGATTTTTTGCCCACAATATTCTTCCTCACATATATCTACATGTGGGTAATTGCTATCCCTGAGTTCTATTTCCCGTCCTGCTATATATTCAGGTACTTGTATATTAGGTGGGGCTTGGAGCTATCAAATATGGTGGTGTTTGTCGGTGAAAGTGGTGATACGGATTATGAAGGATTACTTGGAGGCGTGCGCAAAACCATTATACTAAAGGGTGCATTCAACAATGCCCCCCCGAGCCATCTGCATGCTGCGAGGAGCTATCCTTTAGAAGATGTTGTAGCATTCGACAACTCCAACATTGTTCAAACCGAGGGATTCAGCTCAACCGACATTAAGTCCGCTCTGCAAAAGTTTTGCATACTGAAGGACTAACATCAAATGCCTTCTCGCTATATTTTTTTCGTAAGCACTTTCTTCTGTAAGTTCTTCATTACTATGCTGCTAGACTTGATTCTTTAACAACTTGAAAGTGAGAATCCGCTAATCTAAACTTAGAAATGGCGACTATAGAAGTAGGATAAGTTGAAAAAGAAAAAGTAAGACGAACGCATTGTAACGACTCGACCCACTAGTAGTTATAACTTGTTCCAAAATGCTTTAGCCTAAGTTATTATTACTAAGGTTCATGATTCTTTAAAAAATGTAACGATCCGATCCATTAATAATAATAACTAGTTGGACCCAAAACATTAATCCAAAATACTTAAGTTCAATTATTATTATTACTAGAGTCTATGGTCCTTTATAATTCCAATTATAACCTCTTTTTCATTCAATGTGAGAGACTTCCTCCATTTTGGCCCTGATATCCTCGTTAGTCTAATCACACACACAGAGCCCAAGATCACCAGGCGATGTGAGACTCATCTCACACTTCCGGCTAGTGAACCGGCTCTAATATTAAATATAATAATCCGACCTATTAGTAATAATAATTTGTTGGGTCCAAACCACATGCCCAAAATATTTAAGCCTAGTTATTGTTCCTAGCATCCATGATTCTTTATATTCTCAATCACAATTTCGATCTCGTATGATGTGGGACTAATGGAGTGTTCCAAACAAGCATATGAAAACTCAATTTGACTCTTATAACTCGAAGAGGATAAAGTGATAAAGAGATATAGTTGTTCTCTTTGACTTTTCGTTGTTTTATTTTTGCTGTTTGTACTTTTTCGACTGACTAGAGCAGCTCCATTTAGACCTTTCTTTCTGAACTGCCATTTTTTACCCTCCCTATTTACATGATTATATGCTGAGATTGGTTCTTCTCTGCAGTTAGACTGAAGAAACTGGTCAAAATACTAAATGCTCTTTGCTCTTCAACTGCAGTGTCTTTTACTGTGAGCAACGATGTTTCCTTCCTCGCTTGTGTATGGATAATAAAGAATAAAAAATGTCTCAGAGATGATTGAAGGAGTCCTTTTTTGGCAAAATGACTATGGTCTCCATCTCATGCATACTCGGGAAGAAGCGACGAGACTCCCGTTACAGTTTTACTTGGACGAATCCTGTACAAAGCGATGTTATACGAATAAAACATCGAAGTATGTGATAAAGCCTTTTGTTGTGATCAAGCATGTGTTAATAAATCGGTTGTACTGGAAGCCATACAATACGCTTTTTGTAATAAGGTTTACATTAATAAGGCTGTTTGTTCTGCTCTCTCTCACACTCTCCTCTTCTGCCCTATGTGTAATGAATGGCCTTTTTTTTTTTTTCTTTTTTTTTTTTTTTATTTTTATTTTTTATTTTTTTTATAGTAAACATATCAAATGATAGATATACTTATATTATAAAGATATACTTCTATTATAAAGTTTGATAACAATGACAGATATACTTATATTATAAAGGTATACTTCTATTATAAAGTTTGAGTTATCAGATTTATTCTTATAAAAGTCCAGTGAAGTTCATATTTATTTTTCTGATTTGTTATTATTAGTTTACTGTTTAGTAGGAAATAAGTGAAATGTTAATTTTGGTATCACAAATATGTTTTTTTAAAACCTCTAATGGTTAGAATTGTGCAAAAATGTGTCATGTCACCTTCTTTTGTAAAAATTAATTCAATCCGCCATTGTTGCCGTTGTTGCAACCTCTTATCTGCCTCTTCTCTTCTCTCATTCTCTTTTACCTATTTGGAGTTAGTCTATCAGATAATTAATTAAATTATAATATAAGATCAATTTATCTCACTCACTAATCAAGATTAATTATTTTATCGATAGTTAAGGGATAAATTTGATAACTTTAATTTTATAGAAATATAGAGTCCGACTACTGTGCTTGTACAAGCACCAAGCAATTGGTGCTTGTAAGTTTTCTACCGTTAGATCTAACCCTTTGATTAATTCTATCCCTTAGATCATACTATTCCACCAACCACCCATTAAACCCAAGGGGCCCACCATCATCCTAACCGCACATTCCTACATCCAAGGATAAAAAACTCACAAGCACAAATAACTTGTGCTTTTACAAGCATAGGAGCTCAATTCTAGAAATATATATGCTATTTGATATATTTATAGTGAGCTATATAAAATTACTTTTGGAAAATATCTCTCTTTTTTTTTGGTACTATAAAATAATTTAATTTAGAAATATTTAAAGAACATTGTTTAAAGTTCTTATGCAAGATTCAAGAAAACAACAACATAAAAAATACAGAGTCAGATGTGACATGTGGATTGAGATGTACGAGATATTATTCTAGAAGCAAAATTATCCCTCAATGTGCGAGACTCTGATAATCACTGCTAACGATACAACGATCATGATTTTATTCTGTCGATACGACTTCAAAATAGTGCAGAACAAACCATTTCGACTTTCAAAGATCCAGCAAAATGCAAAAGACTCAAAGACTCAGGTTAAAAGCTCAATGTAAAAGAAGAAGACAACTAAGTTGTGTATATAATCCAGTGCTAAGCCAATCCTATATTGAATAGGAATAAGGCAACCATGCTGACCTTACCAAGGAGACTCTTGGGCAGTCCGAAACATCTTCCCAAGATTCCTGCCTCGCTTATGTTGTGCGTGTGTTTTGCATATGACACTACTTATACTTTCGCATTTGATGAGTTTTTAATGTGAAACTAAATATCACATGGGGTAAGATAGGCACAAGCTCTTGATAAAGCTCATTTGATATTGGGCGACTTAGAAAGCCAATTGAATAAAAACAAGTTTTAAATTATATAAAATAAATTCTAACATTTATTTATTTATTTATTTATTTATTTTTCTACTGGAGATTGATACGGGCCTTCATTTTAAGAGGCAGCTCCTTTGAGAGTGAATCTGAGTCAAAGGATTAAAGGCTACTCATTTGAAATCTCTTATGAATAGATCTAAAAAATATTATAATAATTAAAATAGTTCTTTGAAAAATATATTTATAAAATTAGATTTACCCAGTGAATGAATTACTAATTTTTAAATATGATAAATTATTCACCATTTTTTTAAAAATATTAAAATTATTTTTAGTGTTTAGTACTATATATTTTTTTAGAGTTTAGACGTGTAAGGAAAATTTTAAAATAATATTATTGATTTGTCTTTTGGTTTTTTGGTAAATAAATACAACGACTCTTAGTGAATGAATGCATCTCTTAGTAAAGAGATGTGGCTCTAATCAAAACGTGTGACTTTTAGTAAATAAATGTGAACTAGTGTAGTTAACCGTGCGATGCGACGGATAAATATTATTAAAAAAATATTTTTATATTTTTTATTATTATAATATAAATACAGAAGTAAAAGATTATATAAAATAATTTAAAACACTGTTTTAAAACATCTTTTCCAATATATATAAAAAAATTATTTTCAATCCTAACATAAGAACCTATAGCACCAATCAGAATAAAAGATTAATCTATTCGGGATTAAAATTTAAGGCATATGTGGGAATGTAATAAAATTTAGAAAGTGAGGGAGAGAGAGAGAGAGCTCACGTTCTATGAGTTACGGCAGTGTAGAGTTTCGATGAGATCGAGAGTAAAAAATTTTAACCTTGGAGGAGGAGAAGGAGGATGAGGGCAAGAAGGCTTGGAGGTTCTTCACGGCGGGAAGGAAGAAGTAAGAATCGAGGGTGGAGGGGTCGAGGAAAAGGGCTTTGTTGCCGACGGAGATGGCGAAGAGGGAGGTGACGGGAGAGAGAGAGAGAGAGAGAGAGGAGAAGAACTCAAAAATAGGAAAAGTGAGAGAGGAGAGAATGATGTTGGTCATAGTATAAGAGTTTTTGTGGTTGGGTGTGAATCGTGTAGAATTTGATTTTAGGTGTATAAGTGATTCATTGGGGGTTGGGAATGGAAAGAGTCCACAATTAATTCATTGGGAGTTTGGGAATAAAAAGAGTCTACAATTAATTTATTAGGAGTTTGGAATAAGAAAAGTCAGAAAATTCTCAATTGTATAGATGAAGGAAATGGTTACACGTGGCAAAAAAATAAGAGAAATCATATATAGGTATAGATGGATGTGATCCTTAGTAAAAGAATATGACCTTTAGTGAAAGAGTTAGGCATGAAAAGGCACAACTTTATAATATGTCTCTTCGTGAATATATCCGTTAGAATTTATTCTTACGTTCAATGAATTTGATCAAATAAATCAAAAGAAAATTTGTGACTAATTAATAGTTATAATCAAATAAAAAGTCACAATTTGAAAAGTCACTTAAACACCCGTTCGTAGTCTATATAAATCCTTAGCGTTGACTACTGAATGACAACAGTTGGAAAGAGTTCAAGTCTCCATTTATAATAATTTGTTTGTTGTTTCTTATTTAGTTTCTTTTTGATAACTTAATCGAGTGAGTGCTCAAAGACCCAATTTCGTGTGGGCAAACGCAATTGGGTTTTATGTTTCATTGTATCCTGGGAGGCTATTCGTTGATCTATTGCACACCAGATTGATCAAACGGTGGGGACAGATTAAGCCTTAAGGAGAGTGGCTTTGCTACACGCCTTGAAGCCCTTTTTATTTTTCTACTTCATGTACACTTTCTATACTTTTGTTCCAACAATCTTAAGGCTTAATTCCGAAGATATCAACTACTACTCTACGAGAGATGGCAACAAACTTTATGAGATTAGAAAGATTCGACGGTATGGACTTTAGGCGTTGGCAGAAGCAATTATTTTTCCTTTTGTCGACTCTCAAAGTTGCTTACATCCTCACTACTCCAAGACCATAAGAAAATGATGATGAGCCTATTGCACAAACTCGCACAAGACAGAAATGGGATGAAAATGACAATATATGCCGAGGTAACATACTAAATGGTATGTCAGATGCACTTTTCGACGTCTACCAAAATGTGAAAACGGCTAAAGAACTATGGGAAGATCTTGAAAAAAAATACAAATCCAAGGATGTCACAAGTAAGAAGTTTCTTATTAGCAAACTTAATAACTATAAAATGGTTGATAGTAGATCTGTTCTTGATCAGTTGCATGAAATTCAACATATTCTCAATCAATTTACTCAACATAATATGAATATGGATGAATGTATTGTTGTCGCTCAATTATCGATAAACTTCCTCCATCATGGAAAGACTTTAAGAAAAGTCTTAAGTATGAAAAAGAAGAAATTACTCTTAAAGATTTGGCCAACTATTTTCGTATAGAAAAAGAATATCATATGCAAGATGCCAGAAAGGAGCAAGATGCTCAAAATGCCAAAGTTCATGTGATGGAGGACGAGAATAACAAGACCCGTCAACCCACAAAAGAAAATCGAAAGAGAAACAAGCATCCGATCAACCACAACATGACATATAAGAAAAAGAAAGGTGCATGCTTTTATTGTGGTAAACCGGGCCATTACAAAAAGGAATGTCGGTTTTCCAAAAAAGAAAATGCACCAGATTCCAAAAAGAATTTTGTGGCTATAATATCCGAGGCTAACGTTCTTGAAGATGACGGAGCTTGGTGGATTGATTCGGGTTCCACAAGGCATGTGTGCAACAAAACCCAGCAGCAAAAGGCACACCAAACCAATACGGAACACATGCAAATCGACAGCAACTGTACTGTCACGGGGTTAGAATCACTTGACGAAACCTCTGCGGCGCTCGTCCGTCACCTGCACGAACGAGCCAGCCAAAACTGTCTCGAGGTACAACTCCGCAAATTATATCGAGCAAGAATCGAGAGAAAGGTAACCAATGGTCCTGTAAATAAGCACAAACAACCGATATTTTATTGATTAGCTGTAGTGGCCCAGATTTCTTGTGTAGCTTTCCCCCGTGATTTGTGGTGTGAAACACCTATTATTGGTGTGTCGGGCCCGCAACGCGTCAAAAGGACGCGTTGGATGGACTCAGTGAGGATTTTAGATCAAGCCTATCTTTTGGCTATTCTCGCTGAATTTTGGAGTGGTTTCAGGCTGATCGGAGGCCGGATTTCTATTCAGCGTAGAAAAACGCTTGAAAACGGTTATTTACTTGTATTTTTTGAAGTTCGGACGCCCAAAAACGGACACCCGGAAGTTTACAGTGTATTTTGGTGCACGTCGGAGCAGTGGACCAGCAGAAATGCCACGTGGCGGCCTGTCATTGGCCGACGCACGCTTCGCGGTTCATGGGGTTTTGGCGCTGGCGCAGTGGGCCTGGCGGGCGACACGTGGCGACCCCGGGTTGGCTGGCTCGCGCGCGCGCGGTCCGCGCAGCGCGCGGGGCAGGCGGCCGTACCGCACGCGTGGCAGGGGCAGAGCAGGTGGCAGGCGGCGACTGGGCGAGGCGGCTGGCGTGGCGCACGCGTGCTCCACGTGGCACCCCGCCACCAACCCGCCGCCCCGCACGTGACACGCGGCAGCGCCCGAGCCGC
Source organism: Tillandsia fasciculata (assembly GCA_029168755.2). Lineage (NCBI taxonomy): Eukaryota > Viridiplantae > Streptophyta > Magnoliopsida > Poales > Bromeliaceae > Tillandsia > Tillandsia fasciculata. The sequence goes on from CM054949.1 coordinate 4,913,327, forward strand.
TGGGCGCCGCTGTCCTGTGTTCGGGACATGCGTCGCGCCCAAGGGGTTTCGGGCGCTGATGGGCCGGGCTTCCTGAGCCCTTTCGAGTGCCCGAAATTTGGGCTTGCGCCCGAAAGTTAGGTGGGCTATAAATAGCCCACCACCCCCTCTTTTTTCTAATTTTTTCGAGCTTTAGAGAGAGAATGAGAGAGAGTGACCTGAAGAAGACCTCTTCCTCTCCCTGTCCTCCATCTCTCCAGGGAATCACAGGATTTTAGAAGGCCTCGGTATCGTGATCTATGCGACGCGGCGCGCTTCTACGTTTCCCTTTCGCGGCCCTTTTTCGTCGCTGTTCAGTCGGAAAAGTCCCCTGCGCCACCCAGGAGGAATTTTTAGACGATTCTTGTGGCGGCGTGTTCCTAAGAGGAAGGCCTTCGATTTTTGTGTTGATCACTTTGCTCCGTTTTGGGTTTTTGGCATGGTTCCCGAGGCATCATTTGACCCTATTTTCTGTGACCATTTCCTGGACAGCGTAGGATTGTTCATTTTCTATCTTGGCCTACGCATCAGAACAGAGCGTATAAGCACTCGTTTTGGATCTACTCGTTGCGAGGATCGCAGTCGTAATTTTTCTGGATTTTTCTGAGGACTGCGCATAGGTAAAAAGTCCCCTTTTCTGTGCTGTTTTGCAAAAACAGCAAATGTTGTTTCGGGGGAGGTCCATTAATGTCGGGTTCGAATATTTTGTAGTGACTCGCAGATTTTAGGGTTGCGGGGACAGTTGTTGGACAGCGGGGAGTTCTTTTACAGTTGGGGAGTTTTTTGGACTTGGAATTGCGTGCTAGGTGGGTGGTTGTTGCATACCTCAATTTTTGACTTGCTCACTAAGTTTATTAGAGAAATCCCCATATTAGACTTATTGATTGATCACCTCGTTGACAGTCATGCTTAAATTAAAATAATTGTGAGCCTATCATATGGGACTATTCTTGTTGATATATCATGTTGGAAATATTATTAGGAAAATATTAATGTGAGAACATGATTGTGAGAAGATTATAGTGATGATAAATTAACATGCCATGTTAGCACATAGATTTTTATGAAAGTTGATTAAATGGAACAGAATGACATATTTATGTTCAGAAACTACCTTGATGATTTATTATAGATCATGGATTATAGACATGTGTAGTTGGTTAGTGATTGTGGCATGTTGGTTATACCTATGCGGAGCTACTATTTGATACACTCTTTTATCTTTCATGAGGACATTTGTATGCTTGTATGGACATCTAGATAGACCACTATTTATTGCTACACTATCATATTGGGACTTGACTTAGGAGAAACCATGATTGTTTCTTTTCTTCTTTTCATTTAGACTTTTGATTCATGTTGCTCGGGTTCGATCAGGGGTTTGGGATAGTGTAGTCAGGACCTTGGAGTCTGGGACAGGTTGTACCTGATTGTGGATTGTGGGGTATTGTGGCGACAGCGGACATTAGGCGGTTGACCGGATATTGGTTACTTTATCAGATTTTGGACTTGTGGGATATTGCGGCAACCGCGGATATTGGGCGGTTGACCGGATGTTTACTTTTGCATCAAATTGGGGGATCAGGGTTTCATTAGTGGAGGGATTTGTTCCACTTGAGCATAGTCGTGATCCAGTCCTGCTATATTATGATACTTGTGACATGGTTATTTTACTCGTGTGGGTAGCTCCCCTCTCGTGCCACTCCGGAGCGTGCGGTGGTACCAGGTAGGTGCCGGACATTTCGTGCCACTCCGAAGCGTGAGGGGTACCAAATAGGTGTCGGATAGTTATTGAGTTCTTGCTATCACTTCGACGCGGATTGGCTTGCTCGATGATGATGGCGGCAGCAGGCAGTACCGGTTTTTATTGGTCGTTAGATTGGATTTATTTGGACAGATACGGTTACTGATGCATACATACAGTCATCCTTTTCGACATTGCATTAGAGGCATAGTAGTGGTAGTTTCTCTTATCAGCAGTCTATTTTAGCTTATCATTCTACTTTTTTCTTGCCTCTGGTAGACTTAGTGGGTACGTCGGAGTTTGAGGCTTTACCCACAGGGGGAGGCTACTGGTTTACTAGTGGTTCTCACCCCCATTGTTGTTTTCCCCTTTTTGTTTCCTTTGTTTTGCAGAGTCTTCTGCGAGAGCTGCTGGGCCATCGGCGGCTAATCGAGGTAAGGGGATCGCTGAGTAGATAGATCTCATGTGAGGTTGAGAGTTGCTGTTAGACAGTTGATGTACCCTCCACTCAGACTGTTGTATTTTTCCATTTATTTTGGGTTTGGCTTTAGCCAGCTGGTTGTATCATTTTGGTGAGCTGGGAGTTTATTGTACTTATTACAGTTATATTTATTTCTAGTTTCAGTCTGAGATGTTGTAGTTTTAGTTCAGCTCTGTACTTCGCGCTATTTTATTATACATCTTATATCTGAGCAGGTTACCGATGTTAAGGAATTTGTATTGGCGTATTTCGTGAAATGTTTTGAATCTTGAAGATTGAAGATAAAGAATTGTGGATCATATACATCAATCTCAAGAAGAATAAATTCAAAAGGATCAGGTACGTTTAACTAAGTAATTTTGGTGATCCGAATACATTCTTGTAGTTTAGAAATACTTGGAAGATTTTTCATTGCATAAAAATAAAAAACTGGACAAGTTGGATGTTCAGGATCCGGATCAGAGCATTCTAGTCCTGACCCCGAACATAGTTTAGTTCATGCGGAATTCCAGTCCGGAACAACCTTTGCTCAGTCCGGACCTCGAACTATATGTTTGCTGAAATCACATGAACAGTCCAGATCAGAGAATTTTAGTCCGGACCCCGAATTTGTTTTTCTGGAAAAGTTCTATCTAAAGACGACAGTCCGGATCAGATTTAATCCAGTCCGGACCGTCGAGCAGGAAAATTCCAGATAAGGTTGTTTTTTATGCTTATCTCTTTTCAAAGGTTTCTAGCCTATAAATAAACCCTAATTTCACATCTAGGGTAACCGAAAAACCGAGAAAAAAATTAAAAACGGAGATAATCAAAGTCCACATATAGAGAAGAAAGGAAAACATAATCAATCATATGTTTCTTCATCTATATTGATCAATTTGATTCTAGGGTTTCCAAACTCCTATTTCTTGTAGAATCAAATTGAAGAATACTTAGATGGTGTTTTCTGATCTATCTTTGATCTAAGTATTCGGCGGATTATCATCACCAACAAAACAACGATTTTCTCAAAAATTGGCGCGTGGATTCGCGTGGCCTTGTGGATTCAAGGTGCTACCGCTCTCGTGGATTCGGAGCGAGGTACGTTCGTGTGATCGATACGTACTACATTAGTGAAGACCGTGAATTCGTTTGGACGTCGTGGATTCGACGTTGGACGTCGTGGATTCGGCGTTGGACGCAAATCGTGGATTCGAGGCGCGTTGTGGAGCGAGCGGAGAAGATCAACTAGGAGCGTATGAAAAAGGTTGAGTCGTAGGGTTATGGTAAATCACCTTGTACGTGTTTAATCTTAGTGGATTTCACCATCGGTCCCGTGGTTTTTTACTTCTGTGATGGAGTTTTCCACGTAAAATCTTGCGTACTTATTTATTTTCCGCATTTGGTTATTTTTTACGCAACGATTTGGTGTGTTTATTGTTTACACCTATTCACCCCCCCTCTAGGTGGTTTTTCCCCTATTCAGATCCATATTAGCTTAACCCACAAGTGGTATCAGAAAGAGAATAGGGTTGTAAACAATGGTTGAAGGTGGAAATATCAATAGACCACCGTTCTTCGATGAAACAAATTATGCTTATTGGAAAGTACGCATGAGAGCATTTTTAATTTTCATCGATGAACGGGTTTGGCAATCAATTGAGTTTGGATGGACAAATCCTACTGAGATTATTGTCGATGTTGTCACCATCAAACCTAGGTCGAAATGGACTAAGGAAGAAATTGATGCTTCTTCTTACAACGGCAAGGGAATTAACGCTTTATTTAATGCCTTGTCACAAATCGAGTTCTCTTGCGCTCGACATGTGAGACTGCGAAAGAAATCTGGGATACTCTACAAGTTACACATGAGGGTACAAGTTTAGTGAAGATTCAAAAACTGTAAATGCTTACAAGCAATTTGATTCAATTCATATGGCAGAAAATGAATCGTTCATAACTCCTGGGTCTCGCTCTGCTCTGATAGCTCTGCCTCCCGCTGCTCGGGTTACTCATTAGATGCGGGATGTGCCCTCTTCACTACACGACGTCTCAGGGGCAGCGCAGTCCACTGCATAATAACAAACATCAGGACACAAAACCAAACGACCCAATCCAGCGAAATTCTAAGACATGACATCCATTCCCTAGCATTATGTTGTCTGCAGCCAACATAATCGCTTAGGAGAATAAACATGCCAATCACTCATCCCGTCTCTTGGGAGAGGTATAAAACTCAATCAGGACTCTCGCTAAAAGTCACGACTCTCACGTAGCCATCCTAATGTCCAACCACAAGCCTAGGGTTTCTAAGTCCACCATGACCTACAACCTAGGCTCTGATACCACTCTAATCTGTCACGCCCCGGGGTCGAATCTGCGACCCGGGCTCGCCAACAGATCCGCCACCTATGCCAAACTCCGTATAGGCGAAGCGTCCTACATGCAAGAAAAGTACTACAGCTAACAGATATCAGAGCTGAAAGTAAAATAATCTGCTGTAAAAGTAAAATCAACTACTGTACAACTGAAAATAAAGATACAAAGTCCATCTCCCAAATACGATCATATACAAAGTCCTCTAATACAAAACTCAGAACTCAACAGGGAGATATCTCCAATAAATACATCAGTGTACAGGCTCTCAATATATAAAATATCCTCACTACATCAGTCTCTCAAAAGAGGAAAAACAACTAATCTACTGAAGCTCTACTCCGAAGGGGTACCGCTACACTCCAACGACGGGTAGGGAACTAGCTCGTGACTCCCTCGCCTCGGTCAGAAGAAACAACAACTGGAGCAACAGGAACAGGAGCAGACGTCCCTGGGGAAAAAGACACCACGATGGGTGTGAGAACTACATCCCACAGTAATTCTCAGTGGGTGCCGCCAACAAGCCCAACGGTCTGCCCACTAAGTCTACTAGAGGCATGCTGTAACAAATGAAATACTGAAGGAAAGAGCTGGAAATGAATAACCCTACAGCTACTATGCCCTTATCTAGATGCTCAAGAAGCGGAACAGATGAAAATATATGTGACAACTCGCACCCAAGGTGCTCAATCGACCCAATCGAACTGACTGCCTCATAGGGTCCAGTCGAGCCTGCGCCTACCTACTGCCGTAACATCCCGGAGGACCGGACTTACGTAGGGCGTCCGTAGCTGCCAAAACTGGCCCAGCCAGAGGGACTGCGTCCGTAACTGCCAAAACTGGCCCAGTCAGAGGGACAGCGTCCGTAACTGCCAAAACTGGCCCAGTCAGAGGGACGGCGTCGACAAGTCGCGATACCAAAGTGCAAACCCACCCCGGACGTGGCACTCGAGGGGAGTGACCCCAACGAGGACAAGGGTATCCGCGCACTCTGTCGAGCTCAAGTGGCACTGCAGGCTATAGTCCAAAATCCACGCTCACGCTCTGAACGAAAAGACTCAGAATCCTCAAACATCTCGCACAACGGTCGGAGCACTCTCGACGACTCAGCTGATTAGCTCACACGAACACGAGACACTAGCCTCTCCAACAGCTCACAGCACAAACACACTGGCTGGAGATACTCCACAGCCAGGATCGACCCACAACTCAGAGCTAACAAAACAGGTCGGACAACACTCAATGACTCGGGACCACCGTCAATCCCGACGGTTCCCAACAACACAGGCCAGAAGATACCCGACGGCCCGGGATCACCGTCTACACAACGGCTCCCCGCGACAGAACAACCAGCTCACAGATAACACAGGAAGGACCGACACCATAAGGGTTTGGAAAACCCGATAGGTCGGTGCTTAGAACCCTATCAAACAAGAACAGACTCTAAGCTCCGCCTATCGAAGTTCTCGGCCCCCTTACAGTTCGGGAACACAACAATCTCGGTACAACCCGCAGAAGACACCAACCAGGATCCGAAAGTTCCGGGAGACCAGCACCTACAACCCTATCAACAAGAATAGGTTCCGTGCTCTGCCCCCGTGGCTTTCGTCCCGACAAAGAAACGGCCCCTAGAACCCAGACCACTCGAATCCCTACGAGTGGGGAAGTTTACAGGAAAAAGGGTGACATTTGCTACTGAAAACCATTTCCACTCAACCCACGCGGGTGAGGACTAAAAATAGTTTCTTTTTGAAAAACTATCTTGATTTGAGAAGAAACCCATTTTAATGATTTTTAGTTCTTTTAGGAAAAATAGTTAGAAAACAAGTATTTATACCCAAACCCCGAAGGACTGATGCCTTTGTCCAATCAAATAAAAACAGACCCCAGCGGCCCTTCGATGCTTGGAAGAAAATATTGGTAGACTAAAATCATGTGTATGTCGAAAAGGGTTCTGGGTTCTAGGTCCAGCTAACACTAGTACACAACTGCCACTATCACAGTGGCGACAATAAATCAGGGAAACAAGACCTCCCGGGACTACCGTTTACCCAAACGGCTCCCGGCACAGAATAAGTAACCAACTACATCTACCAGACTCCACTTTGCTCCCAAGCACGAGTGCAAATGCAACCCACACTAAAAGGAAGTCCCGACCACTTGGCCCACTACCCGGGCGAGGAAGACACTATGTCCAGGAATAGAAGAATAGTGTGGATGTCTAAAGCATAAATAAACCTAGCCCAGATGAGGGTTTTCTACTAGTCTGGTTACACATGCAACATATGACGGGGTGCTAGGTCAAGTTCCAATAACTATAATTTAACAGGTAGTAGGAAGCAAAAGAGATGATAAGATCATCAGATAAATACAAGGAATAACAATCCCTACATTCTAGCATGCTACACGAGAATCCACTATCATGCAAGGTCCTACTATAGCAGATTTACTGTACAGTCCATCAAACTTGGAGACAAGGCCACCCACCTGAAGGCGCTATTTGTCCAAAGTCCCACAGCTGAAAATACTCCGAAATCAAAGTCTCCAGATCCAACGGGTCCAGCAACACTTACAAACATCCCTGGGTACAACAATAAGGTTCAACGTTACACTTAATCCAAAATATTCCAAGTATACACAATCTGCGAAAACAGACTCAAAGATGTGAAATTTCCACCTGCAGAACGGACTCGGAAAAATCCAACAAAAATACTACTGTGATCCTCGCGTCGAGACCTTCGAAACGGGTACCTGCACGCCCAATTCCGAGCACCGTAGGCCAAGTTACAAATTCCACAACACAGTGTGCGCAAAACCACACAGCAACCTAACTGTAATTCCATGCACAGATAAGGGGGAAAACATATACCTTCGGGCAAACCTCAGAAAAATCCAAGAAAAATACGGTGATAATCCTTGCGTCGAGTAGATGGAAAAAGTGTACAGGAGCGTCTCAATCTGACGCCCGGATGCGGAGATAACGCCAGAACACCGAACCATTGTCCAAGACTCCACCACAAAAACCGTGTCATAGTAAACACGGAAAAACACCTCGAAAAGGACAAAATGGGGGGAAGCAGAAAATACCAAGGTCGAAGCTCTGTCTGTCGCGGTTCCAATGGCGCAAGAATCGCCTGAAAAGGTGGTCGGAGTAGGTCGAGGGAGCTCGCACACCGAGACGCGACGAAAGGGAACACCGCCGAAGGAGCGTCGCGACGCGCCGAAAAAATGGTACCTCGAAATGCGTGCCACGTAAGATGCCCGAAATCCACAGGTGGATGCAGAACACGAAAGGGAGCAACATTGCTTAAGGGCTCGGGGTGAGGGGAAGCTCAGAAATGGCGAAAAAGAGGTGAACAAGGCGGCTTGGATCGCTTAAATAGGCCCAGAAAACAAATCCGGAAATTACCGTTGTATCCCCGATTCCGGGCGCCCGCGCGATTCGGGCCGCTACAGTGTTGGGCCCGGCCCAACACTGTGTGGGCCCGAATCTTCCCTGGGCCTCCACGTCGCCCGCCAAACAGCGCGCAGCAAAAAGGCCCACTACACGAGCGACACGTGGCTACTGCGGATCGCCGACGCGTGGCGTGCACCTCGCGCGGGAAAACACGATCAACGCGCTGCCTGCAACCCTGCCAGGCACGCGCCCCGAGGCAGCGCCGCCTGCACCGTGGTCCCGGTCCACTGCACCAGGCCACTACAAGCCCGCCACGTGTCCGGCCCGCTGTGCACGCCGGCCCCGTGGACCGCTCGCCTGCCCGCGCGCCCGCGCACCTGCCCGCGCCCGCGCGCCTGCCCGCGCCCTACGCCGCCGCGCTCCGTCGCTGCCCGCCGTGCTCCGCCGCTGCCCACCGCCGCCGCCACGCCACCGGAACAGTACCAAGGTGCCTCGAAAAACATGCGCGTCATCCGGGCTCCGAAAAATACAAGTGAATAGTCCATTTTCATCGTTTTCGCGCGCTGAATCCAAATCCGAAGTCCATTTTGCTAAATTCCGAACCTGAATTTTCCCGAAGGCATCCGGAAAGGTGATATTTTCTCCAAACTTTGCCCTGAGTCCATTTTTAATCTCTGTTTCGCGCGAAACCACTTCTACACACTCGACGGGTCCTCCAACTACCCCCGTGAACCTTTTTTAAGCCCGAAGTCCACCACTTGTGTCCAAATTGCGCACTAACTCCACCGAGACACCACGCAGGCCACCAAAAGCTGCCGAACAACCAGAAAACTCAACGCGGGGTTCCGGATCCTCACAGGTACCCCCATGCTGGTACCGGTACACAGACTCTGGAAATGCCCGAAATGAGATCGGATTTGCACAGTAAAGGGGTATTTTTGTCTGTTCACTGTTCCAACCACCCAGACATGTTATATACACCTTGACACCTGCTCCCTCACCCACTCTTCATCTTATCTCTTCCACCATCATCCTTGCTGCCAGAGAAGAAGAAGAGGAAGTAGTAGAAGAAAGGAAGAAGAAGTAGAAGTGTGCTGCTTGGTTGGAGTTGGCAGGGAGCAACCGTGCGCGCGCGAGAAGCAATATTCAAGGTATGTTACGATGGTGATTATAGATTTTGGATCATTGGTTTTCCTCATGGATTTTATGGGTGGAATTAATTGGATTTTTGAGCTAATTTCCATCCTTTCTCTCCCTCTCCCTGTGCTCTCGGGTGCAAGCAGGAAGGTTATTGTGCAAATCCGAGGATTTGCATGCTTGCTTGCACACGTGTGGGGGACCTTCTTGAGCTGAGCAGAGGTATGCTGGGACTTTGGGGAGTGTGTTAGAGGATTGATCGGAGCTCTGTGGATTTTTCCGGGACGCGCAACAGCGCGCGTGGCGCAGTGCAGTTTTTCGACCAGTTTTCGCCCGGTTCTTCTCCGACTTCGGCGCGGCCTTCGGAAAGCATTTGAGGTGGGTTGAATTTTCTTCCAAAAATCGCGGAATGCCCTCTAATGCTTCAGTACGCACCTTGATCATGTCAAAACTGTATATTTTAGCTGTTAAATGATCTGATAGTTGCCTAAAAAATTACTGAAAAATTATCTGAACCCCGAAATATTTTTAGTAGACTCTTGGCACTATATGACACTAGACTGCATGCTTAGTTGGCCTCATTTAAGCACCCGAACCGTTTTAAAAATTCGGAAGCCCGTTTTATTGAAAAATCGACTTTTAAAAATGGTTTTAAAATTTCTGAGGGTTCTAGAAATGTGGCGGGGGTTCGGGGTGCATGTTCTCTCGTGCTGGGGGGCCGAGGAGATATTTATTGATTATTAGAGCCATTATATGATTTTTAGAGATTTACTAGTGTCGTTGGGGGTTCTATTTGAGCACTTCAGATTGAGTCGTGGAGTTTACTCCGACCTTGACATGAGTGTTGTAATGTACCGAATTTTCGGCACATAAATAAATATAAATAAAGGTGGTATGAAATACTAGTGTTATGAAAGTTAGGGAAGTAAAGAATATGTGGACGCGAGTTGGGCCCAAATCGGGTTAAAATGGAGATTTTAAAAATTTATTTGAGAAAGGGGGCCCAGATTTTTAGTGGAAAATTCACAGTGTCAGAAAATTCCGAGAAAATTTGGGGAGCTTCGTAATTATGTTTTAAGGTCCCAGTAAAAATTTCGGGTTAATCGGATACCCGGATTGTGAGAACGGGCTCCGCCAACAGTGTCGAAAAATTCTGAGAAAAGATGGAGGAAGAAGAAGAGGAGGAAGAAAATGGAAGAGTTTGGTGAGTTGGAGCTTATGGTTTTCTCCTGCTACTTGGAGCCATGGGGCCGAGCGGACGCGCGAAGAGCCTCGTTAAGGTATGTGCAGATTTTTTTTAAGAGGCTTCTTGTTTTGGATCTTTAATGGAGGTTTTGAGGTTGTTTTGTTGTTGGTGTGGATGGCTTGGGTTTGGGCAGTGGTCCCTTGGTGGCTGGCGACAAGCAGCGGGGGGGGGCTTGGTCGCGCGCGCGGTGTGCTGAGCGCGGGCGCACGGCGTGCTGCGCGCGGCTGGTGCGCAGTGCGCAGCCGTGCAGCGCGCGGCTGGCGCGCGGTGTGCAGCGTGCAGCAGCCCGCGGGCGCGTGCGGCAGGCAGCTGGCCCAGGCAGCGGCGGCGTGGGCTATGGGCGCGCTGGTGCCGCGCGGACAGCGGCAGCGGCAGCGCGCATCGGCGAGTTCGCCGGAATGCCTACCGCACTGTGTTTTGTTGGCCGGGGTTGGGCTTTGACGGCGAGCGCGCGATAATGGTAATTATGGTTGTGCTGCAGCATTTGGTGATTATGCATTTGATTATGTTGTTGGGTTTTCTTTTGTTGTTGGAGCTACAGGGTAGTGTATATAATTATGTGTGGGTGGAATTATAAGGTTGAGCATTTGTGAACTTTATTTCTTTTGTGTGTGCAGAGGAGTGGGAGAATGTTGTGGGGTGTTGTGAATTTTGGTGTGGGCTGTGGTTTATGGAGTGTGTAAGTGCTTGTATGTGTGAGGTGGTTTTTGTAAGTGAATTAGAAGATAATTTATTATGTGCTTTAGGAGCTGGATGTGTGTAATTGTGGTTAAGTGAACATTGATTATTTGTGGGCAATATTTGATTAGTGTGCAGTTTTTCGGTGGACTTTTTGTGTGCTGGGGCTTTTGAGAAGATATTAAAAGAGGTGATTTGAATTGGTGCTAAGTAAATGGTATGTGTGCTGGGGTTTTTTTTTCTGGATGTAATAGATGTTGCTTTGTGGTTAATTGTGAGTGTATTATATCTTGTAGAGGATCAAGTGGGTACCTTGTATGCTGTGATGGCTGTGGAATTAGGTGGTTTGGGAGCGTGTAATTTGGACTATGTAAGCTTGTATTATGAAAATTGTGTCGATGTGTGGATGTATTTAGACTTGGTGTGCGTAGAGTTTTGTGGCCTTATGTGAGCAGGGAGAGTTTTAAGTGAACTGTTGGGAGCCTTAGAGTGTGCTATGGGTTTTTATTTAAATGTGTTGTTGTTGATGAGGTGAACTTAAAATTGGACTATGGATTTATGTAATTGCTTATGAGAGCAAGTGTTTATAGTTGAGTTATGGAATGTTTGTGAGAATTGATTGTGTATGTAAGCAATTTATTGGAGAGCCACTATTGTGCTGAGAGTGTTGAGAGGATGTATAGGGATGGTTGGAGCTTCGGAGTGGTATATTGAATTATATGTTTAATTGGAGTTATCTGTTGGTTTGGGAGGAATTATTTAATTTATTAGTATGAACTTGTTAGTATTATGTGCTGGAGCTTTAGTGCATGATGGCGGAGTTGTTGATTGCGCGCGGGATTTTGTAAAGACTCAAGAATTTTTATTAGAGCTTCCGAGGATTTTTCTTCCGGAATTTGCGTCTGAGTTTTTACTGACGCGCACCGTTTTGCGTGCAGGTTTGATGGACGTGCACCGTTTCGCGTGCGGACTCGAGGGAAGTGCGCCGATTTTCGTGCAAGCTCGAGGAGACAAGTGGAATCGCGCGGAGACCAATTGCAAGTGTCTACAAGCAATTGGGTACACTACAAGGTGGGGAATTCTGCCGAAATTGGGTGACCTCTCCCCTTGCTCCTTTGCTTTTCGATTCGAAGCATGATAGTAGCCTGTTAGAGGCGTTAGGTTGATCATGATTATGATTGCTTGTGTAGATAAATTCAGATAGAATAAGGGCAACTGTTGGTTGCCAGAGATAGAGGAATAGATGTGTGTGTGCAATCTGACACAGAGATAAGGTGCAACTGTTGGTTGCCAAAGATTCTTGATGAATATGCATGCGTAGAAGTAATTACTAATTGATGAATGAAATGAAATAATTACATGTATGAGAAAGATTTGTTGATTATGAGTATGATCATGTTAGGGTATAACTCTAGGAATCATGTGCATTAGGGAAAAGGACATGTTGGTAGTAAGACTAGGAGAAAACCTAGATTCAGGGTTTAACGAGTGACATCAAACTTAGGAGTTATCCTAGGGAGGACGAGTGGCATGGTCTTAGGTGATAACCTAAGGACACTGGATAAAGTGATCAACATAGAGTCAAGAACTCTAGAATGAGCATGATATAAGACTTAGGTAAAGGAAACCTAAGGTAAGTTAGTAGGTTGAGAATAGACTGGTTAACATAGAGTCAAGGAACTCTAGGTTAAACATGATATGAAACTTAGGTAAGAGAACCTAAGGTGACTAGTGGAGTTTATACTCACAGAAAATGGATTAGAGTCAAGGTAACTCTAAATGCAAAGTGCAACAAGTAAATAGAGATAATGTAACTCCAGGTTCGGCAATAAAAAGAGTATGTGGCCACAAAGTTTAAAGAAATAAACTGATAGCAAAGTGAACAACTTAAAGTCAAACTCTAAGGAAAAGTTTGTGTAATCACAAAGTCAAAAAGCTAAATAATACAACCTTAGAGTGGGTCATAAGGTGTCTGGGCAAATGGACAATCACTTTAACTTCAATTTGAGTTAAATGAATAAAAGAGAAATGATAAGAGTCCAAGTGACTCTCTTGTTATCCTGACGGCGAGACCTAGGATAAGAGGTAATTAATGCAAAGTTTAAATGCAAGCTAAAAGTGGCTAACAAGCATAAAGAAAATGTAAATGGCGCCTTCGAATTTGAGACTCGTCAAGTGGAGCAGGACTCCCTGGGCAGTGACCCGTCGGACGAGGTACTTTCGAAGGGCTAAAAGTGAAAGCAAGGAGCTAAATGCTCGAAGAAAAGAGAATGTAAATTGCCAGTGGCAAAAAGGAAGCTATAAGCTCGGATAAGAAAAGAAAGCAAGTGTTCAAAAGCAAAGAGGCTAAGAACTAAAATAAAAGAGAAAGAAAAGAAAAGCAAAGAAAGAAAAATTAAAGATAAAACGGGCGTACCTCCGGGGGCGAACGTACAACGGTCAGGAGTTGGACAGGGTCCCTCTCCCGGGCAGCGACCCGTATGACTGGTAGATAGAGTACTCTTGTCAGAGTTGGGCAGTGACCCTGTCGGGCAGTGTCCCGTATGACAAGTCCCCCCGGCAGGACGGGGTAACACTTGCGGGTGTTATCGGCAACCTTAGAAATCTTATCTTATGGTAGCAGGACTACCGGGCTCGGGCCCGTTGGATAAGAATTTCTGAGGGTTAACTTAAACTAAAGCACCAGAATCTAAAGAATAAAGAAAGATAGAGTGGCCAAGGTGGCCGGGTTAGTTTGACCCTGTATACAGCGGCATAGTGGCCAAGTTGGTGCTTAGCAGCCTAGTGTGGCTAGACAGAGTAGTGCTGAGTGGATGGTTATACACAGGTAGTGTAGTGATATGTTACATTGCATAGCTGCATTTTGGATATTGAGGATTTAGTTTCCTAGCACTATTATTATTGCTTCCATTGGACCAAGTGGTGTAGGACATTCTTTCTCGGTGGTTGAACCCACTGGGAACTCTGTCGGAGTTCTCACACCCCTTGGGTGACCCCCCCACAGGTTCGGGAATGGATGCAGCGGTCGAGACAGATCTGATGCAGACGACAGCGAGGCATACGACAGGGGCAAGGGCCCAGCAGCATAGTGACCTAGAGGGTCTAGCAGAGGTATCCCTTTCTATATATTTCTTGAGTGAACCTTGTATGGTGAGGAATTATGTAAAGGAAATGTAATAATTTATTTGCAAGTTCAAAGATGTAAAGTGTAATAAATTGATATTATAGTTCACTCTTGCATGCTTTCATTTCCGCATTAGTTATTGAATGAAAGTTTTAAATTTATAGTGATTTTTAGTACTCTGATATTGAGCTTCCGCATACACTTGTTGTGTTATTATGGATGTTACCGTTCCTTTCAGGTAGAAAAAGGTTTTACCTGATTGGCGGGTCTGTTGGCGTGCCCGAACCGTACAAATTGGCGGACTCGGGGCGTGACAGATTAGAGTGGTATCAGAGCCTAGGAATAGTCCTAGGTGGTTAGCAACCTTAGGGAGACCCTAGGAATTAGCACGAGAGAGTGTGTGGATCATTGGGCGAAAGTATTTGATTGGTTATTGTTGTTCCCAAAAAGGATGTTGGGACTGATCGAGGGCAACGAGCTTTCATTCTTCGGATATTACGTTGGGCGGCCGACAACGTAATGTTGGAGATGAAAAGGAGTACCCTCTTATACTTTCGCATGATTGGGTCGACGAGCCCTTTTGTCGGTATATAGACTGCGCGTTGCTCAAACGGCTAAGTTTGGGCTGGTTGTTTCGTGGTGGTGTGCATATTAGCGATGACACCACATAGAGAGACGCACCTGTTTTGACTCGAGTCACGAGAGGGCTCGGGGTCAAGCGAGGTACACGAGCTGCGATAGCAGGGGACCGCACTTGTTGGTCTGATCCAGCAGCAGGTCAAGCTTCTTGCCGTCAGCGAAAATTTTCCGCCGACAGGAAGGCTGATTCCAACGCCTAAGTGTGGCGTCGATGTGACAGTCGGAGCAGATAGATAGGCTCCAGTGGCTGATAGCACAGCAAGCTCAGGCAGCACAAACAACATATGAGTATACAGCGTCGCCGCCTGTAGGGGCGACAGTAAAGAGAATGGCGGTGGCCGCCGAACTTTTGTCGGCGCAGCCAACACCTTCAGCATAAGGTGCTTTACGCTTGTGTCAGCTAGTTTGCTGGCAAGGTGTGGTTAGAAAGGTCTAGTGAGAGATCGACTCACAAAGAAAATGATGATCGCTATGTTGCGAGAACCAAGTAAGTATGTCCTAAGGGTTAGGGCAAGAAAGATTTATGGACCTAGTGGCGAAAGTTCGCCCTGATGACGGTAGTGACCGTGTGGCCTATCATTGTGGCTAAATTGCCGCATTGTGGGGTTGGTAATACCCGGGACAGGTTTCGAGATTCGAAAACCTCGCAAGAGAGCGAGAGTTTTGTGGCGCCGATCCGACGGATCAGCATAATGGCAATGATTGCCACCACTGGGTTTGCGTGTTAATCACCAGAGTTGGTGAATGATCGTTGTGGTGCCTCAACCCAGTTGGGAGAGGTGTACAGGAGTCATGCGCGTGTTTAAGCAAGTTGCTTAAAATTTGGATTACGCAAGTTACCGTGAGGGGGCGTAGGACGCCCAACTGTTTGGGTGCTCAAGGAGCACAAGTATCATTTAGCCAGAGAGAGCTGATTAGGTGGCGTATTAGCCTTTGACCAGTGTGGCCAGAGTTGATATAGAGAGTTTGGGTCGTGGATTGACGACTTGTTAGTTGGTTTTTGCTCAGTGGAGCATAGTGGTCGCGTGGCGACGATTTGCGGGTTCGCTTAGGGACGATCCGTGCCTGGACCATGTTTGTGGACTGTGGGCCTGTAGCCCAGTGGGCAGGCGCAGTCAGCTGTGAGAGACAGCGGCCCGAGACCTGATGGCGGGGCATGATAGAGATTTGGTAGGGACGGTAGTCCGAGCGATGACCCGGGAACGTGGAATGCCACGTGTGAGCATTGAGGCTAGTGGTACACTGAGGTTAGTACACTGAGAGTGAGATATGACCAGGCAGTAGTGCTAGTGATGATTGAGGTGCTGTAGCTCCTAGTGGGAGTGTTGGTGTAGCAATCCTAAGTGAGGATCTACCCGTTTGATGATTGGGTCTGTGTGCTAGTGAGAGCCATTATACAGAGTTGGACTGGTTGGGCTATAGGCCCCTATTAGACCGTGGTTTGTGAACCTATTAATATACCTAGATATCGGGTTAGCTGATAACCCGTGGGCATGGAGCTCTTGTAGCGTGTGTGATAGTTGAGGACTCGTGGATTGGCCTTTGCCCTCCACATTAGGCAGCGGAGCGACCGGAAATGCGGTAGATGTAACTAGTTGCAGATGCAACCTCGTTGTGAAAAGAATGATGGCGGAATTAAAGTGAAAATTTCGCAAGTAAAAAAAAAAAAAAAAAAAAAAACTGGATCATTCGTGGCAATTAAGAGAACAAGTGCTCAACTGTGTCTTTCACCTACTTGGTGAAAGTGGCCAGACACCAGGTCTGTGTTGTCCCTAATTTGCAATAGGGATTCATGAATGAGTCGCTCGTGTAGTCTCGGCGAGCAGACAATGTGATGACGGTCACGATATACAGTGAGCCCAGTAGTGAGGGCAAGATTTCCTCCCTCTCGATCAAGTAGGAGTCGAGATATGATTCAAGTTTCGAGGACGAAACTTATTTTAAGGGGGGTAGAATGTAATGTACCGAATTTTCGGCACATAAATAAATATAAATAAAGGTGGTATGAAATACTAGTGTTATGAAAGTTAGGGAAGTAAAGAATATGTGGACGCGAGTTGGGCCCAAATCGGGTTAAAATGGAGATTTTTAAAAATTTATTTGAGAAAGGGGGCCCAGATTTTTAGTGGAAAATTCACAGTGTCAGAAAATTCCGAGAAAATTTGGGGAGCTTCGTAATTATGTTTTAAGGTCCCAGTAAAAATTTCGGGTTAATCGGATACCCGGATTGTGAGAACGGGCTCCGCCAACAGTGTCGAAAAATTCTGAGAAAAGATGGAGGAAGAAGAAGAGGAGGAAGAAAATGGAAGAGTTTGGTGAGTTGGAGCTTATGGTTTTCTCCTGCTACTTGGAGCCATGGGGCCGAGCGGACGCGCGAAGAGCCTCGTTAAGGTATGTGCAGATTTTTTTTAAGAGGCTTCTTGTTTTGGATCTTTAATGGAGGTTTTGAGGTTGTTTTGTTGTTGGTGTGGATGGCTTGGGTTTGGGCAGTGGTCCCTTGGTGGCTGGCGACAAGCAGCGGGGGGGGGCTTGGTCGCGCGCGCGCGGTGTGCTGAGCGCGGGCGCACGGCGTGCTGCGCGCGGCTGGCGCGCGGTGTGCAGCGTGCAGCAGCCCGCGGGCGCGTGCGGCAGGCAGCTGGCCCAGGCAGCGGCGGCGTGGGCTATGGGCGCGCTGGTGCCGCGCGGACAGCGGCAGCGGCAGCGCGCATCGGCGAGTTCGCCGGAATGCCTACCGCACTGTGTTTTGTTGGCCGGGGTTGGGCTTTGACGGCGAGCGCGCGATAATGGTAATTATGGTTGTGCTGCAGCATTTGGTGATTATGCATTTGATTATGTTGTTGGGTTTTCTTTTGTTGTTGGAGCTACAGGGTAGTGTATATAATTATGTGTGGGTGGAATTATAAGGTTGAGCATTTGTGAACTTTATTTCTTTTGTGTGTGCAGAGGAGTGGGAGAATGTTGTGGGGTGTTGTGAATTTTGGTGTGGGCTGTGGTTTATGGAGTGTGTAAGTGCTTGTATGTGTGAGGTGGTTTTTGTAAGTGAATTAGAAGATAATTTATTATGTGCTTTAGGAGCTGGATGTGTGTAATTGTGGTTAAGTGAACATTGATTATTTGTGGGCAATATTTGATTAGTGTGCAGTTTTTCGGTGGACTTTTTGTGTGCTGGGGCTTTTGAGAAGATATTAAAAGAGGTGATTTGAATTGGTGCTAAGTAAATGGTATGTGTGCTGGGGTTTTTTTTTCTGGATGTAATAGATGTTGCTTTGTGGTTAATTGTGAGTGTATTATATCTTGTAGAGGATCAAGTGGGTACCTTGTATGCTGTGATGGCTGTGGAATTAGGTGGTTTGGGAGCGTGTAATTTGGACTATGTAAGCTTGTATTATGAAAATTGTGTCGATGTGTGGATGTATTTAGACTTGGTGTGCGTAGAGTTTTGTGGCCTTATGTGAGCAGGGAGAGTTTTAAGTGAACTGTTGGGAGCCTTAGAGTGTGCTATGGGTTTTTATTTAAATGTGTTGTTGTTGATGAGGTGAACTTAAAATTGGACTATGGATTTATGTAATTGCTTATGAGAGCAAGTGTTTATAGTTGAGTTATGGAATGTTTGTGAGAATTGATTGTGTATGTAAGCAATTTATTGGAGAGCCACTATTGTGCTGAGAGTGTTGAGAGGATGTATAGGGATGGTTGGAGCTTCGGAGTGGTATATTGAATTATATGTTTAATTGGAGTTATCTGTTGGTTTGGGAGGAATTATTTAATTTATTAGTATGAACTTGTTAGTATTATGTGCTGGAGCTTTAGTGCATGATGGCGGAGTTGTTGATTGCGCGCGGGATTTTGTAAAGACTCAAGAATTTTTATTAGAGCTTCCGAGGATTTTTCTTCCGGAATTTGCGTCTGAGTTTTTACTGACGCGCACCGTTTTGCGTGCAGGTTTGATGGACGTGCACCGTTTCGCGTGCGGACTCGAGGGAAGTGCGCCGATTTTCGTGCAAGCTCGAGGAGACAAGTGGAATCGCGCGGAGACCAATTGCAAGTGTCTACAAGCAATTGGGTACACTACAAGGTGGGGAATTCTGCCGAAATTGGGTGACCTCTCCCCTTGCTC
Organism: Tillandsia fasciculata; assembly: GCA_029168755.2. Classification (NCBI taxonomy): domain Eukaryota; kingdom Viridiplantae; phylum Streptophyta; class Magnoliopsida; order Poales; family Bromeliaceae; genus Tillandsia; species Tillandsia fasciculata. The sequence continues at coordinate 4,932,263 of CM054949.1, forward strand.
CTTTGCTTTTCGATTCGAAGCATGATAGTAGCCTGTTAGAGGCGTTAGGTTGATCATGATTATGATTGCTTGTGTAGATAAATTCAGATAGAATAAGGGCAACTGTTGGTTGCCAGAGATAGAGGAATAGATGTGTGTGTGCAATCTGACACAGAGATAAGGTGCAACTGTTGGTTGCCAAAGATTCTTGATGAATATGCATGCGTAGAAGTAATTACTAATTGATGAATGAAATGAAATAATTACATGTATGAGAAAGATTTGTTGATTATGAGTATGATCATGTTAGGGTATAACTCTAGGAATCATGTGCATTAGGGAAAAGGACATGTTGGTAGTAAGACTAGGAGAAAACCTAGATTCAGGGTTTAACGAGTGACATCAAACTTAGGAGTTATCCTAGGGAGGACGAGTGGCATGGTCTTAGGTGATAACCTAAGGACACTGGATAAAGTGATCAACATAGAGTCAAGAACTCTAGAATGAGCATGATATAAGACTTAGGTAAAGGAAACCTAAGGTAAGTTAGTAGGTTGAGAATAGACTGGTTAACATAGAGTCAAGGAACTCTAGGTTAAACATGATATGAAACTTAGGTAAGAGAACCTAAGGTGACTAGTGGAGTTTATACTCACAGAAAATGGATTAGAGTCAAGGTAACTCTAAATGCAAAGTGCAACAAGTAAATAGAGATAATGTAACTCCAGGTTCGGCAATAAAAAGAGTATGTGGCCACAAAGTTTAAAGAAATAAACTGATAGCAAAGTGAACAACTTAAAGTCAAACTCTAAGGAAAAGTTTGTGTAATCACAAAGTCAAAAAGCTAAATAATACAACCTTAGAGTGGGTCATAAGGTGTCTGGGCAAATGGACAATCACTTTAACTTCAATTTGAGTTAAATGAATAAAAGAGAAATGATAAGAGTCCAAGTGACTCTCTTGTTATCCTGACGGCGAGACCTAGGATAAGAGGTAATTAATGCAAAGTTTAAATGCAAGCTAAAAGTGGCTAACAAGCATAAAGAAAATGTAAATGGCGCCTTCGAATTTGAGACTCGTCAAGTGGAGCAGGACTCCCTGGGCAGTGACCCGTCGGACGAGGTACTTTCGAAGGGCTAAAAGTGAAAGCAAGGAGCTAAATGCTCGAAGAAAAGAGAATGTAAATTGCCAGTGGCAAAAAGGAAGCTATAAGCTCGGATAAGAAAAGAAAGCAAGTGTTCAAAAGCAAAGAGGCTAAGAACTAAAATAAAAGAGAAAGAAAAGAAAAGCAAAGAAAGAAAAATTAAAGATAAAACGGGCGTACCTCCGGGGGCGAACGTACAACGGTCAGGAGTTGGACAGGGTCCCTCTCCCGGGCAGCGACCCGTATGACTGGTAGATAGAGTACTCTTGTCAGAGTTGGGCAGTGACCCTGTCGGGCAGTGTCCCGTATGACAAGTCCCCCCGGCAGGACGGGGTAACACTTGCGGGTGTTATCGGCAACCTTAGAAATCTTATCTTATGGTAGCAGGACTACCGGGCTCGGGCCCGTTGGATAAGAATTTCTGAGGGTTAACTTAAACTAAAGCACCAGAATCTAAAGAATAAAGAAAGATAGAGTGGCCAAGGTGGCCGGGTTAGTTTGACCCTGTATACAGCGGCATAGTGGCCAAGTTGGTGCTTAGCAGCCTAGTGTGGCTAGACAGAGTAGTGCTGAGTGGATGGTTATACACAGGTAGTGTAGTGATATGTTACATTGCATAGCTGCATTTTGGATATTGAGGATTTAGTTTCCTAGCACTATTATTATTGCTTCCATTGGACCAAGTGGTGTAGGACATTCTTTCTCGGTGGTTGAACCCACTGGGAACTCTGTCGGAGTTCTCACACCCCTTGGGTGACCCCCCCACAGGTTCGGGAATGGATGCAGCGGTCGAGACAGATCTGATGCAGACGACAGCGAGGCATACGACAGGGGCAAGGGCCCAGCAGCATAGTGACCTAGAGGGTCTAGCAGAGGTATCCCTTTCTATATATTTCTTGAGTGAACCTTGTATGGTGAGGAATTATGTAAAGGAAATGTAATAATTTATTTGCAAGTTCAAAGATGTAAAGTGTAATAAATTGATATTATAGTTCACTCTTGCATGCTTTCATTTCCGCATTAGTTATTGAATGAAAGTTTTAAATTTATAGTGATTTTTAGTACTCTGATATTGAGCTTCCGCATACACTTGTTGTGTTATTATGGATGTTACCGTTCCTTTCAGGTAGAAAAAGGTTTTACCTGATTGGCGGGTCTGTTGGCGTGCCCGAACCGTACAAATTGGCGGACTCGGGGCGTGACAAGTGTGTTTCGTCTATTCACTGTGTTTTCGATCTATTTGATCGTGGATTATAGCCTGCTGAGACTGAGATTTTATGCCAGATGTGAGATACTTGAAGTTCGCGGGGTCGCTCCCCGCGAGCTACGCTCCGGATGCGATGATGATACCGAGCCTGACGAGGCTGCGATGTGGTTACTGTGATAGTCCTTGAGGGACTCCCTACGTAAGACCAAGCCCTGTTTGGGCATGAGTGGCAGTAGATGTGCGCAGGCTTGACTGGTCCAAAGAGGGACAGTCATTGGGATTGGGTAATATGTGTGAGTGAGTTCCATTGCATGTTCATAGATGAGCATTTCTTTGAGCATATGTAGAGGCATATAGCTGTAGATTTCCAACTTTCCATATCTATCTATCTATCTATTTGTTTATCTTACTTGTGCCTTTGGTAGACTTAGTGGGCATACCGTGTGCTTTGAGAACGGTACCCACTGAGAACTACCTTCTGCAGTAGTTCTCACACCCGCTGTGGTGCAGGTTTTCCTGAGGCGGCTGTTCCGACTCCTTCCCATGCGGAGTCTTCAGATCGAGGTAAGGGCGTGGCCGGCTAGTCGCTTACCCGAGTCTGTATAGTATAGAGGTAGCAGTACCCTTTTGAGTTTCCACTTTTGTAGAGTGAGATTGTGAGAGATGTTATGTATATATCTTTAGTTGACAGCTTGTATTTTGGATTTTATTTACTTTAGTACAGTTGTTCAGTTTCCTTTCTATAGCATGTAGTTACTTTTGCTCTGATATCTGTTAGCTATAGATTTATTTGCAGGGTAGACGCTTCGTCTGTACGGCAGTTTCTGTACAGATGGCGGATCTGTTAGCGAGCCCGGATCGCAGTTTTGACCTCGGGGCGTGACAGATTAGAGTGGTATCAGAGCCTAGGTTTATAGGTCATTGAGGACTTAGAGACCCTAGGCTATTTTGGCTGGACAGTAGGTTGACTATCGAGAGAGACGTGATTTTTAGCGAGAGTCATGATTGAGTTGTAACTCCCCCAGGGGATTGGGGCGAGTAATTTTGCATGTTTATTCTCTAAGAGGTCATGTCGGCTGCAGACGACATCACGCTTTAGAATGGGTAGCATGTATAGACTCTCATATGATTGGGTTGAGCGATTCTTGGTCCTGATGTTTGGTTTTGATTGCAGGATCTACAATGCCTCCCAGACGTCGAGCGACGACTAGGGCACATCCAGCCGCAGATGAGGAGCCCGCGCAGTGGGAGGCTGAGCATACCGAGCAGAGTGAGGGTCACGAGTTGCGGGCTCAGGTAGCCCAATTGGTAGAGGTGACCAGGCGCCAAGGGAAAAACATGGAGCTCATGATGCGTATGATGGAGCAGAAAGCATCCCCTGCAGCGCCGCCAACAGTACCTCCGGCTGCGGCGTCATCGACATCGACTCAGATTGCCCCACTGACAGCTGAGGAGCAGAGGGAGCTCACCGACAAGTTGGCTTATGTTAGCCAATTCCACCCTCCGCGGTTTTCAGGGCAGAGTTCAGAGCCGTGGGAAGTTGAGAACTGGATTGCGGCGATGGAGAAGCTATTTGAGAACCTCTTCATTAAGGAAGAACATCAGGTGCATTTGGGGGCGCATTATTTGGAGAAGGACGCTGAGACTTGGTGGCGTCGAGTCTGCCCAGTTGGACCACCGGGAGTTCAGTTGATGACTTGGCCAGAGTTTCGAGCTTTGCTATGCGGGGCTTATTTTCCCGATAGTGCAAAGCAGAAACTGGAGGGGGATCTTCGACGGTTGCAGCAGGGTAGTCGACCTCTTCAGGAGTACATTCGGGAGTTTCAGCGATTGCTGAACAGTGTGCCACATGTTGCCCCAAATGAGGCTCAGAGGGTAGATTTGTTTGAGAGAGGGCTGCACCAGGATATTTATCACCTTGTTCACTCGCATCGGTCGCTGACTTTGGATGCAGCCATAGAGCGTGCTCGGTGGGTTTCTCGAGGGACAGTGATTATGTCAGAGAGGGACGGGGCGCCAGGGATCAGCTCCGGGGAGAAGCGCCCAGCACCGCAGGACATTGGGCAGTCGAGTAGACCGAGGCCCCCGAGACCGCCACAGTTCTAGCCGCGAGGCCGTGGGACACAGAGGAGGCAGAGGCCTGGGGGTTATCGGCCCCCTAGACAGCAGCAGCAGCAGCAGAGGCGTACTGATCGATGTGTGATTTGCGGCGGGCCACATGCACCCCAGCAGTGTGAGCAGTGTCAGGGCCGGTGTTATCGCTGTGGGCAGCCGGGACACATAACATGGACTTGCCCGAGAGCAGGGTCGTCGGCACCTTCGACTGCATCGACTACTCCCTTGCCCTTGCTGGTAGTGGGAGCTACATTGAGTTTTAGCCAGGGGGATCGTGCCACCTCCTCGCGACAGCCTGAGAGACGACCACCTCCGAGCGGGCGAGTGTACGCCGCTCAGGTCGAGGATTCCACAGCAGCTGATCAGGCGGTAGCAGGTATTATCCTTATCTCCTCTACCCGTGCTCGAGCACTTTTTGACACTGGAGCATCGCATTCATTTATCAGTGGTACATTTGCATCCTCGCATGGGTTTGAGTTAGGGCCTTTGACTCGTGCATTAGAGGTTCAGATTCCTGATTATGTGTTGCACGTAGATGAGTGTTGTTGGTCCTGCCCTGTGCAGTTAGGACCCTAGATTTTACCTATTGATCTGTTAGTCCTATGTCGGCTCCAGGATTTTGATGTGGTTTTGGGTATGGATTGGTTGTTCCGGTACTATGCTACTATTGACTGTAGATTGAGGACAGTGACCCTTCGGGAGCCGGGTCAGGAGGAGTATGTCTATAGGGGATGTCAGAGTGCACTGTTTGCAGTGACAGTATCTTCCGCCAGAGCCCGACAGATGTTGAGTAGAGGTTGTGTCACTTTTCTTGCGACTGTAGTAGAGGCGCCTATGGTGATGCCCGGACTCGAAGACATCCCCGTTGTCTGCGAGTACCCGGATGTTTTTGTAGTGTCCCAGTTTTCCCCTGTGTTTTTCCCCTGTTTCGGGGTGTGGAACACCTGTTAGTGGTGTGTGGGGCCCCAACATGTCAAAGTGATGTGTTGTTTGGACTCAAAGAGGATTTGGGAGCATGCCTGACCTTCGGCTGCCCTTACCGAATTTTAGAAGTGGAATTAGGCTAATCGGAGGCCGTATTTGGATTCAGCGCGGAAAAACGCTTGAAAACGGCTATTTACTTATTTAATTTGGAGTCCGGATGCCCAAAAACGGACCCCCGGAAGTTTCCTGCGCGAAATAGTGCATGGGAGGACCTGTGGACCGGTCAGGGACACGTGGCGGCCTCTGATTGGGCCGGCGCACGCCTCCCGGTCCACGGATTGGGCCGCCGGTGCACGGTGGACCGGCGGGCCACGTGGCGGCACGCGGTTGGGCCGGTGCAAGGCGCGCGGCGCACGGGAGGGTGCGCGGGCAGCGCGGTGCACGGTGGACCGGGGCGCGCCACGTGGCGGCCCCGGGTTGGCTGGCCCACGTGCGCGTGGCGCACGCAGCAGCGCGCGGGGCGGCCGTACGCGCACGCGGGGCGGCCGTTGACTGACCGCCCCCGTGTCGGACGCGGCGCCGCCCACGTGGCGCCACGCCAGTGGCTGGCGCCGCACGCGGTTTGACCGGGGGACGGGGGCACGTGGCGCTTCCCCGTTGGGCCCGCACGGCTGCCGCCTGTTCGGCGGACACGTGTCGGGCCCTGGGCCGGGTCGGACGGGCGGTCGGACGCGGCTGGATCCCGTGTGCGGGCCGGGTTGGGTTGGGCCGCACTGTGCGCGCCCGGAAATCCTTGGGCCGGGCCGCACTGTAGCCGCCCGAATGTGGGCCTGGGCACTGTTCACGCCCGGAAAATGGGACACAACGGTCATTTCCGGAAAAGATTTTTTTGGGCCTATATAAAGGCCTCCCCTCCCCTCTTTTCTGCCATTTTTCGAGTGATAGAGAGAGAACCAGAGAGAGGCCATTGAAGAGAAGTTTTTCCTCTCACTTTTTTCTACCTCGTGGTGCGTTCTCAGATTTTCGGGAAGATCGACAGCGGCGTTCCGGATTTTACAGTGTGCCTCGGTTTTCCCCCATTTCGGCCCGTTATCGTCGCTTTTCAGTCCGAGGAGTCCCCTGCGCAGTACAGGAGTCCGATTTCGACGATTTCTTCGCCAGTGTGTTCCTTAGAGCGGCGACTTCGACGAATTATTTCTCCGCGTAGGAATATCGGATCGAGGCGATTCAAGAGTCGATTTTGGGTGATTTTTTGCGAGGAACGCAACCGTGATTTTTCTGGGATTTTAGGAGCTCGGGACAGAGGACATTGTTACAGCTGACGGTGTGTTTAGAAGACAGCGGGTATTTTCTGGGTACATTGTACACGCTTTTCGAGGTGGGTGGTTGCGCTTTCCTCTTTGTTGACTTGCTCACTAGGAGTAGAAGAGTTCTACAATTATAAATGTGACAGTTAACTTGTGGTACATGAACCTATTGCATAGGCCCCCCTAAATTAATTGATAGCTTCTATGTGATAAATCTGGGACAATAAATTTGGACAACTGCCATATCTTGAACCGCATGCAACTAAGTAGCTCAATAATATTTTAAAATGAGTCTTCACATGAAACCTTAGTCGCTTTTCAAATGCTTTTAAAAAGAACACTTGCATGCTTATTTGGACAGCTAGTTAGGCCACTATTTTACTGCAACACTATATTATGGGATTTGACTTAGGAGAAAACATGTGTTTATTGTTATTCTTCTCTATCGATGCATGATGATCGAGTCGGATCGGGATCTTGAGATAGTGTAGTCGGATCTTGAGTCTGGGACAGTTTAGACTCGTCTTGGGGATTGTAGGGCATAGTGGCAACCGCGGATGTTAGGCGGTTGACCAGATGTTTTTACCTTATCAGTGTTGGGTTTAGGTTAATAAGGATCTAATAGGGGAAAAAACACCTAGAGGGGGGTGAATAGGTGTAAACAATAAACACTCAAAAAATTATTGTGCGATAAAACCCAATGCGGAAAAATAAAAGAACACACAAGATTTTTACGTGGAAAAACTCCAAACCGGAGTAAAAAACCACGGGACCGATAACACGGCGAAATCCACTAGAATTAACACACGTACAAGGTGATATAGCGTACTCACAGACGACTCAACCTCTTACCATACGCTCCTAGTAGATCTTCTCCGCTCGCTCCACGACGCTTCTCGAATCCACGATCCGCGCCCAACGCTGAATCCACAGCGTCCAACGTCGAGTCCACGACGTCCAACCGAATCCACGGTCTTCACCCAATGGCACGCTTCGAATCCACGAACGCACCTCGCTCCGAATCCACGAGAGCGATAACACCTTGAATCCACAAGGCCACGCGAGTCCACGCGCCGATTTTGGGATAAATCGTTGTTTGTTTGGGTGGTGATGATCCGCCGAATACTTAGATTAAAGATAGATCGGAAATACCATCTAAGTATTCATTGATTTGATTCTACTCAAAATGTGAGTATGGAAAACCTAGAATCAAATCAATCAATATAGATGAAGAACCATAGAATAGATCTAATGATTTCCGTTCTTCTCTATATATGTGGATTTTTCTTTTCGGCTATCTTTTCTTAATCAGCCGATCTATTGCGGATGCCCTAGAAATGAAATGGAAGGGCTATTTATAGGTTAGAAACCCTAGGAAGAATATTCGGATCAAAAACAGCCTTTTCTGGAAAGAAATACCGACGGCGATCCGGATTGGATCTGGCGATCCGGATTGCAGAAGCACAAACCACGATTTCCAGAAAATTGCCTGTTCGGGATCCGGATCGTAGTCCCCGATCCGGATCGTTCATACAGTTTTACCAGAACATCATGTTCGGGATCCGGATTGCAATTCCTGATCCGGATCGAAGAAGCACACAGGTAAAACTAGTGTTCGGGATCCGGATCAGAGAGTGCTGCGATCCGGATTGAACCAGTGTATGAACAAACACCTTTCGGGATCCGGATTGAAAGCCACGATCCGGATCCTGAACATGTCCCATGTCCAGTTTTTGATGAATAAGCAATTAAAACCTCTTCCAGGTGTTTCTACACTATAAGAAGTATTCGGATCATCAAAATTCTTTAGTTAAACGTACCTGATCCTTTTGAATTCTTCTTTCTTGAGATTGAGGTATACGATCCAAAGTTTCTTCATCTTCAATCTTCAAGACTTAATACATTCACGAAATACGCCAACTCAAATTCCGTAACAATCTCCCCCTTTGGCGGTTTCGTGACAAAACACAAATCCACAAAGAAAATTCAAAAAGATATTTTTGTTGCTATCACCATACAACAAAAATTTACAAAAGAGTTCCAGAAATTAAAAACATGAGATAAACTCCTAGAACAGACTCTAGACTTAGACATCTGTAATCTCTGCACACAGAAAACATTCTTGACAAACAAATTCGTTAGATACCTCAAGAATTGGAGCATACAAAACCAAATACAGAGATAGAGTTTAGTCTCATCATGACATTTGAAAAAAAATCAGATATGTGAAAGAAGCATAGTTAAAAACCCACATATCTTCTAAGCAGTTGAAAACCAAATGTCAAAGTATGTTAGTCCAACATCAACTTGTTAGTCATATTACATGCCCAAATAGTTAGTCGAATAGTTAGTATAGAAGCATGTCACAAATCACAAAAGAAAAACCAAAGTTGAGTTGAAGTTCATACTTACCTTGATTCACAATCATTGTTCACATCATTCATTGTTCAGAGTTCTTTCTAACTCTCTCACTCTCTCCCCCTTTTTGTCACAAAACAAAGCCAAAACGTAGCATGAGCTACAATATGTAAGGAGAGTAAAGAAAACATAAAGTCCTAATAGTATGCACAAACTGAAAACTAAACTAAAAGAGAGAGAAAAAACAACGTCCTGAAACCTAAGAACAAAGTAGACAAGGTGAACAGAAGATGCGGCTCAGTCTGAAGAATCTGAACTAGTACAGCTCAGCTTGCTCAAAATCCCTTTAAGCAAATTCTTAAAATTTGAGTACTTCTTCTTGATCTTCTTGTGTTCAGAAGAGATCTGCTGAAGCTCTTTCGATATTCTGTCTTGTGTAGCAGAGAGTCGGTGTTGTTCCTGACAAATCGATTCTAAAATCTCTGTCTCAGTTGTCCGTGTCTTTGAGTAAGATGGACGCTGTCTAGATGCAGATGGTGCATCTGGTCCTGCAGTCCATGGTGATTCAGTTTGCAGAATTCCAGAAAGTGAGCGTGCTCTGGTGAGAGGCCCACTATGCTGACTCGTACTTCTTTGAACATTTCTTCTTCTTGTATACTGTCTGGTCGTGGAGGCAGATTTCATAAGTCTCTTTCCTTTGGTGAATTTCCTGTCCTCTTCATCAATTTTTCGCTGAACATCCTTGAAGAATTCGTCCCATTCTTCTGTATCGTAATCTGAGCTCTCTTCATTGGCTTCGTATGGTTTGTCTTGAGTTGAGACGCCTGGTTCTTTTTTAACAGATGAGCTCCCGGGCATCATTGCGACCAGTAACAGAATCAACCAGGAGAATGCCATCGATTCTAGTGCTTTGAGTTTAAGAAAGTGTCCTGTGAAACCAACTCAAGAACATATGAAAAATTGTCAATTTAAAAAATTTGAAAACATTGTACCTAGACAATCATAATCATATAGAGAAGCCAAGAATCAAATTAGTTTTCCAAAAAGAATTTTAAAAATACATCAATTCCATGATTTACAAAAATTCCTCTTTTATGCCCTAAAACCGAATTTTTAGAAATCGAAGCCTAAAAACTCGTTAATCAAGTAAAATCCCAGCATAAAAGCAAAACTAATTGACCCAGAGTTCTTATTTCAAAAGAAATTTGATCAAAAACCATTCACAAACGAAAAAGTTCCAATTTTTCAACTCACGTTTGGTGAAAAACCATAAAAACTGAGAAAAACCGAGTTTTGATCATGAAAACTTACTTGAATCCGAAGAACTTTGAGTTTTGAAGCACCAAGAAGCAAGAAATCTAGAGAGAGAAACTCTAGAGGCTTGAAAACCAGAGATTAGGGTAAAGAAATCAAAATCTGTATGTTTCTATATAAAACCCTAGCCGTGATCCGGATCGGCCGAGAATGTGATCCGGATCGGCTACCCGCAGGAAAAATCCTGCGTTCGGGATCCGGATCACTTGCTCCGATCCGGATCGGCTACACCTTTTTCTTGAGAAAAATTTAGAAAAACACAATAAAATCCAGAAAAAGTATGTAAGCACTTTACCATGTCAACTTCAAACAAATGGCATCGTTTCATGCAACAAGAAATAGATTATGCAAAATCTATCAAAAATATCCAAAAATGAAACGAAGATTTACGAAAGTTAAAACACTTAAAGTTGAACAACTTCAATTACATCTATCCTGATCCTATGTGTAATGTCTTTATCAAATCATCAATTTCAGTAAAGAAAATGAAGTACCAAGATCAATAGATGTTTGAAATCCCAGATAAGTTAGATAATATATCTAGACAATCTGTTGAAGGAGTGGCTCTTTGAGCATCTTTAAAAAAAAATCCCACCTTATACCAACCATGAAATACGACTGAGTCAAGCATTTCAATATGAATTTCATCAACAATTTTCAAAACAAAAATTTGCTTTTCATTCATGGAGTATATTTTTTTTTATATATTTTCTCCATGTGGTGGTAGTTTTCACACTCCTCATTGGGATGTAACTCTTTCCACATCTTTTGAGCATTTCACATTTCATTGACTCCCCCTCAATTGGCTATCAATTATATAATATATAAAGTATTCAACCAAACCATTGATCTCGAATTCATACTCGACTAAGCAATCAAATATGATAATGACTATACCAAGAGATCATTGAGAGAGAAATTGACTTTGATCACTTAAAAGATGGTTTAATTAACGTAAATGATCATTGCAACATTGAAATATTATGACATCAAAACATAATAAATTTCTAAATGCATAAAAGGATGCAATTAAAGTCAATTATGATTTATGCTCAATTAGTGTGCTATGTACAGAACATAGATAAAGAACAAAACAAAAACAAGAACAAAAACAAAACCTAATCTAAGCAAAGGTTTCAAAAAGAGTTTATTTCAAGGAAAGCATGCCAATTGCTTTACGCAAGTGAATAAAACGTTTTTGATCCAAAGGTTTTGTCAAGATGTCGGCTAATTGATCCTCAGTTGAAATGTATGACAGTTGAAGAATGTTTGATTCAACTAGCTCTCTAAGAAAATGATATCTAAGTTCAATATGTTTTGTTCTTGTTTTTTGAAATGTTAATAGCACTAGTGTTGTCACATAAAATGGTTACCGAAGATGTTGAAATTCGGAAATCGCTCAATACGCTCTTCATCCAAATCAATTGGGTTGAACAACTTCCTGCAGAAATGTACTCCGCTTCGGCAGTCGAGAGTGCTATGCAGTTCTGCTTTTTACTGTGCCATGCAACAAGGCAGTGGCCGAGATAGAAGCATGCACCACTCGTGCTTTTCCGGTCATCCACCGATCCAGCCCAATCGGCATCTGAGTATCCAACAATATCCAAAGTCGTTCCCATAGGATACCAAATTCCGAAATTGATTGTACCTTTGATATACCGGATGATCCGTTTCACCGCTTTCAGGTGAACCTCCTTCGGTGCTGATTGATATCTCGCACAAATCCCAACACTGAAGGATATATCCGGGCGACTAGCCGTGAGATATAGTAGACTTCCAATCATACTGCGGTACAGTTTCTCGTCTACATTCTCACTTTGTGATTCACTTCCAAGTCCCTTATGGCTAGTTCCCATTGGAGTCGGAAAATCTTTAGAATTTTCAAGATCAAACTTTTTGACCAACTCCAGTGCATACTTGGATTGACACAAGTGAATTCCTTCATCGTTTTGCTTAACTTGTAATCCAAGAAAATAGTTCAACTCGCCCATCATGGACATCTCAAATTCGCTTTCCATGGTCTCCGCGAATTTAGAAGCATCATTATCTCTTGTTGCTCCAAAAACAATGTCATCGACATAGATTTGAGCAACTATGAAATTGTTTTGATAATGCTTCACAAAGAGAGTCCTGTCAGCTCCCCCTCGAGTGTAGCCCTTTTCCAAAAGGTGCTTTGTCAACCTTTCGTACCATGCTCGCGGTGCTTGTTTCAGACCGTAAAGAGCCTTTTTCAGTCGAAAAACATGGTTAGGTAGTTTATGATCCACAAAACCTTTCGGTTGAGCTACATAAACTTCCTCATTTAAAAATCCATTTAAAAAGGCGCTCTTAACGTCCATTTGAAATAATCTGATTTTAAAATGACAAGCGATCGCAAACAATATACGAATGGACTCGAGTCTAGCTACAGGGGCGAAAGTTTCATCAAAGTCTATACCTTCTACTTGAGAATAGCCTTGAGCAACTAACCTTGCTTTGTTCCTGATGATAGTACCTTCTTCGTTTTTCTTGTTCTTGAAGATCCATTTGGTACCTATCACATTGTGTTGCTTCGGAGGCTTCGTCAGTTCCCAGACTTTGTTTCGCTCGAATTGATGGAGCTCTTCCTGCATTGCTTTAATCCAGTAATCATCTTGGAGAGCTTCATCAACATTCTTTGGTTCGATTTGAGATACATAGCATGCAAATCCGCAAACCAATTGTCTCCGTGTTCTAACTCCTTCTTGTGGATCTCCAATTATGTTCGATTCAGGGTGATCCTTGGAGATGCGTAACGTTTGAGGTAGAGGAGTAGGCGGAGGTACACGAGATGATTCCTGCACATCAGATAAGCTTGAAGAACCGTTAGATGCATCAACATTATTATCGAAAGAATTGTTAGAAGAAGATGCATTAGCAGGTGTATCATCATCAAGAGAGATATCGAGGGTAGATTTTTCAGATTCAAAATGAAAAGCTTCATCTACCTTAACATTTATCGATTCTACGATCGTCTTAGATTCTAAGTTAAAAACTCGATATGCTCTGCTGTTTGTAGAATAACCTAAGAAAATCCCTTCGTCACTTCGAGAGTCAAATTTTCCAAGATTCTCACGATCACGTAAAATAAAACACCGACTCCCAAAGATGCGAAAATATTTGATGTTAGGTTTTCTACAAAACCAAAGTTCATATGGTGTATTCAAAGTCCCCGGGCGCAAATACACGCGATTGATAACATAAACAGCAGTGTTCACCGCTTCAGCCCAAAAATAAAAAGGTAAGTTCCGGCTGTGAAGCATAACACGTGCCATTTCCTGTACGACCCTGTTTTTGCGCTCGACTACACCATTTTGTTGAGGTGTGTAAGGTGCGGAGAATTCATGTTTAATGCCATTAGAAATGCAAAAATCAATGAATTTGGAATTTATGAATTCACCACCTCTATCACTCCTAACTCGAGTAATCCTATCATTCTTTTCTATCATAATACGATTGCAGATTTCGAGAAAAGAATCAAAGGTATCAGCTTTTTCTTTTAAGAAGGCTACCCAAGTATATCTAGAAAAGTCATCAACCAACAAGAAAATATACCATTTACCTCCCAGAGATGGTTGACGAGTTGGCCCCATTAAGTCCATATGCAAAAGTTCCAAAGGCCGTTTTGTACCTATGTGGTTCAAATTCTTGTGTGCAGTCCTAGACTGTTTTCCCTTTTGGCAACCGCCACACACAAGGTTTTGTTCAAAAGAAAGTTTTGGAACCCCCTTGACCACATCTTTATTTGAAATTCTAGAAAGTTCCTTAAAGTTTATGTGACCTAGCCTTTCATGCCAAAGTGTTTCATTTTTCAAAGATGCTAGGTTACATTTTTCAGAAATCTTAGAAGGAACTACATAACAGTTGTTTTCTGATCTAACCCCCTTTAAAAAGAAAGCATGGTTCATGTCAGTTACAGTGCATTTATCAGATGAAAAATTAACTGAATAACCACTATCACACAGTTGACTTATGCTTATGAGGTTAGTCTTAAGGCCATGAACAAATAATACATTATCTAGAACCGGGCCATCTGGAATAGCTACCGTTCCCTTTCCAACAATTTTGGAAGACCGACCATCTCCGAAAACAACAAGTCCTCCGGAGTTTTTCTCAAATGTTTGAAAACAGTTTTTATCGCCGGTCATATGACGGGAACACCCGCTATCCAGGTACCAAGACGAACTATCATATGCATGCAAAGAAACATTGGTAGCAAGACAGGGAAAGATCTCACCTTTGCGCACCCAAACCTTTTTGAAGTGCGTCGGTAATGGTCGTGAGTTGATTTCCTAGGTGAGGGCGTCTTGCTTGAAGAATTGCTGCTCCTTGATGATGTCGTCTTGAGCGGTGTGCTACCAAGGCTCTTTTCCTTCAATGAATTGCAGTTGTTTTCCGAGGAATAGCCCTTTTGGTAGTCGTTGCAAGATGTACTTGAGGTGTGCGTTTGGCTTCCGTCTTGCAATTTCTTCTTATGTGCCCTGAAATGCCACAACGAAAACATACCTTGGTTCTTGTCGATTCCGAGGAAGATGTAGTAGGTTCGTTGTCGTTGCTTGTCGTGAACACCGGTGTCGGAGGAGGAGATACCGACTGAGGCACAAATACTGTACCACTCGAACTTGGAATGTCTCCAGTTTGAGTGTATCCGAGGCCGAACTTATTTCTTTGACCGAGACCAAGAAGTCTGTCCAACTTACTCCTTCCAGAAGAAAATCTCTTTAAGTCATCCTTTAGTTGGCGTATGGTCTCCGTCATTTCCAATTTTTCTTGTCGAGCCTCGCCGTTGAGCTTCAAGAAGTAATTCGCTTTGTTCACCATATCCATATAATTCTTCTCGAGTTGCTCATTGGACTCTTGAAGGGAAACATTTGTCTTAATCAGATTGTCCCTTTCCACTTCAAGATCGGTTGAGATAGAGGTTACCCTTTTTACTTCATCTTCAAGATCCTGTAATCTCTCTTTCAACCCCTTGTTTTGCTTAGCCAGTTTCTTTGAATCCCTCAAAAGCTTATGGTAGGCTAAAACAAAATCTTCACCTTCCGAATCATCTGATTCATCGTCCGTTGCAATCTTTTCAACAGTGGAGTTGGACAGTGAGTCGGATGTACTTGCCATTAAGCACATGAAGGGTGAAGATGTAGTGGACGCGTGGAAAGCTGTCGCGTTGTCTTCTTCATCACTTGACGATGACTCATTTGACGTGGAGTTGTCATCCCAAGTAACTACTTGCATCGCTTTCTTCTTTGCCGGATTCTTGTTGGGACATTCCGTTGCAATGTGGCCGTAGCCTCGACATTTGAAACACTGAACTTGTCCCTCAGAACTTTTCTTATCCTTTGAGAAGTTCTCTTGCTTTCTTGACTTGTGATTGAAGGACCCTTGCCTTTCTTCGACTTTCCGAAGGATTGAGGTTTGCTTGAATTTCCCCTTCGAAAGTTGCGGCGAAACTTCCTTGTCAAGAGAGCGAGCTGCTTCTCAAAGTCCTCCATAGAAAGATTCTCGTCGTCGTCCGAGGAGGAAGAATCCGCGTCTTCTTCTTTAGTTGATTTCAATGCGTAACCTGAAGACTTAGAAGAGGATGCCTTTCCAGAAGAATAGTTAGTAGGAAAAGTCATTTCATAAGTTTGTAAAGCACCTACTAATTCTTCTACACGCATTTCGTCCGGGTGTTTAATTGTTTCAATGGCTGCGACCTTCGGGCGAAATCGTTCAGGAAGAGTTCTTAGAATTTTTCTTACAACTTTAAATTCTGGAATCTTCTCTCCCAAGTTAGCACATGAGTTCACGATATCTTGCAATCGTGTGTAATAGTCAGTGAAGGATTCATTCTCTGCCATAGAGATAGAGTCAAACTTGCTCGTGAGCATTTGCAGTTTCTGAATCTTCACTAAGTTAGTTCCCTCATGCGTAACTTGAAGAACATCCCAGATTTCTTTCGCAGTCTCACATGCCGAGACGCGAGAGAACTCAGTTTGTGACAAAGCATTAAATAGAGCATTAATCCCTTTGCCATTGTAAGAAGATAAGTCTATCTCTTCCTTGGTCCATTTCGACCTAGGTTTTAAGGTGCGAACATCATCTAAAATTTCAGTTGGATTAGACCATCCTAATTCAATTGATTGCCACACCCTTTCGTCGATGGAAATTAAGAAAGCTTTCATCCGTACTTTCCAGTACGCATAATTTGTTCCATCAAAGAAAGGGGGTCGATTGATGTTTCCACCTTCAACCCATTGTTTAACTTGTTGGG